>LR990943.1:7667500-8257600 GCA_905163415.1 Noctua fimbriata
TGGTGCGGTTGCTATTTCCATCTTTGGTTCAACAATTGACTGCTACAGTCAAAGACTACAATAGTACATGCAATGTGCAGGTATAAATCATTCTATTCCAACTGACTTAGTTACAAGCTAAGGCAATTCCAAGAACCTAGAACTAGAACCTATGGAGCCTCACTCACCTGACACAGTCAAAATGCTGATACAGTTATACTATATCTCTCTCTTCTATACTATATTATTCATCGAAACTTGTTCAAAAACTAAACCTTTCTGAAAAATCGAGTTTTGGCTTATAGGAAGAATAGGAAGAACTTCAAGTGCACGTAGAAGTTGTATTTCCCGCGTTTAAAGTTTACCTCATTCAATCATTCACACGTCATTCATCACCACAGCTTATTTTTTGAGGTAAGATTGTGTGTAAATCATAGAGGCATAATCTATGGAGACATCAAGAAGCGAAGCCCAGAACAAATTTTTTGACACTTTTTTCGGTAGTCGACAAAAACACATACAGCATACCACAGAATTTAAAATCACACACATTCTATTCAGTGTTGGGCACAATTGAATTATTTTTTTAATTGTAGAGGCAAACAATTACAATTTTTATTTCAACTAAATTAATTGCAATTAAATTAATTAAATTATTTTTTAATTGTGAAATGCAATTAAAATCAATTGCAATTAAATCTGTTAATTGCGGTTTACAATTAATTCAATTGCAATTAAAATTTTATTTGCAATTAAATTAATTGTTTTAAACAATTAATATTGAATTTAACTACGTATTTGATGAATGTAAATATGGCAGGAGTCCATAGTCTACACTTTTACGTAATGTTCTGGCTTAAATCCAGGCTTTACATACCTTTGAGAATAAAGGAGAATGCTCTTGTATTGTTTGCATTTTGTTTTTCAGTTACTGACATTTATTAATTGTTAACTGTAATTGTAAACGTGTATCAAACAATTAACAATTAATCAATTGTAATTGCAAATTTTTACAAGCACAATTAATTTAATTGTAATTGCAAAGTTTTACAAGCACAATTAATTAATTGTTAATTGCGATACGTTACAATTACAATTAATTATTTTAGTTGTTAGTTGCAACTAACTTTGGCAATTTAATTGTTAGTTGTTAATTGTTTTCACAATTAGTTTTTGCCCCACTCTGATTCTATTAAATCCTATTGTTACTATTTATTTATTTATTATATTTACAGACGCACACGACGAAAAAACAACCACGCAATAAAGAAACACACACAAACGTGTGTCTATACAATTGTCCTAAGACAACGAAGAGTGCTAGTACACACAACCAATGAGTGGTATTTCATTCGTCATCCATGAATGAATGAGCAAAACCATAATTTTATTTTGTTTTCTTGTACGTACATAAATGGTGTAAATAGACCCTTAACATATCCGAAACGCACTTGTTTTCCTCGTCTTTGCGATCATTTTTTTGTTCTATACCATACCTGGGAACCTTCTAGTTACGGAGATACTGGGGGTCAAAGTACCAACTTTTACACAAGAGTTTTTTTAATACATGTTTTTAATGTAAGATTTTTACTTTACACTCCTCCACGACTCCTGTACACACGGCGGCACATGAAGCTGTACATTTCCAGCATAACTTGGCCACGCTTTGTAAAGATTTCCTATACAATGAGAGATCCGCATAAACTGGTTTTGTATGGCTTGATTGGCCGCCGTGCGTACTATTCAATCCATCGATCAGCACAATGCTTTGAGTACTTTCCATCGAAAAAAGTCGTTTCCCAGCAATAATTGTTGCGTAAAGTTACTTAGTTTGATGTACAGAATTCTTAGTTGACAGCTATGTGAAAGGTCTGTTTACAAATAAACAATATTATAAGTTCAGCGTGCGTAGGTTCAGAATGATGTTCTAAATACGGAGTAACTGTTTGTGCGTCTATATCCTTTCCACTCTATATAACCAACTGAACATACTAATAAGTAAGTGATTACGGAAATGGGAAACATTTATTCGTTCCAATTGTCCCAGCCCTATGCCAAATCACCTACCTGTTAGCCCTGTACTACGTTTGAGCTATTAACGTACTACGATTTTTTTAGTTAGTTTTGGCGTATGGTTTTCTCGTTACAATCAACATCGAGAAAAGTAGAAGGAGTGGGGGAGGCCTTTGTCCAGGAGTCAGACAGTCGGCTAACCTAAAAGCAGACATGGAGGTCCGCGCTCTTTTTTACTTGATTACATTGTTTGCTTATATGTTATGTATATTTTCTTGCATGCGTGCTCCTACGTTGGACAAGTTACATTATACCAGGTAACTTAAAAATCTACGTGAGACCATCTCCATTTTTTTTTTCTTTATTTTTTTTTTCTCCGGCTTACTATTTTTATTTATTTACTTAAATCTTAATTAATAATTTATTTCACTAAACTATGGATACACATAATAATTGAAGAGACATTTGACTGATAACTGCATGGCAAAGTGAGCGCCACCATCGGCAAAGCTTTTACGTGAGTATGACAGACTCACTCTGCCATGCAGTTTTACACAATATTTTTATTTATTTTAGGGAGTATAGAATGGATTAGTTTGGGTTGGTGTTACTTCATGTTAGTGCATATTAAGTATGCCCTCAGCTGTAGCATGCCCTCTTTTTTGGGCGCTCATGGTGGTCCTTCTGAAAGGAGCGTGACTACCGCCACTTTCAAAGTCGATTTTCGCGAAAACTCCTAAGGCACCAATTTTGTTGTTCAAGCACTAACTAGCACCAATTGAGAACTAAATTTACCAAATATGGAAGCGATTAGTGTTGGTGGTCCTGCAGTAGTCACGGGCAAAACACGATACACAATGGCGTCTGTCGGTGAGTGAAATAGTTTTTGTCCTCTATGGTTAAAAGGGCCAATGTTGCAATTCATTCAGCAAATCCAACTCTACAGGTTATTCTTCTATGGTGTAAATAGTTGTAGAACTAGTTAGTCGACTAAATTTATTCGATACAAAAATAGTTTCTTTTTGTAGTCTTACTCAATAGAATATTTTTAAATTATTAAATTAAATTTACTTGTAAGACACTATAACATTTTTGCCTGAATTAGCTGCTAAGCGTCACTGTTTTCAAGCTTAGCTTATTATAAATATTACACAATAAACCAACGATTTTATCGTTTGTAATTTATTTTAATTTATGTGATGATTTGGATAACGAAAATGAAACTATTTTCCATAAAATAGAACTGATATTCGTATTGAACTTACTAAAGGGTATAGTATCATTTGTAAAACGCAGCACTAATATTTCATTCATTCACCTTGCCCATAATAGTTTCGTCATGTCATTCACTCTGTAACGTGAACGGAACGCGGCCAGTGGCAACATGTCTGCCGTTTGTGTTATTTGACGTAAATATTGACGAAAATCAAGTTTCTGTTTTCATTTGCGTAGTGATAATTGGTGCTATATCATTTTTATAATGTGTGTGGATGTGCAGTGATCCGTTCATATGAGGCTGCTATACAAGACAGGTCCAATGGAGTCACTAAGAAAGTGGTTCTATAAACCAAAGGTACGTCAACAGCATATTTCGTTATTATACCTTTTAGCTGTAATAATTTACTTGGTAACTTTAACTTTGGCCTACTATTATGTATGTTTAGTGCTAAACATATGGTGGATATCTGTTTTGTAGGCGTGGTATAAATGAATCGCATTGTAGAAGTTGTCATTCTTTGTTGGCATGTAATAGTAGGATGATTCAGTCGATGTTTCTGTTTGATTTTCCTACTACCTACCATTGTTCTGATTGCAATAGCCTCCAGAACAATTTCCTATTACTCTAGTGGTTGTATTAAATCACTAGGGTACGATTGTTGGTCCTTACGTCATATAACTAGAAGTTTTGCATTGTCTGGTCAGCGCGACATATGCAAATCAGTGTACAATAGTAAATATGTTAGTATGAAAATGTTTTGTAGTGAGCGCCTCGGTGGCCGCGCATAATGTGATGCTGTAGCAAACACAGAGTTGTTATGTTAAATAGTTGCTTAGATATAAGCTTGCCATACTGGTTTGTTTTGCGACGTCTGTTTTGATCTTCACAAGAGTCAAACATCGTCATAAATTAATTACGTTTCGTTTTTTGTGTAATGTTTGCCATCTGTCAGGTTTTTTGAGTTGTTGTCTGTCTTTTAGTTACTAAAGCATTAAGATTTGATGTTATTCTTTGCATGCATATCGGAATACAATTAATGAAGGTCATTTATTGTGTGTTAATGTGTGTAAAAAGCAATTCATCAGTCAATAATTGATAATATAAGCATGTGTTGTAAAATGTGATAAAAGTTTATATTCATGACTTGATATTGCTATCAATATGAATGTGATAGTCAATATTAAAGTATTCAAAACATACAGACTTGCTTGGTCACAGCAAATTTTACTCATCATAGCATTTGTTTTGAAGCCTAACTTGCTATTGCTGTCTCATATTACTAGGAAGGAAAGACAGTGACAGCTGTTGTGTATTAAGAATCATGAGTAACAGAAACTGTTGTTAATTTTTGAGGAATATAGCAAGAAAAAAACTACTTTTCAATAAAAACATAATCATGCCTGCCTGTGTTCTATATTATTATATATTTTTTTTTAAACTAAATGGGCTTACTCTTGACCTCAATCTATTCCTGAGGGCAGACATGAGGTCGACGATGGAACGAGCTAACCCAAAAGAAGCCTATTAACCAAATAGCACAATAATGATGTAATATATATATTATAAAACTCAAACATTTATAATAATGTCTTGTTCAACAATCTTGTGGTATTTCCTTATGGTTTTCCTTATCATGTTTAAAAACTTTATGTGGGTAATATTGTATTAATAATAATACTGGAGAATTATAAGGAATTAGTCAAAGAAAATCCAACTGCCTTATTGGTCTAGTAATCCCTTGTGTTACCTCTGAGTAAGAGGTCATGAGTTTGATTTTTAGGTCAAGCGGAAATTGTTATTGGTTTTTTCCATCAGGAATTTCACAGTAGTAACCTGGAGTCTTAAATTTGTGCCGGGTTGACTGCAATATGGTCGCTCCCTATAACATAATATTACACCTGTAATCCCCGAATGGTTAGGCAGAGATGTACCTAATAAGTACACCCACATTTTGCTAGTTATATTTAAGTATTCTGTAATAGGGGCAAGCCTATTGCCATCTACAACTGAAAAAATCCTGATGGAAAAACCCTACAAGGGCCCAAAAGACGTGTTGATGTAATGTAAGAAAACCCTCTAGTTGCTAAATATTTACCTTTTTTGTTGATATCAAAGATAGTATCAGTAAAGTCGCTTTGAAATGATGGGTGATTTCCGAGTGTGTTGTTCCTCTAAACTATACAAGGTGTAACATAATACATGCAAGGTGTCTTGTTCCTCTAAACTATACAAGGTGTAACATAATACATGCAAGGTGTGTTGTTCCTCTAAACTATACAAGGTGTAACATAATACATGCAAGGTGTGTTGTTCCTCTAAACTATACAAGGTGTAACATAATACATGCAAGGTGTGTTGTTCCTCTAAACTATATGAGGTGTAACATAATACATGCAAGGTGTGTTGTTCCTCTAAACTATATGAGGTGTAACATAATACATGCAAGGTGTGTTGTTCCTCTAAACTATACAAGGTGTAACATAATACATGCAAGGTGTGTTGTTCCTCTAAACTATATGAGGTGTAACATAATACATGCAAGGTGTGTTGTTCCTCTAAACTATATGAGGTGTAACATAATACATGCAAGGTGTGTTGTTCCTCTAAACTATACAAGGTGTAACATAATACATGCAAGGTGTGTTGTTCCTCTAAACTATACGAGGTGTAACATAATACATGCAAGGTGTGTTGTTCCTCTAAACTATACGAGGTGTAACATAATACATGCAAGGTGTGTTGTTCCTCTAAACTATACGAGGTGTAACATAATACATGCAAGGTGTGTTGTTCCTCTAAACTATACGAGGTGTAACATAATACATGCAAGGTGTGTTGTTCCTCTAAACTATACGAGGTGTAACATAATACATGCAAGGTGTGTTGTTCCTCTAAACTATACGAGGTGTAACATAATACATGCAAGGTGTGTTGTTCCTCTAAACTATACGAGGTGTAACATAATACATGCAAGGTGTGTTGTTCCTCTAAACTATATGAGGTGTAACATAATACATGCAAGGTGTGTTGTTCCTCTAAACTATACGAGGTGTAACATAATACATGCAAGGTGTGTTGTTCCTCTAAACTATACGAGGTGTAACATAATACATGCAAGGTGTGTTGTTCCTCTAAACTATACGAGGTGTAACATAATACATGCAAGGTGTGTTGTTCCTCTAAACTATACGAGGTGTAACATAATACATGCAAGGTGTGTTGTTCCTCTAAACTATACGAGGTGTAACATAATACATGCAAGGTGTGTTGTTCCTCTAAACTATACGAGGTGTAACATAATACATGCAAGGTGTGTTGTTCCTTTAAACTATACGAGGTGTAACATAATACATGCAAGGTGTGTTGTTCCTCTAAACTATACGAGGTGTAACATAATACATGCAAGGTGTGTTGTTCCTCTAAACTATACGAGGTGTAACATAATACATGCAAGGTGTGTTGTTCCTCTAAACTATACGAGGTGTAACATAATACATGCAAGGTGTGTTGTTCCTCTAAACTATACAAGGTGTAACATAATACATGCAAGGTGTGTTGTTCCTCTAAACTATACGAGGTGTAACATAATACATGCAAGGTGTGTTGTTCCTCTAAACTATACGAGGTGTAACATAATACATGCAAGGTGTGTTGTTCCTCTAAACTATACGAGGTGTAACATAATACATGCAAGGTGTGTTGTTCCTCTAAACTATACAAGGTGTAACATAATACATGCAAGGTGTGTTGTTCCTCTAAACTATACAAGGTGTAACATAATACATGCAAGGTGTGTTGTTCCTCTAAACTATACAAGATGTAACATAATACATGCAAGGTGTGTTGTTCCTCTAAACTATATGAGGTGTAACATAATACATGCAAGACCTCTTATGTGGTGTCTAACAGATTTTGAAGCAGTTTTCACCATCATTTGAGTATTTATCCAGAAGGTAATATTTGATTTAGATTCGGCATTAAAATCAAATGTCTTGACACAAAACGGCTCAATGGTTATGAGCCAAAACATTGAGATTACCATGCAAACGCTGCAAAGCAGGATTGCTAGTTAAATAATATAATAAACAATTAGTTAGTCCTCAAGCACTGAGTAACAACTAGAGGTATGAACTATTAATCACATTAATATTCATTATCATCACTCATGTAATAATACTATTGTTAAACACATTATGTAATGTGTTGTTATCAATCATTTTGTATGCAAAATTATAAAACGAATAGCTGGTTTACCTTAAAAGGATAATTTTAATACTACTATCGCATTAAAATGATCACAGATTAAACAGTGTGTTACAAGTTTTATTTGTATGTTATGTAGAAGAGTACCTACTGTGATTTGGTAAAATTTTTTTTTTTGTTCAGATTTCTGCTATACAAAGTTTCTCTTGTGTACATAAACATTAACTTAGATTCTCCTTGCTAATGAAATGTTTTGGAAAAGAACATTAGTTATTGTGATAAACTATCAACAAAAGTAGTTACTTACGTTGATTGATTATCACATTAACTAATGTAAAAGTAAAGAAAAGTAGTAGAAGTAGTAATTAAAGTTGTCTAAAGTATCAAATCTATTTCATTGCAATGAAATAGATTTGATACTTTCCAAAAATACTAAACAGATAGGAGTTCTGTGCAAAACCATGTGGCTATGCTATAAGCAAAACAGATGCATCTATGGTATAAATGTAAAGAAAAATAAAACCTTCCTTAACAACAAAGATGCATTGTATTAAGGCTCATTTTTCTCAATTTTTTTTCCTCAGTTGCTCTTATTTTACTTACGGCACCAGTTTAGACCTGCCCCCGTAGCATGACCATCGTAGACAAGAATTTCTTTGACGGAAGAATCGACAAAATGACAGATAGTGCAAAAAAATCTGTCATTTTGTCGATTCTTCCGTCAAAGAAATCCTTGTCTACGGTGGTCATGCTACGGGGGCTAGACAATAAGTCCTCACTAGTAAATAAGCAGTGCAAGTCGAGAGCCAAAATAAATCTCTTTGCAAATAGCATTGTCTAAGATTGTCCTTATCTGAAGGCAAATATGTACTGCCCACCCGTTTTCTCTAATGCTAGACAACATCTTAATGACTGCGTAAGAATAACGCGAATTTGAATTAACCACTTTCGGCGCTCGGCGGAACGATCAAAATCCAACGCGCTTTTAGTGTGAAATAGTGTAATCAAAAACAGGCATATAACTTCATTTTACTTAAAATGTATTGTCTCTATCTTCGTTTCTGATAAGTTATCTATCTTCCAAATGATTCATAATGTCGTGATAAGTTAATTTCCATTTTGGAATGATAATGATTTGTAGAATTTTATCTTTGTTTAGTGCCATGGTCGCCATTGGTAATGTGGGCTGTACGAGATTTAGGTCGTGTGTTCGAACCCAGGCAGGCACTATTACTGCTAGCCTGTGTCATCCCATTGCTAGGCAAAGGCCTCTCCCCATTCAAATCAAATCATCAAACATTCAAATCTTTCGATCTAGGGCTGATGTGGACCACTGGTCGTTGGTTCTGTCCAGCTCGTCCCGCCAAATACATCGGCAGGCCCTATACTTTGTGCAAATTTTTTCCATTTCCCTTGCTGCCAAAACCTGTTCGCTGCCCTAGAACTAAAAAATCGAAGACATGTGACGTCCGTAAGGCGCGAATTACACAGAATCGGCGTAAGGTGAAGGCGCGACGCAGGCATGATGCCGCTTCAAAACGTTTTCATACAAAATGTACGTAGGCGACGTGTCGTGAATCGCTTGAGTGTATCAAGCGGCGCGGCGCAGGCACGGCCGTCCTTTCATTTCCTTATAAATTGTGGAATTTATAAGGAAATGTGACAAGTGTGTGTAAGGTGACGGTGCGGCGCAGACGCAGCGCAGGCGTGGGCCTGCGCTGCGTCTGCGCCGCACCGTCACCTTACACCGTTTCTGTGTAATTCGCGCCTTAAGGGTACACTCCCTCTCACGGAGCCCCAACGTACGATATGCCACACCTTCTCTCCTGCCCTTCGTGCACAACTAACTGCACCCTCCAGGACTTGAACGAGGCAAACGATAAAGCTGTCCAGGTCGCTACGTACTGATCAGACAAAATCTGAGTCATCGATACGAGACGAAGAAAGAAGATTATTTGTTATTCTAGCGATATTTAAGATGCCATTCCAAATAGGAATTATTATGTCTATTGTCTATTTTAGGCATTGATTGTTTTGACGCAAACATGTACTTAATTTAGTCTGTCTAGACTTTGAGCTATTTGACACTGAGGCTTAATTAGTAAAGCTTAGTCAGTACCGACTGGTTTATGAGTTTAAATTGGATTGATATCGCTATAATGCATGCGCTAATGCGTTTGGATTTTAAATGAAAATATCTTCATCAATGAGCTCTAACTGATGGGCTATCAATATAATTTATCCTGTTTGAAACTTAAATCTTGCTTAGGGACCTCGCCTACTACGCGGCAACTAACAAGACTTTTGGCCGGACCGGCCCCTATCTTGAACGAAAGTGGTCGACCAAACTTTCTTCCTTGTCAGAGGAAGCATAAAATTTGTGCTACTCAACTCAATATTGTTTATAGAACCTCACCTACTAAGAAACCTCTCCCTCCTGGCACAAAAGTGACTCAATCAACTCAGCCTTTTGCAGTCTACTTCTGGATATAGGCCTCTCCGAAGCTGCGCCACAACCACCCTGTCCTCCGCCTATTACCTCCACCGGTTATGGCTTCTCACTTATTTGTTGGCAAATTACTTAATCAATAGACCCAGTTTCCACCAAAGTAGAGACTAACATGTGGAAATAACGATATCTGATTGGTTCTTTAAACATCCCCCTCTCTGCTTCTTTTCTCTTTAGCGTAAAGTGGGCCCTAGTCACTTACGCCAATATTTTATAAGCACAGTCGACTTCTGCCTCTTTTAGTGGGTATTGACGAATTGCTCTGTGCACAAAGGCCTTTGTCCCACCGTGACACAATTATGTTACAATTAGATGACGAATACGGTTTAGTGGACCGATTCACATCGGTACCATTCATACCACCATCAAGCCGATTGTAATTTTTCATGTATGGATGACGTCATTTCATAGGTAATTGAGAATAAACATCATGACTACCTATACACTTGTCGATTAAAATCGAATCATCATTATCGAAAGCCTTTTTGTTCTATGACTGGGCGGGCATTCTGCTTAAGGCTTCAGCCTTCTCCCTTATTCCAATCTTATTATCGAATATGTTCTCCCAGTACTTACCTATTCAGTTTATGAAAACAAGTCTTACATTATTTACTTCTTTATTAGACTCTTCCATCCATTCTTAAATTGCAGGATGACTTAAAAGACATCGTAATCTGACCTTACATAGAAATCCAGGTTAGATAGACGTAATTATGTTACAAGGAAGCCCATGAGAGTCACAGGCGAGACCTAGTATTATAATAAACAATGTAGATGTCTCTACGAAGAACAACTAGCAATAAAGATGAGAGACTACCCATCATTCAATTGAACGAGTCATATTTGGTAACAGGCTTATCTTAGACCCCAAGACCTCCACGGTTATCAATAACAACAATTTTGCGAGCACACACAATATTATTCACGATCGATTTATTATATTTATTGACATCCTTAATCCGCGTTATCGAATTGTGACGTCACACCTTGCGTCTCGTTTTAACAAGGCCAATTTGTTCGTTCGTCTCTCTTGCACACTTTCACTTTTTTTTTCACCGCTTTCCCAATGGCGAAACTCGGTCGTCTTTGCCAAATGTCCGCGAATGGATGCAGTCTGTTGGCCATTCAACGATTAAAGTTTGTGGGTGTCTTAATCTCTGAATGGATTTCGTTTGGCATTGTTTTGGCTTTTTTAGGTCCATTGTTCTTGATCGTGGTAACCGTTACTTATTGTTGTTGGTAAACAGATTTTTGGCACAAAAGTTTTTACCGTAAGCTAAGTAGCTAATTTTATTTTACAGACTGTTCAACTAGGACTGTGTTTTTGGATCTATGTTCTAGAATGATCACTAGGTAACAAATGAAACTGCAGTCTTAAAATATTTTCGAGTCACGTTTCTTAGCTATCCACAAGCTCTGTGATACAAACAGTTCTATTGCCAATTAACTCCGTATGATTGGTAAAGTAAATCGTGGATCCAATAAAATCCTTGTAAATGGCATGGCCTGTTCTGGCATGGTCATTGCGGTTATCAGCAGCACAGATAATTGACGTAAACACCACGCCCGCTGCCTGTGGGTCATCGCATTACACTCTAGTGTTGCTAGTTAACGTGCTCTCACACTGCGGTTAGAAATGTTCACAAAATTTTTCTAACAAATGGAATTGTTACATTCTGTTTGCAATTGTTAGATGTTTTGAGTGTTCCTACAGTGATGGAAAATGTTTACAAACATTTGAAAACATGACATCGGCTCGCAGTTTTGGTTTTACGTTCCGAGCCACACGAAAATAGAAGATTTGCTCATTGTACTAGGTTTTATTTTTTGTTTAAAAAAAAAAGAAAAAGCGCCTGGATAAATGTTAACAAACAAATGTTTTATTTGTTACAATTTGTTAACTCACAATTTTGTTTAGAAATGCATACTAACATGATAAAATTTTCTTAACATTGTGATCAAATATTTGTTTAGAAAGTGTTTACTAATATTTGTAAACATTTTTAACAGCAGTGTGGGAGCACCGTTACACTGCGTGTGCACTATTAGTAAACATAGCTAATACGGTCTTACTATTTAATAGTAAACCTTTACTTTTAGTTGTGTTAGTTATCTGTTTCGAAGATGACCAGCCTGCTAACTGTAATTCATCTTTATCATCATCATTGTCAGAGACATGATTCATGTGAATTTTCACAAGGGTCAATTTTGGAGCCAATTGTGATTTCGCAATCTTTGCCAAGTTGTCTGATAATTTGGTTCTCAAACAGTGCATAAGATGGGAAAGACCACAGATAAAAAAGACTTCTTTTTTAAAGGGTTTTTGGAGTTCCTTCTCTTTTCGCCGTCCGATAAATATTAGCCTATCAGCAAAACGTTACGTTACGGTCCTGATTAGTGATTTGATAGGAATGATTTCATAATATTTCAATATTTGTTGTTATATCATTTAAGATATTGCAGCTGGTTTTATAAAATTCGCACTAACAACTTTTATATGGATGGTCCGACACGCAATTTGACGGTTTATCAAAAAAATTGTGTATACCGCGACACATTGTCATGATCTACTCATACAAGGTCGTTATTTCAGCTGTTCTACTTCGTAAATGTTCATAAAACTATGGAAAGGTCACCGGGTCCCTTGTCTGCTAGACAGGCGAGGCAACCAGCTGGCGGCTTGTCACGCATGAACTTCGTGCCATCTTTTGTTACAATTACAAAAATATGTCCATGACTTTCATTTATATTGTTCATACTTACCATTTTTTTTTTGGAAAGGGAATCTTACAAAATATAACATAACATCACGTAATCACGTTGTAATCCCCGAAAGGATGGGTACATGTGTATAGAACACCCAATGACCCAAAGGTTAGGTATAGTAGGTACATCCATATTTCTCCAGTTATGTTTGAAGGCGAAGCCTATTTCCGAAATATGATGTTATTGAAATACCAAGTAGGTACCTACTTCTTGTATTATTCCACAAAGAGTGTTTGTTATTATTATGATATCAAGTTTAGTATTTATGTACTCTTTTGAATCTAGGCGTTCTGCCTCGTGAGTATTTATAGTTATATATCTAGATTTATGTCTTAGCAGTTTCCTGGTGCGGCAAGTTTCGCATGTTCAAAGACTTTTAATAGGTACCCGTTTTCGCTGACACTAAATTATGACATAAACAAATGTCTAAATTAAAACACGCTATTGAATTAAAAACTCTCGGATTAGCGCCGAAAGTAAAAAAATACCGTTTTTATTATTTAAGCGTTCATTTAGGATTAGGTGTCGTCTAGTGTTAGTGAAAGGGGGCATTAAGAGTTTTTTTTTAATAGATTCTAGAAAGAATCTATTAAAAAAAAAACTATGTTCATTCTAGAAAGAATGAACATAGTTTTTTTATGAACTCTAACTCAAACTCAAAGCATTTATTTCAATTAGACCATTATAAGCACTTTTGAAGGTCAGAAAAACAAAGAAAGCGAAGCTACAGTCACAGACACAAGGCATAATAACTTGTGAAAGTACTGTAGGTACTTGCCCATTCCAAGGCGTAGATCTCTATGGAGAAGAATGGGCAAGAAACTCCATGGACACTCTTTTTAATCAAAATCTTGGTTACATCATTCATGTGGAGACACATTTATGTGAGAACGATGTATAAAGAAATGTAAGTTAAGAAGTAAGTTAAGTCCAGAGTAAAAAACTATCTTGTCTGTTAACATCTAAAATAAAATTCACTAACTTAAAAAGTATTTAACAAACGTACAATCTGACTACATACTTATCTAATTAAAACAATACCCAGAACAAAACCTCAAATACCTACCCTGATTATCAAAATAACAATGCATTAACAAAAAAATATGCGTGACTTGACGATGGATGGTTGACCATAGACATCCGTTTGTAAATAGATAAGATAATATTGTTTTCCTTGAATATAAATGTACTGTCCCTAATAATGTTCTAAGTTCATTTGCCTTTAATCTCGTACTGAAATACTTGGCACGAATGTTGTTTATTTATTTGTTTGAAAGTACCTATTTAGACATCGGGGTTAGAAGATCTGTGTTAGGATGACTTTCATTCAGAAGTCGTAACCCTCAGTGTATGAAAAGCTGATTCAAATAATTTATTATAAAAATCTCATGTCAGCCATGATATTATGAGCTCAATTATTATCCAAAAGACCACATGGTGTCGATAAGTCCATTTATCTAAATCTATACTAAATAAAGCTGAGAGAGTTTGTTTACGCGCAAATTTCTGGAACTACCAGTCGGATTTGAAGAAATCTCATCAAATCCGACTAAGGAGCCCAGAAAAAAGACAAGAAATCAGAAATGGCGAATGAAACCTTGGGGCACAGCTAGTCATAAATAACATGAGAGGTGGCAACCTGCCTGGTGTGAGCGAGCGCAACTACGTGACCCACCCAGCTGGATGGCAAGCAGCAGACGAAGTTATTACTCCGTTGGTGTAAACTTCTCATGGTATTCCCGTGCGAGGAGAAAAAAAATGTACTTTAAGACTTGGAGACAACGGAACGAAATTGAATGACCTTACAAAAAACTTGAGCTGCTGCTGGCTAGCTTTTGTCTAGACTCCTAGCATTGGCAAAAGGCAAGTGACCGACGAAGATAAATCACAATATCTTAAGCTAGATATAATCCGGTTAAAATTGCTCTGTTTTACTACTTAGCCACTGCAATCTGTAACTGAATCTTTGCACGACAGTTTTCATGTTACGTGAAGCCTGAAACATATTTGGTGAGCTGTGAGAATAGAAACTTGATAATTATCTCTTGGATGATCAACACTCGAGTGTCACACATATCAGCCCATAAATCTTTCACCGCTAGATATACATATACACACACACACACACATATATAGTAAACCGGTGTAAAGAAACAGTTTCGATTGTGTAGCACCTGAAGTGTTGAATCAATGTCTCATGTGCCCTGAAACGCCATGATTGACGACGATAGAAAGGGTCGTGGCTAAATATTAACAGCTGCTCGGATCAATCTTCAGCTTCGCTTGTCTAGACTAGTCTGTGGGTGGGTGACCACCCAGTATAATAGAGTTTCCTCCTTCCTTTAAGCCGTTGGTCCCGGCTGTCATGTAGATCTTTGACAGTCGTTACAGGCAGTCCGTGCCCGAAAGTCTGACAACTAAGTCTTACCAAGGGGTATCGTATTACACAGTAATAACTGGGTTATGGAAGTCAGATAGGCAGTCGCTCAATGTAAAATACTGGTAGGGTCGTTTCGCCGGTATCGCGACCACCTTCAGTAGGCGACCATTTGACGGACTAAGTTTCTTTAAATCAAGATAATAATATTTGTAGAGGTAATATAAATAAAGAAAAAATCTTACGTGCTTCAGAAATAATTATGAAATAAGAATTTACACAGTTTAAAACAAATGGGTTAATCCAGAGCCGAAAAAAAATTGCTCAGTGCGCGTCTTGATTCAGTGGTGAGTGGAAGTACCGCGACTTAGAAAAAAAATAGCACGGCGCGCGGCGCTCAAAGCTAAGTTTTATTACTTATTTCATGTTTTACACACAAGTTAGATGTTAAATTGAACAATCGATAAGTTTTGGTCATTATCTTGTTGTATTTTGCTATTTTTAAACTTATTATTAAGATAAAATCAAGTGGTCGGTAATCGAAATGCTTATTTATCAAAAACGTTAGATAGCGACCACATGGTCGCAAACCGACGAGAACCGCGTTATTCTATTTTGATTAATATGATCCTAATGCTTCATAAAGGACTGTTACAATTTTGAATGTAGCATTGTAAAGGTTTTTCTTTGTAGTTCTTTAGTAAGCGACCACCAGTTTCTTTGAAAGAACTTTGTTTAATTTACGTACAAAATTGGATGCTAAACAGGTGGTCGTAAACCAAAATAATCGAAATAAAGACATTGGTTTCCGGCCACCACAATTTAGTATGAGAGAAATAACGGCCGCTAACAGAAATAAGTATGAAAGTTCATTGAGTATGCGACCAAAAAAAAACTGTCCAGTACACTGAAGAAGCCCTGAAAAAGCTCTCGATGATATCCGAAAAGAAGGGAAGGAAATAAAAAAAAAGAGAAACATGTAGACTGTTTCAGATCCCAAGGACCACGATATAAGATCGGCTTAATTATGAATAAGAAACGCGGAATATCATCATCGTCTTCCTGCCCTTGTCCCATGTTACTTGGGGTCGGCGCAACACTTTTTTTTCTTCCAATCTCCTCTGTCAACCGTCACGCTATCATTTACTCCTTTAGCTTTCATATCGTTCCTCACACAATCCATCCATCGTTTCTTTGGCCTTCCTCTCCCTCTCCATCCATCAACGTTTATATTCATCACTCTTTTAGTCACATGCGATTCGTCCTCATCAAACGTCCATATCAAGACAGTCGATTCCCTTTCAACATTTCCGTAACTGGCGCAACTTTTAAACTTCCTCTAATATTCTCGTTCCTTACCTTATCCATTCTTGTCACACCACACATCCACCTCAACATTCTCATCTCCGCTACATGCAATCTTATTTCATCCATCTTCTTCACAGCCCAGCATTCCGATCCATACAGTACGACAGGTCTAATCATGGATTTGTATATTTTCCCCTTTAACTTGAGAGGCATCCGTGGATCACAAGTTTTTCCAGTGACCTGTCGCCATTTCATCCATCCTGAGTTGATCCGCTGCTTTACGTCTCGGTCTACTTCAACATCCCCTTGGACAAGCGACCCGAGGTACCGAAAATCGCAACAGATCGATACGGGCGTTCCAGCAAGTGTTATGGGCACAGGACTGGAGAGACCGCCGAAATCACAGAATAAGTATTCTGTTTTGGTCCTACTGACTTTCAGGTCAATATTCTCCAGTCTTTGCCAATTGTCTTTGCAATCTGCTCTGGACCTCTAGGCCACTCTCGGCAAACAACACAATGTCGTCGACAAACAGCATACACCAGGGAGGGAGCCTCTTCCTGGATGTCCGACGTAAGTGCGTTCATTATCACAAGGAAGAGGTAAGGGCTTAGAGCCAGCCCTTGGTGCAAGCCGACAGCCACGTTGAAGCTGCCGGTAGTGCCCGCTGTAGACCGGACTTGGGTATCGACTGTACATCGTTCGGACCAACTGCACATACTTCCCAGGCATACCTTTCTCTTTCAGGGCCCACCACAAAACCTCACGAGGTACCCGGTCGTATGCCTTTTCGAGGTCGATGAACACCTTGTGCAAGTTTTTGTGCGCACTTCTGTATTTCTCCCACAGCTGGCGGATGGCAAAAATGGCATCCATCTTTCCCCGACCAGGCATAAAACCGAATTGGTTTGGTGAAATTTCACTCTCTTCTCAGTCTCTCTTCTCTTTCAGTCGTCTTTCAATAACTTTCTCCCAAACTTTCATACTGTGCGCCATTAGCTTTATTCCTCAATAGTTATTGCACTCCAGCAGCAGCGGCTTCTTGCAGCAACAACTTATTGAAATGCGGAATATATTTCCTAAAAATAATTTTAAATTGACTAATGATTGTTAATTCTATTACAACTATGACAAGTTCCTACGAAATCTAAGATTGTTATTTTTTAATTATAAGAAAACATTACACCAAAGGATTACCATATTTGTTTTTATTAAGAGGCAAATATTAAAATATTTTTAAAGCGATTATAATTGTTTTAATGACATATTTTTCATATTAAAATAGCGGTCGCATACTAGCTCACTGGTGGTCGTAAACTGATAAAAATGGTCGCATACCGGCGTTTTCGCTATATTTTCACTTTTTCAGCATTTTATAAATATTTTTGTATTAATGTATTTTATTTTATGTTTTGAATCCAAACTAGACTATATTTGGGACAAATTCACATTAACATATACTATTTTGCGCGTAGACAACATTTTTTTTTCCTCATCTTAAGTGGGCAACTCAGCTAACTGGCCGCTAACCGGCGAAATGACCCTATTCAGCTGCATCCGGTTAGACTGGAAGCCGACCCCAACATAGTTGGGAAAAGGCTAGGCAGCTGATGATGACAATGATAGAAAAACACGACATTAACATCTAGACTGCTCAATGTATGAAGCACGAAGTTTAGTTCTTGTAATAGGTGTAATGTATGTATATTCTGCCATAAGTGCGCCAGTGTATTTTACCATTACTAATGGTTTGTTTACTGTTCCCATCCATTAGAGTAATGATTTGTTTGATTCTTAAATGATGGTAAATGATGTTACTGTGTCCTTTGAATATGTAGTTAGTGTCTTTAATGAATATGAAATAATGTAATGGTATATAAAGGGTCGTATCTCCCATTAAAACAGAGTCCTTTCTGATCTGTCGAAAGACTTATCATCTCGGTTCCGTCTGCAACATTGTTAACCATGTAAGAACATTAAAAGTACTTGTAGTCTACGCTAGTGTTATCATTATCATTGACAAAAGACCCCTTCCGAACAGAACATTACATAGGTAGTACGGGTACTGCAATTATGAATGGTTGTGTGCCAGGAAACAGAATACAATTAAAGTTTCAAATTGTACAATCTGTTTCAGATTAAAATCTCTAAGAACGCCTGCAAGATGAAGTCATTGTTAACTAACCAATTATTTACTTCCTGTATCAAGTTTCTTTAGTGCGATAAGATTCTGCATGTTACGAAGTTCAATGAATGCCTACGAGTTATTTGCTTCAATGCTAGTCGTTGTGTCTTGTGAGTAATAAAGGAATGCCACAGACATGCGCGGACGCAGCGCCTGTTATGTCATCGACTGTTAAGGCGACTACAAGAGCTAAAAGCATGTTTTACAATACGTGGATCATATAGAACCACTGCAGTAAAAAAACACAGAAAAATATATCATATTCTTCTGTATATATGCTAGTTCGATACTGTGTTGAAAACATAATACTACAAATTTGATACGATAGAAAAAAATCGCAAAGATGCCTCTAAACATTTCTGTCAACGAGTAAAACTATACTAATATACATGCAATCATTCTGATTTTTTGTCAAATTATTCTTCACGCAACAAAGTAACGTGATACTGTTTTAGTTTTTTAATCCAATCAATAGATTTTTTGCAAATCACATATTTTTATCTCTGAACAAAATACGTGCGCATGTGTGCGTAAACGCCTGTGTACCGACAGTGCCGGCCGAGGCCTGATGCTATACGGACGTGTCGCTCGTTTTGCCGCATTTTTCGCCGCATTATTACGCCAAGGTTGTTTACTGTTTTGTATAATTTTATTCATAAATTCATTGTTTTATGTCTTTATTCCGTAAATATTTTTGTTTCGTGTAAATATAAAATATTTTAAGTTAAAATAGCGTAATAAATAAGGTACTTCTGGTCATTTGTAAGTATGGGAAATAAAGTGAAACCCATTACGAGAACTAAAAAAAGTTCATATAAATCAAACGCCCAACATATGAACGATATTAAAACGTAAGAACATTTTAGTATTACTAAATATTAATTTTTATAACGATATAAAACTATGAATTTTGGAAACGTATTTCTGGACATTTGACGGATGGATGTATAGTTCGCATACATTCAGTTATTTCGATCAGTAGTGTAACTGTTACTGCAGTGCATTTGGTCGAGGTATGGATTTGCAATCCAGAGTATCCGGGTTCGATTCCAGGATAGTGATGTTATGTTTTTGCTTTTTGAACTAAAATTCTACGCAGTATATTCATATAAAATTAAATACTCAAAAATAAATAACTAAAAAAAAACATTTGAAATGTAATTAATTTTTACTGGAGAAAGTTGAAAATATCGACACTGAAATTATTTTCAATGCGTAAGTACCTACGTTTTTTCTAAGCTATAACAGGCCAGGCGCACTGCGCAGTTTAGGTATGAATTTGCAAGTACGCGGCAGGTCCGTCTGCTGGACTAAGGACTAGCCGCGCCGGCCGCGTCGCCAGTTTTGCGGATCTCTCTTTGTAAGGAAAATGTATACAGAGCGAGGCCATGTTATACTGGAAATTTATAGCTTGGTGTGTCGCCCTGTGTTCATCCTTGTACTATTTTGTATTCTTTGACTAGAAAAACAATAAAAAACAGATAAATAGGTACCTACCTAATATTTTTGTTGAAAGACTGCAGCTTATTGGTAACGGGCATTGCGAAATAACAGATTCATCTGAAAATTGCGATGTTACTTATCACAAGTAAGAGTTTAATTTTATTGATATAGTTTTTAATAAATAAGAATTATAAAATTGTAAGAATGTTAGGTAGACACGGCGGCACATGAAGCTATACATTTCCAGTATAACTTGGCCTCGCTTTGTATACATTTTCTATACAATGAGAGATCCGCATAAACTGGTTTTTTATAGCTTGATTACCGCGCGTACCTAATCTTTTACTTGTGGCTAACAATTTTTCAAACTCTTATTATACAAAAAATAAACGAAACCTTCTGCTGTGTACCATAGAACTAGGATATTTAGAATTGACATATCTTAGTAATTTGAAATCTTCTGTTTTTATTATAGATTGGAAACAGTGGTTCACACGACGATCACGATTGTGAAGTTATTGATAAAAGTACTTATTCATCTAATCATGTACTAAAAGTACTTATTCATCTAATCAAATACTTCGTTGTTTTGATTAATTTGTCAATACCTATTACTGTATGGAAATAAGAAATATGTCTAAATAATTAACTAAAGTACCTATTGATTATGAAATGCAATAATTAATATCGTAACACCGAATAAAAGAAGTATTTGGATACTTTCCAAATGAGGCGTTTTACACTTATAACGGTTACCACCCCAAATGCAGTGTTTTAATTGCAATTCATTATTAATATTCATTTTTATTTGTCTGTTCTTACTTTCGCGCCATCTATTGAATACTCGGGCGTAATCTCTCTAGAGATTAGTCTTGAGAGTTAATTGTTTTGGGCGTCGTCGTTAGATGGCGTTCACGTTTATTGTGTAAATGTGTGCGTGCGTCACTCAAGGTCACTTAGCTCTTGTAGTCCTCTTAAGTAATAGTCGGAAATTGAATTCAATTCTACGTTTATCGTATCGTTTTTGTACGTAGGGTATTCTGTATTATTGCAATAATGCAACTCATTACTGGTTGTAGTAGTTAAACGGTTTTTCATTTCAGCTTTTGCTCCTAAACCTGGAGCTCCCAAAATCGGTTTTTGTATCGCGGCCTGAATATGAAATTTCCATAATGGTGGTGATAATGTGGTGTGGTTTGGATCTGTAACTGCCTAGGAGAAAATTGTTAAGCTTCCGATGTTCAACGGCTGTATCTCTATCTTTTTTTTGTTTGTTTTTTTTTGTAAGGGAAATGATCAAATGACCAAGATTCAAATGACCAATTAAAGTACTCGAAGGGGAACCGCTCTGGGCGGAGCGGAAAGAAGTGTCAGACTTCTACTGACTAAAACCCATCCATGTTCCTTCTTTGCCCTTTGTGTTCCAGGGCCGCGGTATCTCTTTCGAACAGTCCCGCAGCCCTGGCAGGCATCGGCCCTTGCGGACCCCTACATAGTTGCTGACATCTCTTTGAGGCGCGCGTGGTACACGAACGCGCCGTCGACACGACCTGCCGTCATAAGACGGCCGGACGGCGAGCTACCCCACCTACCCAGCCCAGCTAGCCTACCTTTAAGGGCATCAAGAAAGACAGTCCTCTTAGTTTCTGTGTTTTTTGCACAACTTTTTCAGCAAGACTTCTAGCGTGTTGGTAAACGCATGATATAGTATTTTTTGTCAAGTTTACCACAATAACGTCCCTTAATGACCACTGTCGTTCTCCCACACACCTATTGTATCTAGGAGTAACGTCCTATCATTGTCCTGAAGTGTCATTGCTTTCATAAACAAGAAAGTGATATTGACAGTAAAGTCGAATGACGTCGACACACCGTTCCTTGTGACCTCAATGATATTATTTTGATGTAATTTTCCGTTTCCGATGTTTATGATCTCCAAGACCATCTAATTGATGAGTTGAGCACTTATTAGGATCTAATTGCCGGAAGAATTAATCTTCAATACAGATTGTCGGCCGTTGCCCACTTATTTGCATTTCGTCAAGGTTTTCGTTCACCGAACCGTCATGTGATCTCATTGTCGACGCTATTTCATTGCTTTCCATGTTTTTTTAAGATAAGATGTGCATGTCAGTTTGTGTTTCGTAAATGGCTGGAAATGAGGGCGGTGTTTCACGGTTGTCAAAAATGCTGGCCGTGTATTGCGAAGTTCCGATGGACTTCAATGCCGTTGAATGATGTTAACAGAAATAAGTTTTTGTAAATGAAAAGATTTTATACCAATTATTGATTAGATGCTTTATTCATGGCCCCATAAAGTATAATAACCATTAAACAAGGAAAAATATCTAGCATTCTTATTGTACTCGAAGGAGAACCTTACAGAAAATGGTGTTATTAAATTAACCACTTAGTACCGTTCGCTTTTATATGATCCCATTCCTCTTCTATAGATAGTGAAATCGCTCCAATCTAAGTTTCGAAAGTACCTAGGTGACTGTGTCAGAATCAAGATATCGATGACAAGACATGACATTTGGAATTTCTTTAGAATAAAATTCGCTTGTAACATACAAAAACTGTTCTTTGTATGAACTAAGTATTGCTAGGTAACGTTCACTAAACCGTGGCCTAAGAAATACTTTATTTTACACAAAAAGAACGAATGAATGTACTAAATACATTCATTCGTTCTTTTTGTGTGCAAGGTTTAGATTTTATCGAAATAACCAGGTTCGGGTTTATTGTACGCTTAGTAATCACGTTTTCTTTGTAATAAAATACACGTATGAGATATGAAAATCTTATAATATGAAGCCTAGCTAAAGAAAAATTTATTATTTGTTGGTTAATATTCGTCTCGCGTATTCTATTCTTTTCACCTTTATTTTTTATTTTATTATATTCAACGTCCATAATGGATTAAGTTAGATCCAGGGATGCTCTGAATTTCTCTGGGACGTAATACTACCAACTTACTGAAAATTAGGTCATAATTTAAGATCAGGCCATCGTTGCGATCTGATTTTCAGTATCAGTACCTACCTACCCACTATCTCATTCTGATGATTGCGTTCTTATGTAGTTTCATATACTGTAGTCCGAAATAACCTGTTGTCAATAAACCCCCTTGCCAAACTATCTTTCATTTAGTTGGTAGGTATGTTTTTGTAGAACTATACCATTCCTGATATGCCAAAGATGAATCTAGAAGATACATACTTGTCGGTAATCGATTCAATTATAGTATGACTCGCAGTTTGTGTGAGTAGCGTATGATTATAAAAAAAAAACTGATTTCGAAACAAGTGTAGGTGCCGTGAATGTGAATGCCAATGTCGAGGCCAATTAGTTCTAGGATTTTTTTACTTGGTTGATGTACTCTCCGAGTTCACTGACGGTCGGCAATTTTCAACCTTATTACTTAGAGCAGAGGGGTGAAAAGTGGCACACCGTTAGTGAACTCGGTAGTATACATAATTGTCATTATATTTTAGTTTTTTTTAATATATATATTTTTTTTTCAAGACAATATTTATAAAAATCTTAACTTAATAACTATTCCCCACAAACGAGGGAACAAACAAACAGTATATGTAGAGAAATGTTTACAAGTGCGGACACTTAATTTTCACTTGTTTTACTTTAAAAAAATGCTTATATAGTAATTACTAATTTACTAATTTTACTAATATTACTAATTAACAATACTAATTTACTATTAAACATACTAATACTAATCAATCAATATTAATTAATTAATCAATACTAATCAATTGTTAATTAATTAATAATATTATCAATGCGAAAGTAAGTTTGTTTGTTACCTTTTCACAAATAAACCACTGAACCGATCATACCGAAACATTGCATATACGTTGTCGATCCGTTCACTCTGTTCATTCATTTTGCTTGGAGATACACAGACGGAGTGGCCGTAGGTTTTGGTAGTGAGACAGCATTTTATATGCAGACATGTCAAGGGTTAAACCTCATCTAGGAGCATGGAATCGCATTTTTCCATGCTTCTATCCTTTTAGAATAGAATAGAATTGTATTTTGCAAATAAGGGTAATAACAATAGTTGTTATGGAATATCAAAGCTCAGCGATATTTTAACATTCGGCATGCAAACATTTCATTTTTTTATGAAACATGTAGGTACTTACATTTTAAAGACCAGCCCCCGTAGCATGAACACCGTAGACAAGGATTTCTTTGAAGGAAGAATCGACAAAATGACAGATTGTGTCGACACAATGACAGATTTCTTTGCACTATCTGTCATTTTGTCGATTCTTCCGTCAAATAAATCCTTGTCTACGATGCTACGGGGGCAGATCGATTATATGATTATATTACAATTATCATTCAATAGATCAATTAATACATTATATCATTTTCTTCGAAGCATAGAAGCGCAACCCTAACTTAAGGATAATAATTAACCTTAACTTAAAAAGCATAGTTATTATGGACTGTTCGTAATTACTATGTTTACGAAAACATTTCGACGAACATGTATATTAATTTAATAGTGCGAAACTCTTCAATTAGTAGAATCCACCATTTGGCTCATAGTTTATTAAATAACAACTCTTAGAACATTATTTCCATGTTGGCATTTATCTCTTTGCTACATACTTTGTTTGGAAGGGGGAATCCCAACTGTTTTCCTCATCTGCTATAATTTCGTGGCACGTTCGTAATAAAACTATTTAGAACAAAACTCGGTGTAGAATAATTTTCGTTGCCAACAGGCTTTTCCATTGACAAAAGCGTGTTGCTGATCAATACTTTCCTCAATACTAGAATCTGTTCCAAAAGTAACTGGAAGGGTTTGGTGAAATTATAATGCCAGGCTGAGACCCGGTTCACCCAGATGGAATGCGAAGACGAGTGGAACGTTGAGCAGACGTGTGGGAATCGACCAAACAGTTGGTGGCAGATTCAGTACTTTATGCGGCCTACCCAAATGTCCTTTCTTTGGTATTGTTCGTCGTGTTGTTGAGCTCCTTGCATTATGAGTCGAGCTACACGATCACTGACAAGTGCTTGCACTGTCTGGACAGGTCCACTCAAATCTGTGTGGTTTTTTCTTCAAAAGACTATCTCAGACATTAATCTACATGGTCCTCATATGACTTGAGCAATGTCTGGACTTTAAAAGAGACGGTGACCTCTGAGTTTGTTTCGGATGTTTCTTCTCAGAGTAGTCAGGTACGAAACACCGGCCCCATCTAGTTTTAAAACAACATGTTGTGACATGTAAAAGAGTTTTGTAAACCAATTTACAGAAATAAATATGATTTATGATTTAACACGTTGGTTGAAAATTGAAATTCACATCGTTTCTCTCGACTCTCCTGTGACTGGACCGTACCTGAATAAAGACAGCTTCTATCGAGTTACTCAACAAGTGATTGCATCAACGTTGCATTGTATCTCATGCATCCAGCCGCTCTCGAACCCCAACGACTGAGCTACGTCACAAATTGGTAAATTGCAATGAATTTAATGGACACAAATCACAATAGCGCTATCTGCCTCTACATCTGCGAGGCTGGCTGATTCAAGGTGTCGTTGTTAACTGCATACCGGAAAATTGCTCTGATTGCTCTGCTCCACGTCCACATGGAATGGCAACTACTTGCAATTTTCCGGCAATTATTTCAAAAGTTGCTTAACGTTCAAGTTCAGCAGGTGTTCTTCAAGGCACTTACTTTGTACCACCATTCTTGCACAAAATTAAATTTAAATGCATAGGTTATAGGTACTATATAAAATAAGAACTGGATATCTTCCGTGATTGTTCATTTCGAGCATGTTCATTTTGAGCTCCCTATATTTCGGCGCTTTTGCAAGCGCCATGATCGCGGGTTCACTGGAGAATGCGGGTGGATGGAAAATAAATTGTTAAGAGCAGACAAATCTATCTACCCTCTTTCTTTGTTTTTTGCTACGTGCACTACTGGAACTCACAAAAGATATCCCGTAAGTGACAGTATGTCACTTTCACATCTTCCTTCTTTAAGTTTAGTTGTAAACCGTGAAAGCTTAAAACAGAACCAAGATACTATTAAATACTCCGAAACTAAATTCAGTGACACGGTAACTAGTCGAAGTAAAGTGAAGCCAGTTACAGTAAAATCTGTTGTTTACAGCACGCAACAGAACCCTGACCTATTTTCATTCAGCAGTTGAGCAAGAACCCGTCAAATAGTTGCGCCGGCGAATCCTTCGATGAACGGTAAAACGTATGTTTCTGGGATCCCTATTGACTATTTCAGCGTGAAAAATTCTTCGACTAATGTGTTAACAGATCTTCTCAATGCCAAATTCAATTATGGACAAGTTGCCATTTATGAGAAGATTTCATACAACAAAAACTCGTCTGCTAGCAGATGTAAATTTCAACAAGCCGGTCTGCGTGTTTCGACATCAATGTGTGTGTTTACAATTGAAATGAGTCATTGCACTGAATCGCCACAGATACTGATGACGATGATTTGCTCTAATTCATATATGTATAATTGTCTGTAATTAAATCTGTTTCGCGGTCAATTTAATCAGAAATATTTGTTTGGTGCAGTTCGGACTTCGGGTAGGTATTCGGTTTTCTCAATTTTCCGATGCTGTCTCGGTTGGCCGCGGTCCAATCGACTTGACCTAGTACGGAACCCTCGATTGATGGTTGATAACTGGTTATACTCGAATCGAGTTAAAGTTTTAACACTGCATTCGCACCGGACTGAAGAATCCTTATCCTTACTAAAAATATAAATGCGAAAGTAAGTTTGTTTGTTTGTTACCTTTTCACGCTTTAACCACTGAACCGATCATCCTGAAATTTTGCATATATACGTTGTCAGGTGTACAGAAACGGACATAAGGACCTTTCATCCCGAAAAAAAGTACTGTTCCCGAGGAAAACAACAATAACGTAATTATGATAATGCATACATGGCGCCACGTACTTTCGTATCATGATTGAATTATATTACAAGTACAGTTCAACCCGAATTGATTGTCAAATTCTAAATTAACGCGAGCGAAGCCGCGGGCAAAAATCTAATATTGTATATTTTTATATGTGGAAAAGTATTTCCTTTGCCATTTTCATATAATTGAGTTTATGGTAGTGCGCAATACATTTCCATTGTGTTTTTTTTTTCTTTATACTGCTTTGTTTTGTCATACGTTTTAAAAACAGTAATAAAATGCAATGATAAAAACGTGCCAAGTATTTCCACTACGATTGTCATAATCATATCACAATGATGATGCTGATGTTATCATACTTTCGTTATCGTTTATAGACAGTTTTAGAAATAAACGAATCTAATCAGATTCGATCTAACAACTTATTATTGCATTTAATTTTATCTTAATAAAACACAAAGCTTGCGTCACTGAGGCTATTAAAATGAAACAAGTTTGTTTATTTGCGCAGTTTTTTTGTTTATTAGCATTTACGTTAAAATCAAAACAGCGATTTTCTGCGACTCTAATACGGAGTGTTAAGGTTGTTATTAGCTTAAGTTTTCATTACATAAATGTTGATGAAAGTGGACAATCGCGAGGCGACAAACCCAGCCTGGTGTGACGTCTGTCACCTTGATCTCAAGCCATTCACTTAATCCTAGGCTTTGGTTTATTTATAAGATTATAAAGAAATCTTTTCAATTAGAATTGAAAGAGACTAGACTGCTAATTGAGATAATGTAGTTACATAACAGATGTTATTATCTTATGTAACAAACTCACGCTAGGCAAGAAAAACGTTAATTGATCTGATGTGATTAAATTGTACCTAATTGTTGATCCCACAATTAATTAGTACAAGATAATATCCGTTGAAGTAATTCACCCATGTCCTTGTTGCTTTTTATTACCTAGGACTATTACCTAGGACGGCTTATCAGTCTTTTTCAATTTAATTTTGCAAATTAAAAAGTAAATCGGGAAACGAATACTTTTTTTTCCTAGTATGGATAATCATCAAATGACCCCCCCGCTCTGGGCGGAGCGGAAGGGGAAACTTATCCATGTTCCTTCTTTGCCCTTTGTGTTCCAGGGCCGCGGTATCTATTTCGAACAGTCCCGCAGCCCGGGAAACGAATACTTAGAAGGGCTTTTTGCTCACAGAAGGTAGTGGGAAAGCAAAAGCTAAAAAAAGTAATCAAAAGCAGAAAGTCAAGTATTACTAAAAAAAAACACTGAAACTCGGCATGTCTTGAACGTCAACCACATAAGACAGCTACACTACTACATAATAGGTTTGAAGAACCAGATTTTGTACAATAATAAACGAAGAATTAATATACATTTGTCCAATGCTGGAATACGAAACATAACTGTAGTAGGTATAATAGGATCATCGCAGTAAAAAAAACAATAAATTCAAATTAAACTTTATAAATTACTTACTCGATGCTTCGTTCACATTACAACACAAATCACATGTGACCTAAACGTGGGTGAGCGTGTATAGCCATTATTAAAAGTCTCCAAAACATAATAATATCAAATAATATGCTATTTTATATTATAAAACCACGAAAAGTGGCCATAATTTATTTCATAATTCTATTTGCAGAGTCAGCTTTTCCATATTTTTCGGCGATGTCACATGGAGGTCGTTTGACTGCGATCCGAAGGCTTGTTTACACCAGACCGGTGAATTTGGCTATATTGTAACTAGAACATTTTATTACTCTAAAAAGTAATCAAACCGTTTTCAATAAGTCATTTCAAAATGATTAATGTTGTGTTCTTTGTCGTCATTGCGGTAAATAACAATTTGTGTTTTTATTTAAGTGGGATTTATACAGAATGTATCTAACCGGTCGTCGTTTAATATGTCGCCTACGTACGACATGGCGTCATCATAATAATTTTATTTCGTAATGTTCTCAAGGAAAAATCCGCAATATGCCTTGGTTTACAAGAAGACGAATTCATAATAATATTTTGACTTATTTGACCTTTAGAATTATCAACAAAATAAATAATTATTTATTAATTAGTATGTAAGTTTGGTAACAATAAACATTTAAATATTGAAAATAAATAACTCATTCAACTAAATGCATATTTTAAGTTTTAATTTAATTTCCCGCCAGTATTTTAGCAAGTCAACTGAGACGTTCAAACGAACACGAACTTCGGTTCGTACTGCGGTGCAAATGTCCTAGCTATGTCCTGCCGAAGGCCTGTCCTCGGTTTCAAGTTTTTATGACCCGAGTGGTATAATGTTGTTTTATAAGAATCTAAACTTAGAACGTATAATTTGAGCCCAAAATCGTGGTGTTTTTATTTTATTTATAATGTACTGGTCCAACTTGATAAGAAGGTCTTTGCACCCATTAGCCATGGGGTCAAATACTAATGAATTCTAAGTATATCGCCATACTTTTTTTACGTTTTTTTTATGCGACCATAATACAATATACAATATTTTATTTTCTCTCTTCACAAAGGTTCACATAGTTATAATAAATATAATTGTAAGAATAACGTTTTAACAAAATGCATAATTTATGTCCCTTTGTGAGAGACTGGCGTCCATACTAGGATACCCAGTGTGACGGATCCCCAGGCTCTCACCTCGAATTAAATGTAGTTTACATACAATACAGTAGCTAATGTGAATACTCAGACAAATGACTTATTGCAGAATGGAAAAAAGCAGACAATTTCAACTTAATTAACGTAAAACTAAAAAGAATAATATTGTGGTTACTTAAGTTGCCGTACCAGCAACACCGTACCTAAAGCAACATTAGGACCAGGTTCCACCAAAGCGGGAACGAGCGGAGCCGAGAGAAGAATTCCAAGATTCGACGAATCACAGAAGAGATGAGAGAAGCGATGTGGATTTCAACCAATGTGATGGGTCGATCCCACCGTTTCCAGCATGTCCTCTCTCCGCTCCACTCGTTGAAATCGGGCGTTTTCGTACGATTCTATTCCTCTAGTTTAAGGCTGGTAGTGCATTATCTGCCAGCCGTCTGTCCAAGTATTATTTGTCTCCTCTAAGCTTACACATACATGACGTAATCTTTCGACAAAACCTGACACAAAATATAGGTGCCATGTCTACAAATTTCAACTCCTACATTTTAATATGCTTTGAAGCTATTAACGTACCATGACTTGTAACTTCAACACAATGACTAGCCAACGTAAACACCTGGCTGACAAACCCCGTAATTTAGCTGTCAACTCATTCATTTATTTACTACACATTGTTGTCACTACACTGAACTTAGTTATAATGCTTATTTACATGAATGGTGCTTTAATGACGTGATACGAACCATGAATTATGTGTCCATTGTTAACGAATCTTTGGACCTGTCTTTGTGGATAGTAGTCACTGCCTTACGTTACCTGACCCCTCTTCCACATCCTCTTTTGAATAGAGAGGCCAGGTAATGCAGGATACGGACAGTTCTATCTTCAAGACAGGTATAAAAATTTTCATTTTTTCTTCTCCGATGGGCTGGGTGTATGTTTTAGCATCTACAGTACAATAATGATGAGATAAGACCCTTACATTGTCTGTAATTCATTAATCAAAGAATTACTTTACTTACAAAACAATCAACGGTATCTTCACGACAAATGATAGCTTGATGGTGATGCAACGAATAGCAAAATAACAGTAACAAATACTTTGAAATAGACATTAGTAGCATAAGTAATTGAAAACGTGTTGGTATTCCCTTGGTAATGGAAAAAGAAATCAGCCTTACAAAGGATCGGTTGCCTACTGTGTCATAAATTGGGAACTTATGCATAAGTAGCGAAGGCACGTCAATGGCTAGCAATTATGTCTAGCGATTGACGTGTATTTATCTGACAACCAGCCTTTTCCTGTAGCTAAAGACCTATTGCTTGCTACGTAAATCGAAGTTGTTTTTATTTCTTTTGACATTCAGACTGAAGCTATACAAACACCTAACTAGAAAGACTTGCTAGTCAGGAATGTTTGAGAGCGGGGCTGACTCTGCTGTAGCTGGTGTATGCTCCACAACCCAATATTGTGTTTACTAAACAATCTTGTGCGTGTACTATTAGTTACACGTCTGCCTAACCCTTCGGAGATTACAGGCGTTATGTTAACTAAAAAAATCTTAATAAAATTGTTTTCTCTTGTTCCAGAGGGACGACCGGTCGCTTCTAGCGCAGTTCTTCTTCGCCGACGACGCACTAAACATGGTCGCGGCTGAATTGGACTCGTTTGACGGCCGGAAAGACCCGGAGAGGTGCTCCACGCTCGTCAACCAGCTTAGACATGCACAGGTTTGTTCATAACTGAAGATTTTTTCTTGGGATTGGTCCGCGGTTCTATTATTTCTTGAAGTCAATACTAAAAGTGGCGCCGGTGAAGCACGGAGACAACGGGAGGCCGATGAGACCTACCCCCGTAGCATGACCGACCACCTTAGACAAGGATTTCTTTGACGGAAGAATCGACAAAATGATAGATTGTGTCGACACAATGACAGATTTCTATGCACTATCTGTCATTTTGTCGATTCTTCCGTCAAAGAAATCCTTGTCTACGGTAGTCATGCTACGGGGGCTGGAGAAGTGATTCAACTATCTTCAAAGATAATGATTAGCCGGGTTTAACCTGAATGTCGTTAAACAAACTCCAGGTTGGACGAAGCAAGGAAAACTTGCTCAGGCGGAGGTCCACAGATGACTCCGCTCTAAGAGTGTTAAGGTGGAAGCGTCAGGGTTTCCCGCCAAATTTAAATTTTCTTACGTTTTTTGCAATTTACAGGTCAGTGTCAGGTTGTATGTTGATTGAGATATGATTCGCGACCGTAGCAAATATGGCTTTACAGAGTTATATTCATTAAACTCAACAATACATCCCTCTAAGTTCACATAATCCCATTGAATGACGACAAGTAAAGCCAAGTCAGAGGCCTGTGGGCGGCATAAAAACTCTGACACCAGGTTTGGCACTAACCACACGATAAGATTATGTGCAGACACAAGCACAAATATATGAGTGCACACTTAGCAAAATTAAAAAGTAAATGTTAGTTCTGCATAAAATTACAACCAGACCAAACCAGTATGAGGAAATCAGTTTGAAAAGTAGCCAAGTACCTATATATATACATAACGTGCTTTTGACTGTACATATCTGCTACCATTTCGGTATAATAGTACAAGTAGTACTACTGATAACGAAGCTTAAGTCGTTATTATGTACTCGAGTGACCATTTTATTTGATTAATTTATTATCTTTTACGGGTTGACTTCTTACTACTGAATTTAAAATCAACACTGATAATGAGTTCATTACGTAAGATTCAATAATACACGTCACGTTTTTTTAAAATAAATCTCCTTCCTGCGGTACCTACTGCGTTTTTTATGAAATTGTAATGGACTAAACCGTGTTACATGCAATACATACCTGATATAAGCTAATAACGTGTAAGAGGTACTTATTATGTTCGTGAAATGTATGTATTCAGAGGAAAATTAAAAAAAAAGAATTGCTAATATATTTTATTATTTTATCATATGTGTTAATCTGGGTTATAAACTATAAACATAACATCACGCCTGTAATCCCCGAAGAGTTATGCTTATGCCCCATGTAATAAAGGGTGAGCCTATTGCCATCAACCGTGCACAAATCCAGTCTCCGTGGCTGCTGCTCAGAAATTCCTGATGGAAAAACCGAATAACATATAGCTCGACCAGGGAATAGAACCACGGACCTTATGCTCAGATGTCTCGCTTGCGACCTCTCCTCGCCATTTATGTGTTAATCCGGGTAATAATAAACTATCTGTGTGCCAAACATCCTGAATGTATGCATCTAATGGATATTTGTTATTCTGTCATGCAAAGAATATTAAACGAATTTGGATGGAATTTGCCAAAATACAAGGCACAGTTGATACAAAGTTTTAAAAGCGCGAAACGTGTCTTTCTACAATGTTAACGTAGCCTTAGAATTTAGTTGATCGTTATGTGATCAAAGTTATTCTAAAAAACATATTCATAATGAGATTGTTCTTTATAATAAAAACTAACTGACCCGCGCAACTTCGTCTATGTTTTGATTTTTTATAAATGCTCCGGTCCTATTGGTCATAGCGTCATGTTATATAGCCTTCCTCGATAAATGGGTTATCCAACACTAAAATAACTTTTCAATTCGGACCAGGAGTTTCTGAGATTAGCGCGTTCAACCAAACAAACAAACTTTTCAGCTTTATAATATTAAAGTACAGATACTAGTAGGATGTAGTATCCTACCACAAAGATGCAGTTTTAAAAACCAGAATGAGTATAGTTACGGCTGTAGGTACCCTACCCATGTAACATAATTTAATGGTTGTTCGAAAAAAACCAACCTATCTTCCATCCGGAAACAAAAACATTGTTACCATGGAAGATGGGTTGGCCTTTAGTGTGGGACGCAACTTGTGTCGATACTCTTGCACCATCCCATCTTCTTAGCTGAGCGTGATGTGCTAGGGCTGCTGCGGAGATCCTCAAGCCGCGTAAATACAGGATGGAGAGAGGGACACCGACGCCATCGCGCGACGCTACGACGAAAAATATACCTGCTGTCCTATACCATACTGGGTGGAATGGACACCGACGCCAAAAAAAAAATCAGCTGTTTCCTACAAAAGTGCAATACCTACACCGCGGTCAAAATGGAACAGCGGATTTTTTTTTTTAATAACCGATGAAAAATTTCTGAAGCATGATGTAACCGTTTTCGCGTCGGTGTCCCTTCCACCCCATACATTTTGACCATGTTTTCTACATTGCACTTTTGTTGGAAGCAGCTGTTTTTTTTTTAAACTATCGATGAAAAGTTTCTATGTGGCCCCCAAAATGATGTACTGAGTACGTGGTAACTGGTGGTAACCGTTTGTGCATTGGTGTCCGTTCCACCATGTATAGTGCCCTTGCGGCCGGGTAAATATTACAGAAATAAATATTGTTGTTGGCTTACATGAGTACAATAGGTAGATAGCAGTAGCGAAAGGTAAATTTTTGTAACAGGTAAGCCAGAGTACATATCTTTAATCTGATTATATTATTTACTTATAGAATACTGACTGTGCCATTTTTCAAAGGGAATCCAATAGGAATCGAGTTGTATGGAACCTTCACCACTGCTAGGTAGGAATAACTTTAGAAGTTTAGAACTAATATTGTTAAAGTTATAAAGCACTAGCAACTTGAACTAGTCATTGAATTTTTATCTATTTATCTATGAATTTGCCCACCCGGTAGTGACATTCATAATAAGCGTGACGTAAAAATGTCCATAATCGAGCATATTAAATGAAGCATTATTGTGGCGCGACGTAATAATAATACACAATTATTATAATGAGAAACAATCGTTAACCTACAAAATAAACTGGTGGGAAGTGATAAATTTCATTTTCGTAATAAAAAGTTTGAGTAAGTCTTGTAGTATTTTATTGAATAAAATAAATGTTTTGTGGTAAAATATGTATAATATTGCATATCTACGCAATATTAATGTAATTCAAGGACATATTGTATTAATGTCGAGGTCTTGCTTTTATTAATTAATTTGTTATAGTGTTAACAAGAATAAATGACACTCATGAGTAATACTTAGTGAACTCTTCAGTCTAAGTATTCCTTTTATACATGATTACAATTTTTATATTATTCTCCATCTTTCTAAAAATACTCTTTACTTAACTAATAGGCGTTATTTGACACGAATAAACAAAAAAGTTGTAGTTAATTATATAATAACTTGATGAATCCTACAATATAATTCGAATCAATTCAAAACATAACTTCATATTTATAAATAAACTCAAAAAGGTTTTATGTACCTACTTAAGTCGCTCGGTCATCTCCAAAAGCCGATGTCTTGCCTTGTCTGTGAAGGCCGCTTATCACACCGAAAAGTAACACTATATGAGACTATATCTAATAAAAACAAACCTGACAACGTAGTGAAAACAAAAACTGGACACTATCTGGTAGCTCGTGGTCTTTTAGTTATGTCACAATACGAATCAAAACAACAAATGAGGTTTCATTACTAAAATACTGCACTTTTTTAACTGCAAAAACTTCTTACGTTACGAGTTCAAGTAAACCATTCGTTTCACATGATTATTGTCTAATTGGCTTTCATTTCCTTTCTCATCAACGTCTGAGTCATTTTACAGTTATTCATTTCATATCGAATTAAAACTAAATATCAGGATGAATTACTTTACAATTAGTAATTCCAAAACAACGGAAATAATAATTTCCTGTTAATGATTTGAAATAAACCAATCATTTTCCATGTCGTAAACCAATACGCAGTAAATATATAAAACTTGAGGTACCTAAGCCAATCACAATAAATTGTAACAGTTATTTTAATTACGCTACGGTGTGATACGTAATGCGTCCGTTCCGAGTAAGTTTCTACGTTGTTTGTGTTGTCTTCATAGCTCTTATCTAGTGGTCGCAAGCGCGACAGCTGAGCATGAAGCCCTGGATTAGATTCCCAGGTCAGGCAGTGTTATTGGAGTTTTCCACCAGGTTTTCCCGCTTTATAGCAATAGGGTCGCACCTTATTTGGGATTTAAACATGGGCGAAATGTAAGTATACTACTAGGTACACCTCTGCCTAACCCTTCGGGGATTATAGGCGCGATATTATGTATGCTTCAAGTGCAGGGAACTTGAAGTATCTACCTTCTTAAGGCAATCACCATAATTTGTTATAATTATTGTAATTATTACCCAAAGACATTCAAATATTTACGAGCGATAGACGGGTCAAGACTAAAAAAATCTTTATCCAATACTTGTCACTACCCTAATAACAAGACGCTCTGTCTAGTGTCATACGCCCGCTTGTCAGGTAGCATTCGTGTGTCAAAATCAAAAAATGTTCGGGATTAATATTTTTGTATGAGTCTCTACGAGTCTTTTAAATCTCTTTATAATTACGCTACGGTGTGATACGCAATCCGTTCGTACTTGGAGCGTTCCGAGTGGGGTTTTGCGTAGTTTTTGCTGTTCGAATGAATCATATGACTCACAGACTCACGCGCACTGAGCATGGAGGTCATTTTATAGCATCATTGTACGCAACACTATGAGGATACCACAATATTTCTGCAAAAGTTCTTAGATTCTTCGAAGTAGAGGAAATTTTGTTTTTCTCGATTGTACCTCAGCTTCAGCTATGGAGGTTTTGACTGTCAGTATCTTTTCGCTTCGATTTATTCCATTCTAATACCAAAAACTAATACCACTGGTATTTGTTTCAACTCATATTTTTTTTCTATTCCGAACCGATACCATTGTTTAAACTAATACCAAAACAAGTTCAAAGATATAAGGTACAGTCAGTAAAAATGCTTTGTATGTAAATATAAGACCTTTAATTGAAAAAAAAAACAGATAACTCCAAAAAAAACAAATTTTGTTAGCAAACGTCTTGTTCAATGATAAAATATCACTTAAATAATCAACTTTAATATAATTTTAGTTCCTCTCTATACCTGTATAATATTTTTTTTTGCAAAAACATCAAACAGGAAGAATTTACTTACAATCTAAAAATTACAAAATATCTCAAAAAATTAACTCTTAATTTATATTGAAATTTATCTGACATAGTTATTATTAGATAGGTACGTAATTATTCACGTCTACCTATCTCATAACAACTATGTCAGGTAAATTTTTAACAAAAATAAATCACTTTTTATCTAACAATTGTAAAATATCACAGAAAATCAACTTTATGTATAATCTAATCAGTCATTCATCACCTACATAGCAATGAATCAGCATTTTTTTTTGCAACAATATCTAATATGAAAAATTCACTTTAAATCTAACAATTATAAAATATCACAGAAAATCAACTTTTTGTATAATCAAATCAGTCATTCATCACTTACATAATTCACACATCTCCAATGGGTCCATCCATTTTTATTTTCCCTTTTTTTTGTGTACTGGTAACCAGCTCTCATTAAAACCAAGCCACCATTTCTTGTTATGAAAGTCAAGCTTCCTGTTTTTCCCGAAGATGTTGAGGGCTGATTATCAGCTTCCTCAGACATATCTAAAAAAAATTATATATTGTATGTAACTTTTACATTTGATTGGATTATGATAAAAAAATCAAATAATAGGTATTTTAAATAACACTAATTTTAATAAAGAGAAGTAAATTATACAAAAGAACAAATTAATATACTCACTTAATAAATAAAAATCACTGTCACTCTGATACCAATACGCCACCGCCACCGCACGGAAATGTACTGAGGAATTTATGTAGATAAAATTTCTCTCCGAGTCAAAGCACAACATTCCAGTCACACTTGACTCTGATTGGTTGTTTCGAATTTTGGAACAATAGAGCAAACTCACCCTTTCTCGCAGGTAAAAAAAATAGCAAGATGATTCACTAAAACTACTCTTACCTATGCTAACCTTTGTAAAAATATTGGAGTGAAGTGAATTTGGAAAGTTTTAAGCATTATATTACGATTACATAAAAATATTGAAAAACAAATTTACTTTGATTAGGTTTGACTGCGCTGACTGTACCAAATTCAAGTTGTTGGTATTCGTTCGTACATTAAATTAAATTATTTAAAAAGTGGTATCCGTTCGGAATAGAAAAAAAATATGAGTTGAAACAAATACCAGTGGTATTAGTTTTTGGTATTAGAATGGAATAAATCTTCGCTTCATACGTCATTCAGAATAAGCTGTCATAGCCCGGATAGCTAATAAATTATTGCTTTTATTTAAGTTTATTACGAAATCAGGGTATATCAGGAAATCAGTGAAAAGCAATATCTATATTTTTATAGAAATGAAAGCACTTGGTGCAGTGCAGATTTATTATCAAATGAAGTATTTATTTTGTTTATTTAGTATTTCATTCTATATCGGTTCCGTCGTTACGTTATTACCGGAATTTTGATAAAAGTGTACTTATTTCATTGTTTTGTTTCACTGACATTGTTTGGGTGAATTTTAATGAACGACTGCTCATTATATTCAGGTTTTTTATTTAGCCTTGAACTAGTATTACGATTACCTTTGAATATTTGGAGCGTTTTTAGTTCAATGTTTACTTTAATTTAATATCTATCTATAATGAAAAAACTCTACTTGTTTTTTCGAGGATTTACTTAGTTATCTAAGTTATCTGATCTGGTTTCTCTAAAAAAATCTCTTTCACAATATTTTGTAAGACGTAAGTCGTAGCTAAATTCAGCTGCTCTATAAATAATTTTAAGTCTGTATTTAAATCAATATCGTTTCTGAAATACTAAGTAATTTATTCTTTTGAGTTAACAATAGTCTTGTGACTCATTTAAAATTCAGTTTTTTCTTCAGTTCATCTTTCTGCGGTCTCGATGCAAGTACGATTCACTCAAGGACGACAAACAAGTCAATTATGATAAACGTCTGCTGACCTAAATAACTCATTTGTGAAAGAGTTCGATAATAGTGTCCCTGCTTACACCTAACAAGGAATATTGACGTATGCACTGGGAGGAAAATGTTTTCGGTATCAAATAAATAAATTCCATAAATGCTCTTTTACCGAAGCAGGAAAATTCAATATTATAGGTACTGTAAATCTGGGTTTTGAATCCCTTTCCATGATGGTAAAAGTACAGTCGGCGAAATTGTTAGGGATACAGGCAACAAATACCTTGTACTGTGCTGTTACTTTTTATCGAACATGTATATGTTTTAACTTTTTCAATAATTAGTCCTCCTTGGTTGTACAGATGTTCGAAATACTCATACTTATAAGTTTATAAAAAATATCTTAGACGGGTGTGATAAGAATTATTTATAGGTAATGTTTATTATTCATATAGGTCATATTACTTGGCATAATTCCATATACGTACCTAATAAGAACATTTTAATTACTTGTTTGCAAGCTACGTAAACCTGTTGTGCCTTCTCGGAATTGGTATCTAAGTGCAAAATAATTTGTAAGTATTAATATTCGTAAATAAGTGAACTGGCTCTACTCAATAAGGTCTACACAAATAGAAGTTAGTTAATTAAATACTTAAGCCACTTTTAAGTTTCATTAAAATATACAGACATCATGCTTCTACAATCTGTCTTTCTTTAATAGATTTTCAACTTTATCACTAAAGCATTAGGTTCAAGGTTGATCGGGAAAATTTTTCAGTTTTGGGTAGCTTGATATGCTGGCGTCTGTACAGCTGAGGATCGAAAAGGTTCTGCAGTTTTCAAACACTTCTCTTCTGTACGAACTGGCATTTAAGTCCGAGCCTTCTTATGTATAGGCATGTATGTAACCTTGCAATACCTATCAGAATAAGTATCTAAGTACTTCATTATACGTATGCAACATTAAAGGATTAGAGCCGTTATAGCTACTAACAGGAAAGGCTAGTTCCTTGAGCAATTCATGCAGTGGACTGCACAATTCGGTCACTGGGACATCGAGATTCCATTACCGGATTACAGACGCTAGATCGACTGATGCAACATAGGGAAATGTTTTGAATTATTTTCCAAATGATTTTCCCATGTTTGTATGTAGTTCAAAATGTACTTCCCTGTTAGTCTAGGAGGAAAGGAAAAAGATTGTAATGACGTTTCATTTAACATTCTAGGCCACTGGAAATCTAGACCTTTGTATAGCCAATATTAATAAAGGGTGTAACATGATCCTTAACGAAGCTGAGAGGCACTCGTTTTCTCCGTCATTGCGGTATTTTTTGTTGTTCTTGACCATACCTGGGAACCTTGGGAACCTTCTAGTTACAGAGATATTGGGGATTAAAGTTTCAACTTTTTCAAAAGTTGTATTTTTAAATACATGTTTTTAATGTAAGTACTTTACACCTCCACAACCTCCGTACTATTCAATCCATCCATTACCACAATGCTTTGAGTGCGTTATGAGTCCTACCGTAGAACGTGATTTTAAACCCAAAAAAAACGTTTCCCAGCATTTTTGCAAAAAGTTACTTAGTTTGATGTACAAAATGCTTGGTTGACGGCTTCGTGAAGGGTCCGTTTACACTTTACACCCCGTATATTAGTTTTATTAGTCACCATGTGTTTGCAAACTCGCACTGTTAACGTGGAATGTATAGCAGTACCTAACCTACATCTACTTAGTTAGTGCAATAAGGCTGCATTATGTATGAAACGAACGCTACCTTTTTGTCACAAATCGTTGGAAATAGTCTCACTACTACACGTTTGTAAATGGGTTCAATTAGCATTACTGCTAAAATATTCATAGCGCAGAAAATTGATGTAATTCCAGGCATTGGCGTAGCAATTGTAGGAGTGAGTTTAAACTTCATTTACGATATATAGACTTGACTTGTTGCGCCACTTACGGCGACAAATAGACCACCGCCTCTTGTATCAACTTTCTGGTAGATGCCGAGTACAGGGAAGAGACAGAAGGATAACAAGACGTGTAGGTCTTCCTATAACGAGTCTTAGAAAGAACCCGGATATAAGCAAATAATAAACCCACAGATTCCTGTTCTTGTATACTCTAAGTCGACTTGCTTTGTTAGGTTGTAATGTAAGTAACGAACTGTGACGACTAAAATGAGATGAATGATGAGGATAGATGGAACTATCGAAAAAGATCAAGACAAAGGTGCTAGTTCATGGGTAATTGGCACTGTGAGATCACTAAAAATCTTTGGCTAAAACCTTTATGATTCCTAACAGTATTTTGTAGTATCGTCATCGTATCATTATTATTGAGTTCCGTGTTTGTGTGGAATAGATGTTCTGGTCCATTCATTTAGATTCAGTTGGTACGGGTTCTATCTACCGCCTTCCTTGTGTAGAAAGTTCATTATTTCAATCTGGTCTTGCCCTTTCTAATAGCTTGGACTATATTAAACTTCTGTATCCATAACCGACTGGTTATTGATCCCAAAATCGGCACTTTGGCAAGAAGATATGTCATCGTGAGTGAAACACTTAAAACTGTTTCAATTTTCTCATGATCAGTATCAGGCGAGATATTTGATTAAGTAGCCTATGCTGCGTTGATTTCAACCATTTAGCCAAGTGCTTAGCTAATATTAAATGTCAGATGTGTTTAGGAAAATATCTCATCGATTGTACCCACTGCTGGGCATAGGCCTCTATAAGCTTTAGCTTGTTCCCAATCCCTTTGCTTCTGTGTCTCAACCAGATTTTTTTCGCGGTGGCAGAAAAGTTTCTAATCTCTCTTAAGTATTATAATCTTGATAAAGGAAAGACTTAGTTCTTAGGTAATTAAGGCCAAGACGAACATCTCGGCCTTTTATAGTTTCCTCTGCTATATTATTTGTTATTCTTCCTCCTAATATTGTGAGAAGTGTAAAGAAACACAAACAGTTAACGTGCAATATACTGTTTACTTTACACTACATTTTACTTGTCAGTTTTGACACTATTCGGTTTACATTACTGACACGTTGAGAACTATGAATAAACAATTTGATTTCAAAATTGTATAGAAGGTTAAAAGCGTATTTTCTTATCTATTTATTATTTTGGTTATGGTTAACTTCCGTTCATATGACGTAAACGTACTGAGGTGTCATTAAATATAACATAATCAAATAAAGTGCTTCTGGGATTCTTACCGGCAATTAAGATTTTGTCAATAATTTTATGATTACAAGCCGCCAATTTTGTCGATGTTGACGACGAGGAAATTATTAACTAAATAATTCACTTACAGAAAATATAATCACCGGAATTAATCCAATTGATTAATTTATTGTAATATAAACAACAGCAACAACATTTAGCCCAAATCATAATTTCATAAACACGAATCTCGGTCAAGTAAATGTGCATGTGTAACGGGCGGGTTCAGACCTAATTAGTTGTTACGAAAACCGATCGACTAGGAACGTGACCGCGATGGAGCGTCACGAAATAAATTGACACAGAAGGACTATTTAAATACTGGCTCCATCCATACAATACGTGATTGTGCAGTCAGAAAAGCTTAGTCAATGTCAATGGCTGTACAGGGGGCTAAAATGGCCGCTTTAGGAGAATAATTTGAATAACGTTACAATTCGTAAAATGGTCACAAGACAATTCATAGTACTACCTGCGTACATACGCAGGTAAACAACCAAAAAACTAAACCAAAGTTCTTAATATTGACACAGGACAATATTAAGAATTTTAACGTGATTCCTATTACGAGTATTATTGCTTTGATTTGTTTTAGAAAAGTCTTATTTTGAAAAATATGGGTTTAGTTTGAACTCCTTTAGACGTGTGTACCTATGCTACAACGATTCTACAATGTTAGGCACTTGGGCAGCCATATTGAGGATTGACTTCTCATTTACCGCTAAAACCAATTTACACGCTTGTTGCTGATCGAAGGCTCAAGGCCCATTCGTTGACAAGTCTTCATGGGAACGACAGAAAACCATTCCCGGCTTATGTGAAACTCCTACCGACTTAGCCAACTTAGACGTTTCTAGCTAATATTAGGACTATTGTTAATGAAGCTCTTATATTGCGCTAACACTTGAATACGACACAGAACGAAACTTCTCCCCTTTCTTTATTTTGTGTAGTTTCACGCGAGTATGCCACTGTGTTACTATGTTTAGCTTTAAATGCTGCCACTGAATTTAAATATGGAGATCGTTTTGATTTGGTAGGGAATAATTAGCTAATGGGACATTTTGTGGGACTTGGTGACTTGGAGGTATAAATGTTTTACCTTCCTTATCAAAAGGTCAACATTTAACATGGGATTATTTTGCGACCTTTATTATTATAGGCGAACTTCACCAATAAAACTCAACGGGATCCGAACATAAAACTACGTTCAAGATCAGTCAGTATCATCATTGTTGTGGAAAATTGACACTGCTAGCTTTTGAACGAGGTTTAGATGGGTCGATCGCGTTTAGGATGTTTAGTCTCGACGACACGGTTGGCGCAGTGGCTGAGCGATTGGCTGTTGTGCTGCGTATCGCGGGTTCGATTCGCGCGCGGAACAAATATTTTTATGGTCCACAAGTAGTTGTTCCGGTTCTGGCTGTTTGTGTGTATGTAAGTTTATATGTTTGCTAACGCACCCACGATACAGGTGAAATGCCTAGTGCGAGGCACTGTTTCAAAACAAAAATCTACTTATTATACTGTGTTATTTTCTTGTTTCTATTCTTTTCACAAGCTATTATACATTTCTATTCCAACCTCATTTTCGGTGCAATAACGACTGACTAGACAGTTAAATAACTCCGCAGTATACGGGTATAATGTGCACTGCCGTTCAGCTTGCTAATTGCCTTGTTTACATCGATTTGTATGTATGTATGTGTACACAAATATCCTGCACCTCGACCCACAGTTACTAAGAATGTTAATGCCTGTACTACTTTGACTTAATGTTGTGACTAGTTATTTATGCTGTTTCTGTATTTTAATTGGCACAGTAAAATTGGCGGAGTTATCAATTAATTAAAAGCCAAGAATATTTGTAAAGTCCTACCCAGATAATGTTCAGCAGAACACGAGACTTTAAGACTACATTAAACTAAGGTTTTATCGCTTATTTTGGTAAGGAAAGATTCTCTATTCCCAAACCATTGTTTTAACTGTTCGTTTTTTCCTGGCCTGTTCTGTCCCACTCCTGCCACCAATGATATTATAAATAAAAAGAGGTAGATATCACACTAGCCGCGCAAATTGTTGCAATACAAATTCAGACAATTGTCGTAATTTAAGTAGTTTAAGCGCAATAGCTACCTATTTCTGTATAATACGTTCCGTATTATCTATCGCAGTCGTAATAACGCAACGATATTTGAATGTTGCTCAGTATGAACGTAGCGTATCTTTCTTTATAATATCATTGTCTGCCACTGTTAGATTCTCACTTAAAACCAAGCGTCTGGACTCTAAACAATAATTCCATAATACTATAACATTAACACGAATCTATTAGAAACTGCGGTTAGATCACGAACAGGCCAAATGAAGTTATTCGCGTGATTACCAGCACTTAAGATCTGGAACGCTCACCCTGCTCGCTATCTGCACGTTAAAATAATTCACAAAGACTATAACACTATATCAGCCAATTATTTTATCACCGAACAGACGAACTCGAACGTGGAAAATAACATTGTATTTTAGGACAAAATATAATACAATGTTTATCGGTACAGCTGTTATCTGAGACCACGTGTTCTAGCTTCTAATCACTATGCATGTGTCATTTATGTACAGTAGACAAAACAAAAATTGGAATGCAGGCAGCCTTCTACTAGCATGTTTATGTTTCGATTGAGTTGTGCATTTTTTTCTCTACACTCGTTTTTTACGTGTGGCGCGTTTGTTAAGTAACCAACCGTGTATGGCGTTTATACATAGGTACATCTAGTCCGTACGAATACGTATAAAATATTATAAATGCTAGAATGTGTATCCTAGTGTGTACTGTGTTTCCTACTCGTTATCGCTAGTGATCAAAATTGAATGCACCGACTGCCTGCATATCAATCACTTTCGCCGAATGTACATGACATGCCCGAAGCAAATTGTTGTTATCTATGTTATTATGTATAATATTAAGTAAGTGGTGTCCACGTTTGTCCTTAACATTTAGATAGTACTGTAAGTCGTTTGAACGTACTCCGGAAAGGACAGAACATATTAACGTTAGTTAAGGCTTTGTGGTGTGGTCGTATTATAGACTGTTGCTAATCCGTTTGCACCAGACAGGTCTTGAGTACTCTGCGAGTACTCTATGTGGGATTCGGTTCACAAAACACGTGTGTCTATGACTAACTAAGTCGTGTTTGCATGTGTACATATTAATTACACTTCCTTGGTTATGTCAGTGATTAGTTCGACTTCTTTGTGTTTCGATTTCCTGTTTATTTTGACTTAGAAAAGGGCGAAACGTAGTACGATAGTGTTGGTCTAATTTTTTTTATGGCCATTACGTCAGACACAAATTAATAAAGGTGAAATCACATTTGCACGCACGCATCGTTTTCGAGTATCTTTATGTCATTCTGTTACATAAAGGCGTTGTTTGGTGGCGAGGAGCCCGGTCGCAAGCATCCGCATTAATTCGCATCGGGAGCACTTCGTGCGAATGGACCTCTCACTTTAGTGAGTTGCAATTATAAGTGACAGAAAGGGAAACAGATGCATGAAAATGCTGATCTGTGCGTAAAGTTGATTTTTCCCCAAAGATAATCGTAGCCGATGATGTTTGTTGTCGTGACCGAGGATTCGTCTGAATAAAGTCATCTTTTGCTAAAAGTACGACTAAGTAGATCAAAAATTAGATCAATCCTCTTTGTAAAGAACCTCAACTCTTTAGATATTATGCGCTCTTTAGATGAGTCCAATCAGTGGCGTGCCTAGGGGCAAACAATACGACAAGTCCATAAGGCAAGCAGGACTGTTGGCAAGCCAAGCTTTTGAACTTGTATGAAAGTATCGCCACTAAGTCCATATAGTCAAGAAGCGATAATGTCATTCAATTGTCAAACACATCCCTTTTTCACATAACAGGCGCATGCACTTTCGGAATTTTGACAATTTTTTTCTATGTAGTCGCAAAAATTGTTAAAATACAAGTAAAGTTAAGTTGCCTAACATTTGAATTCCTTGACTGTACATTGCTGTAGATGGAGCAAATCGCTTTAAACGACAAGCTTTTTTTATGATTGTGGTTCTAATGTGTGATTAGAATTACGCAAGTTTTTTTTCTAAACTTTTCACTTCCAGTCCAGAACTAGCGGGATGAAATTCTTGCTGAAGCAAGATTTTATGTTATAAAACTATGTAAGAAAAAGACTTGAAGTTTCACACAAGTATCGCATAGTTAACTGCATGCCAGCTACGTAGTGTATTGTTTATACAACTATAAAATTTATCGCGTGAAGTGGTTATGAACCGGCGCACGCTTTAGTTTCAAGACATTCTTGATTCCCTGGTCATGATTGCAGTCGGTAAGATTTCGTGCTCATTAGTTCCCTCCAGTTTTCTTTAGCGCCGTGTTTCATGCAGATTATTTTCAGCACGGTTCGTTTGGGAAATTACGGATGAAACTGTAGCTGCGGCGTTTTACTGTTTTAGATTACGAGTTACTTGATGAATTCTTCCTTGAAAGTACAAGAAGCCTAAAACTTACTTAACCCTTCACGAAGCAGTCAATCAAGCATTCTGTACATCAAACTAAGTAACTTTACGCAAAAATTATTGCTGGGAAATGACTTTTTTTTTTGGTGAAAATTCACGTTTTACGGTAGGACTCGATGCAACGCACTCAAACCATTGTGCTGATGGATGGATTGAATAGTACGGGGGTCGTGGAGGTTTTTAAAGTAAATACTTGTGAAAAAGTTAGAACTTTGACCCACAATATCTCCGTAACTAGAAGGTTCCCAGGTATGGTCCAGAACAAAAAACTGATCGCAATGACGGCGGGAACAAGTGTCTTTAGGCTTCGTTAAGGGTCTTTTTACTCCCTTTAGATGCATTGAGTATGACGTTCTCAGGACTGTTACATGATGTCTTCAATGTCTTGTACAATAATAATATCTACTAGTACTGTCTTACCCCGGGCGATCTTCCTGTGAACCTTTGAGGAGCAATCTAGTCGTTTTATTTTAGCCATAGTTCTGCTTTGATTTAACAGTAATAAAAAATAAGCAAACCTTTAACTATTCTAAAAAAGTAGTTATCTTAACAGGCACACAACAATCTTGAAAATGACTTCTCGCGTATCGGCACTAACCACATAAAAAGAAAGTACTTACTAATGCCAAACTAAGCGTGCCATAGAAATGTAGTGTTCATTGGAAAATTTTGAAACTGTTTATCACATTGTATCAAATAACAGTTAAGCCTAAAACATATATTCGATTCCACGTGTTCGGATTTGACGCTTGACCTTTTACCGACGGACCGGAATGCCCTATCCGTGTTAAAGTCGCGTGCTCACTGGATGATGGCAGGTTGTTAACCTACCACCTAGACTTTATACCGTCGATGTAACCTTAGCACTTTAGTTTTATGTGACTGATAAATTTGGTTTTATTTGCGTGTTTGCTGAAATGTGGTGCAAAAAACACGATCTTCTTCATTGTTAGGGTGATTTGTATCAGTTGTGACTTTGTTGACGGCTTCGTTGGTCGAGTGGTCGCAAACACGACTGCTGAGCTTATGTGCTGGGTTCGATTCCTGGGTTGGCCAGTGTTATTGGATTATTCCATAATAGGAAATTTTCAGTAAATGACGACGATGGCAATAGGCTCGTCCTCTACTACATGGGACTTAAAAAACATAACCGGCGAAATGTGGGTGTACTATTAGGTACAGCTCTGCCTAACCCTTAGTTGATTACAGGCGTGATATTATGTAACTTTCTTCTTACAAACTGTTATTGCTACCTAGGTTTATAAAGTTTGATTAGTGAAGACTGCGTCGCTCTGAAGAAGAATCGACAAAATGACAGATTGTGTCGACACAATGACAGATTTCTTTGCACTATCTGTTATTTTGTCGATTATTCCGTCAAAGAAATCCTTGTCTACGGTGGTCATGCTACGGGGGCTGGTATTCATCTAGCAATTGTTGTCCGATTGCTTTGAAAGTTTTTCCTCTTTTTTAATCACGAGTACTTTATGTTCCACTTCCTTCCTAGCCGTGTCCGTCTTCGGGACACAATGTCTTGTATTTTCTTTAGAGGAAAATATACCGTTAAGGTAGGTTTTTTCTGAGAGACAGAAATCTTAATGTCGTGCTCTCATGATGGAAACTTTCCTTCCTCAAAGTAATAAACATCCCCAACTCCAACCATTAGATACAACAATAGGTACTTACTGTATTGGCCATGCTATTTATTTATTTATTTAAATAACCAGCTTACATACATCATTACATTGTTACTTTATGCGATAGTGTTTTTATGATTATTTGCCATTTTTAACAGCCATAACAGCCGCTCGGGTCGATCTTAAGGTTAAGCCGCACTTGCCTAGGCTGGTCCGTGGATGGGTGACCTCCCATTACATTCCGAGCTTCCTCTGTGCCTCGGAAAGCACGTTAAGCCGTTGGTCCCGGCTGTCATTTGTAGATCTTTGACAGTCGTTACAGGTAGTCAGTGGCTCGAAAATCTGACAACCAGTCTTACTAAAGGATGGAAGAAAAAAAGAAGGTGTTACCCAGTACTGAGTTGTGGAGGTCAGATAGGCACTCGTCCCATTTAAAATAGTGGTATTCAGATGCATCCGGTTAGACTGGAAGCTGACCCATTGGGATAAGGCTTGGCAGATGATGAGCTACTTACTGTAATGTCCATGTTATTTATTTAAAGAACTAGATTACATACTTAATTACATACTTACGTTATGAGATAGTGTTTTTATGACTATTAGCCATTTGTGTCCTCCCGCAAGACAAAGGCGATAGTGTACTTACTTATATTTAAACTAGGGATGCATCGATACGCACTTCAGCCGATACGATACCGATACAGATACTTATAAAAAAAGTATCGCCGATACGATACGGAATTAAGATTAAAAAAAAAAACGATAAACAGCTGTGGCTTTAGAAACAGACAGAATTACTCATACGTGTAATAATAATATACAACATTATTTTTAGTATATGCGAAACCTGAATATAGTTTGTTCAGAATAAGTAACTGAATCGATTCCAATCATTTTTAAACCATGTTATATTTTTTCCCAAAAATATTTAATAAAGTTAAAAGTTAGGCACCGAGCGACTTTGATTACCTATCGGTACCTACTGCCAAATTATTATTATCAATAAGCTCAAGACGACTCTGGAGGTACGCGCTGCGTGGTGACAACGTTTTTGTGCGGACAACTAGGTAACAGAACAGTCTTATAACTTTGAGATTTTTCATGATACAGTTTTGAAATTTTGTATATAGATTCTTTACATAAAAATACTAGACACGTGTATCAGGTTTCGAATATACTAAAACTAATGTTGTATATTTAGAAATGACAATTGATAACAGATCAGAAGACCAAACTTAATTTAAATTTCACAATGATGAGATTTTTAATCAGGAAACAACAATCTTAAGTGTTCCGTAAAGATGATGGCGCGTTCACATGGGTTGTCTATAGAGCGTAATTCAAATAGTATCGGTGTAAAGGAAAACTCGCGATATTGCTGATATCGGATGTCGATGATAGTCGGTATCGGATGCATCCTTAATTTAAACAATCTGAAATTAACTCTCTAATTGACGATGAAAAAATTTCAACATGTTTTTTAATAAAAATTTATATTAAAATAACGCTGAATCTTCTTGAGATAAGATTATGTGCGCTATCGTGTTACTCGCTCACAGGTCGTTGTCTTGTAGTGGTTGTTGTACTGATATTGTGGCTAAGGATCGATAGCGAAGGGTCAATTTTTGTAAGAGGTAAGCCGGAGTACATAATCTTTAATGTGATTATATTATTTGCCTATAGTATACTGACTGTGCCATTTTTCAAAGAGAAGCCGGTAGGAATCGATTTGTATGGATCCTTCGCTACTGCTACCCTAACTTATTATTATTTCGACAATAACTTACTTGTAACTTGTTTTGCCTTATTGTAGTTTCTTGCCCATTCTTCTCCATAGAGATCTACGCTTTGGAATGGGCAACTACAGTACTTTCACAAGTTATTATGCCTTGCGTCTGGGACTGTAGCTTCGCCTTGTTTGTTTTTCCGACATTCAAGTGCCTGTTATGGTCTAATTGAAATAATGCTTTGAGTTTGAGTTATTTACTCATCCCTATGTTTCTTTATCCACAGGACCGCGTACTAAACATCACAAGTCAGATAATGGACCAGCTGCTGGGTGACGAGCGAGTGGCGCGCGGCTTCCGAGTCAAGTTCCCCGAAGATGTGCTGCAAGACAACCTGGCTGGACAGCTCTGGTTCGGTGCTGAGGTGGGTACCATGGAGGTTTTGTTCAAACTTCATCATCATCTTCCTAGTGTTTTCTTAATGATGTTGAGGTCGGCTGCTAGTCTTAACTAAATGCATCTAAGTACCAATATTTTACTTGGAGTGACTGCTGAGCACGAGGTCTTGGGTTTGACAGCGGGAATTTCACAGTACCAACCACGGATTCTGGAGTTGTGCCCGTTTTATTACAGGGGACTTAATCATAATTGGCGAAACGTGGGTGTTCTATTAGGTACACCTCTGCCTAACCCTTCGGGGATTACAGGGTGATATTATGTGTGTAATGTGTGATACGTACTCCTTGGTAAGACTGGCCGACAGATGTTTTGGCTTCTGTGTACACGTAACGACTTCCACGAGGCTCCTCACTTTTGTGAAAATATACTACGAAAGCTGTTTGATAAAGAGCTGTATTAGAGTATCAGAAGATCGTTGGTGATAGATTAGCATTTATTAAAACCAATGGCCGGTAAAACGATCCAAAAAAGTTGTGGTACTAATACGTAAGTATGTTAACGTACCCATTCAGTCCAAATTTTGGCGGGTCACCCATTCCATTCACGGTGAGCTTTAGTCAAATCAAACCAGTCGATAAAACAATACGAACATTACTTATAATCACACTAAGTTCATATGTAGCTATCGATTACCATTTATACTAACAATGCTATAAGAAATACTAGCTGTGGCCCGCGGCGGCGCTGGCGGCGAGCGTCGCGCGATGGTCGCATGGATATCGGAACTTAACTTAACATCACGTGTAATACTCGAAGGGTTAGGCAGAGGTGTAACTAATAGCACACTCACATTTCGCCAGTTATGTTTAAGTCCCATGTAATAGGGGGCGAGCCTATTGCCATCAACCGGGCAAAAATCCAGAATCCGTGGCTGCTACTGAGAAATTCCCGCTGAGAAAACCTAATAACACTTTGCCCGACCCGGGAATCAAACCCAAGAACTCGTGCTCAGCAGTCACGCTTGCGACCACTAAACTAACGAGGTAGACGGAACTTATCCCAGGAAGACGTCCTGCTGGGATAACAATCCTATGTATCCTCTTAGCACAGAGATTCCAGGTCATGGTCTCTCCTTTTGCCATTTCTTTTCCAAAATCCGGTCATACTATGAAGCCTGAGACGTGAGACAGACAAACAAACAAACAAGCTGACTGGCACATTCATAATAATTCTTAGTTTAGATTACCATAGATTTTTTTTTGTGGTTGGTTAATGACCAGTAGATGAATAGGCTTCGAACGTTTTTCCAAGGTGAGATGTAATGTTGTTTCTTGTACAATCATATTATAACCATAACATTGATGACCCATCGACTGGAACGCTACTTAACCTTATAGGCTTCCGATTATTTACGCAGTAAGAGAATGGCGGCGTTATAAAATAAGTTGATTTGTGGGTTGGTAAGTAGGTAATTAATATATGAGTCACGCAAGCTATGAACGAATACGCTTAGGTATACAAACACGCAGTTCATATATTTTACATGGTATTGGAACTGCCTGCCAACACGTGTGGGTAGGTACGGTCAAGGAGTTTAAATGTTAAGCAAACATGAGCATAATCAGCATAAAACATTCCCAATTCAGGTGTATAGACCTCTCGCGGAGTAGACCGAATTCTACATCCACATCGCTGACCATGTCTTCTGTTACAGGTATTTCCATACTTAAAAGAAGGTCTCTACAATGTATCTGTTAAAAACTTAAAACCTGTTGATTACTAAATAAACTTATTATAATGTATACTGCTTGAATATCAGCAGAAGTATAAATGAATACATGGTCTGCGATTTCGGCGGTCTCTCCAGTTCTGCAGCCATAGCACTAGAAGGCGCGCTTCTTCCAGTCTGCTCCGACTTTCGGTATCTCGCTTCACTCGTGCAAAGCGATGGCGAAATAGATCGGAGTGTTAAGCACAGAATGAACACTGGATGGATGAAATGGCGGCAGGTCATGGGAACAATCTGCGACTCCCGCATTGCCCTTAAACTCAAGGGGAAGATTTGTAAAACCATGGTTTGACCTGCTGTCTTGTAGGGATCAGAAAGGCATTTGCATGTGGCTGAGATGAGAATGCTAAGGGAGAAGTGTGGTGTAACGTGAATGGATAAAATAAGGACATAAGAGGAAGTCTGAAAGTGGCCCGGTGACTGCTAAAGTTGTGTGGTAATCGGTTATCGTGGTATGGACATGTGATGCGGAGTAATGAGGAAAATGTAGTGAAGAAAATGTTGAGTATGAATGTAGATGGCTAGAAGAGCAGAGGAAGACCAAAGAAACGATGGATGGACTGTGTATGGCTAGAAAGGAGGTGACTTCTGAGATGAAGAGTAATAAAGAAGTATGAAAGAAGAAGACATGCTGCGCCGACCCCAAATAAGTTGGGATAAGGGCAGGAGAATGATGAATGATGATATGTATCACGGATTCACGGTTAAGCAATTTTCAAACGAATTCCTTTCTCGTCTGTTCCTTTTTCATCTAACTGTCATTTACATTCAAAATGTTAGCAATACGTAGTCGGAAAAATAATAAGGGGCAAGTAAAAATAACCTTATGGTGCTTAACATTTTCATTCCATGACTGTACATACAAAACACTCAGGGTTGGTTCCAAATTTATAGTCACAGAATACATAATAGTACAAGTGAAGATTTTTATAGTACTGTCGATTCTCGTTGGTTTGTCTAAATCGTATAGTATCGCCTATGCTTAGTTCTATGAATGATGACAACAGCCAAAGACATTTTTCTAAATTATGTTCTTATTCTTTGAAATAAGAGTGGAATTATGTCGCACTGAGTTGAAAGAATACGGTAAAGTTCTCAAATACTCAACCTTTGGTCATCTATTGTATTGTAACCTTATAATACAATAGCTATTCTTATATTTATGACCTGAAGACACCATGCGTGTAGAAGGAGAAAAGAAACAATAATATTTCTATTCGCTATTGATTGACCTTTATTTTCTTATGTTTAGGTAAGATTACGTCTATTTTTGAAACGAACGTGACTCAGGCAGTGTGCAGAATATTTGCTATGATAATGTTTGACATACATGTGAGAACAGCTGTGTGTGCCTTATTCAATACGTCTAGGCTCTAGGCACAATGTGATCGTTAAGCCTTTTGAAAATCTTGGACATGACGGATAGACAGGCGACGCGGATTTATAATAAGATCCTCTCAGCATTATTGTTACGTAGAATTGCATGACATTAACAGCTCATTTTAACCATATCCATAATATCAGCGTACATAATGTGTCTAAAAGACAGGCCTGGTTCTGTGTGAGAGAGAGCAGTCTGGAATACTGTATTCCAACACGGGGACCCATTGCGGGTTGGTGGATGTCACAGACCTTCAAATTGTTATCACGGAGGGATCTCTATACTTTCGATATGTAATAGATGGTGCTCCATCCGCGCTCTGACCTCGGACTTATTTGGTACTCCGTCTCATAAATTTATTTTCTCATTTCCAGTGCCTAGCCGCGGGCTCCTCGATAATGAATCGCGAGGAGGAATCAGCGGCCATGCGCCCTCTGGCAAAGGCGCTCACACGCAGCCTGGAGACTGTGCGCTCGTTGCTGCGGGAGCAGTGCCTCCGACCGCGAGGCATGGCGCTGTCGCAGCACGACGATATGCTGCATGAGAGCCTCAGGATATTCGATAGGTGAGAATCAATATAGGAACTAGTTAATCCCCTTCTCCCTGCATTCTGCTCTCTGACTTCCCCAGCTTACAAGATTGTGTCACAATCTGTGTGTGATGGTGTCAGATTGTGTTGCTTCGGAGGTCACGTGCCCATTGGCAAAAGCGCTGACCCGCAGCCTGGAGACTGTGCGCTCGTTGCTACGAGACCTTAGGATATTCGACAGGTGAAAAGCAATATTACTGGTTTCCTCCTCCCACCTTCCGCTCCTTGTCTACCCCAGCCAATAACTTTTAGTGCGCTACACAAGTAAGCGCGGCTGGTAGAAACTTTAGCGTCCATGCTTCCTCTGGCAAAGGCCCTCACTCGCAGAAAAAATATTATCCATCTTTTGAGGCGTACCCACCTGTGCCCACGCTGAATCTTCGATTTGTGGTCTCTTTTAAAGACACTCTCGACTCCATATGCCATCGATTCTGTGAGCAAAATATTGTGTAGTTCAAGTATTGTGGTCTAAACATATTCTTGTTTTAATTACAGGTTGTTCGCAGAGTTTGAGCTATGCTACGTCAGCGCTATGGTGAATGTGAAGACGCCGCATGAGTTTGAAGCTCAACAACTCATCTGCGTGTTATTCTCTGAGAGTTTGAGACGCGCGCTCAAGCAGAACTTGCTCACACAGGAACAGGTAATTCCATAATCTGAAGAAACGATCATCACACCTGAACAACACTCTCTGTAGATTTCAAAAAATGTTGTACTGATCGTAGACCTATAACTCCATTGACATTGGGTTGTTTGCTGGAAGCTTCGCCACAAGAGAGCGCTGAATGTTCGTTCTTGTCAAAGCCATCTGGAATGAACAACCACCAATCAGCGACTAGACAGAATATTCAGTGCCATCTTGCGGCAAAGCTTTCAGCAAGAAAGTCCGTAGCAACTAAATGAAGGTAACACACTAGACGCCACGCGGAACTAATTTGCAGGTTTCAATTTTCCATTGATCCTCAGAAGGATTGATAATTTAATATAATAATTTCTTATAAACATACTTACATATGTATGCATCCAACAAATTATACCTGTTACTTCCTGTTTCGATTTAATGAGAGAACTAGTGTTCAGTAGCGAATAATAAAATTACCATTAACTATACAATCATTGCATGGGTTGCGGTATTAAAACATGTTCGTAAAATTTCAGGTGGACTCATACGACCCGGCGCTAATGTTCGCGGTGCCGCGACTGGCCATAGTCAGTGGATTGCTGATATACTCCAGCGGACCACTCAGCATTGATAAAACACCTGGTACTTTATTATTACTATTATAACAATTGAGGAGCTCGAGGCTTAATAATAACAGTCACTCTGTTCGATCTTTAGGTTAAGTCGTGTTTGCCTAGGTTGGTCCGTGGATAGGTGACCACCCATTACATACCGAGTTTCCTTCGTGCCTCGGAAAGCACTTTAAGCCGTTGGTCCCGGCTGTCATTTGTAAATCTTACAAATCAAAAAAATCTTACGTAAACGTTACTGGTAGTCAGTGGCCTGAAAGTCTGACAACCAGTCATACCAAGGGGTATAGTATTCTATAGACCGACCGCTTTAATGAGTCCTCGCGAAGGTATCAATTTAAATGGAATATTCTGAAGGTTGATCACGTATTGGTTCAATTAGCATTATGGTTATTTTAAAGCAAATAACCTGTGGGATATTGTTAGGACTTTGTGGACGCCTAATGTGCCTTTGATGAGGCAAGGAGTACTCGTTAAAGCAGTCCATCTGGAACTGGGTTCTTGAGGTCAGATAAGCAGTCGCTCCCTGTAAAATACTGGACAGCTGGATCCGGTTAGACTGGAAGCCAAACCCAACATAGTTGGAAAAATGATGATTCTAATTGAAGATTTTTAACGCTGCCACGAAAATCAGGCAGTGAATCTGAAGCTTTGGTTTTAAAAGCAGTCTATTCGCAAGCTTGTGGCGTGATCAGTTACTGTTGTTTGTTGTATTCGATATCATGAGCTTGAGTGAAATGAAAAAAAGTGAAAAGTACCGTTACTTTGGTCATAATTTTTATTTAAAGCAACAGTTTTTGTAATCACTTTTTCGTTTATTATCAATACCCTTACCCTGCAGCTTGCCCTATGTAATAAATATGTCACTCAACCACGCATGTATGGGTGATATTTTCCAGTTTTAAACTAACATTTTCTCTTTTATTACCCACAGAGGAGATGTCGGACATGTTCCGTCCATTCCGCACGTTGCTGCACAAGATCCGGTCCCTGCTGTGGACACTGGACCGGCGCGAGCTGATGGCTCTCGAGCGGCTCCTGTGCACCAACGAGGACATCTCCAACCTCACGAAACACCTGCCCTCTGGTAAGTAAAGAATTAAATATATCAGAGATACTTGAACGAACCGATATTTTCATAAAAATGGAATATGAACTTTAAAGTTATGCGACTAGCATTAAAAAATCTATTTTTTGTTTTGTCGTGTTTATTAATGCCGTACAATTGTGTGTTAAAATGTATAATGAACTGAATTAAGGCGCAGCCCGATTTGGCCGATGATGTAGACATATTGGCCGCGTCTCAGTATCTATGGCAACAACATTTTTTAAATTTTTTTTTATTCTTTTTGGGCTTACTCTTGACCTCAATCTAGTCCTGAGGACAGAGATGAGGTCGACGATGGAACGAGCTAACCCAAAAGAAGCCTATTAACTCACGATTTAAATAGATTGGGGTCATATGAACTTGGGAACACCGACGCAGGCAGGGAATTCCACTCCTTGGTATTGGCATTTTCGACGCATCTTGTTGAAACTATCTTAGCACAAGATGCTTGTGACTCAACTCGCAATCACCAAACCCAAATAACAACATTTTGATACTGTCACCTCTAAAACATCTGCACAAACGTCATTTGTCGAACTTCAGGCGACTACTTATTCTAACAAATCCATCAGTATTTATAAAAAACTTAATGTTATTTTAATTTTTCAGACACGAATGAATCGCCAAACGACTGGTCGTTTCCCTACCGAGATTTTGTGTCGAAGTTTTATACGGACTATACCAACTGCCGGGATTTATACATGACACAAAGGTACGTTATGAATAACTTGTCTTAGAGGTGTTTAATATAAATAAATGACTACAATGCAGTGGCGAAGGTTCTATACAACTCGATTCCTACCGGCTTCCCTTTGAAAAATGGTACAGTCAGTATTCTATAGACCAATAATATATCTCGGGGTTACCTCTTATAAAAATTTACCCTTCGCTACTGCTACAATGAAAACCTTTTCGCACTAGATTGCGAAATGTGGAAGGAGGGAAGGGCCTTTGCCCTGCAGTGGGACAATATAGGCTTATAATAATAATAATGAAAACTTGGGCTGTAAGTATAGTAACAGTTTTTACAAATCTATATTTAAATCGAAATCGAATTGAACATTTTGTATCGATGTAGATTTTAAAACTTTATTCTATACTAATATTATAAAAAGGTAAAATTTGTTTGTAAGTTTGTATGTATGGGGCATCTCCGGAACTAATAATCTAATTCTAAAACTTTTTTCACTAGCAGAAAGCTACATTAATCGTAGGTGCTATAGGCTATAAATTATATTTATATCATGCATATTAACCGAGCTATTACAATTTTTGCGGACGAAGTCGCGGGCGAAGTGCTATTAGTAAATAAAATATTTCTACACATTCTGCTTCTTTCACAGCACGTTCATAGCTTGATTCTATCATATCCTATGATCTAGTTAGTTTCAAAATTAGCACCATTAGAAAAATCGTTAATTGCTGGCTGTGCGATTGACTGCTGCGCTTTGTGTCGCGGGTTCGATTCCCGCATGGAACAAATATTGGTATGGCCTACAGGTGGTTGTTCCGGGTCTGACTGTTTGTGTATGTGAATTTAAATGTTTGTAAACGCACGCGATACAGGAGAAATTTCTAGTGTAATGCGAAGTTTAGAAAAAAAAATGGTTTCTACCTAACTTTGTTACTGACACATACCTCTAAGTAACTTCTTTTTTTCTGTTCCACAGTTCAACAGAACCAGTTATAACAGACGCCGATTACCTCCCCGACAACATAGAAGTGATGACGCCAATCATCGACGGACTGCGCCGTCTGTCTGAAGGAACCGTCGACACGGAAGGCCACGAGTCCGAACACGACACCATCAAGACGACCTCGCGACACTACTCCACGGACACGGCTAGCACTGACACATTCCAGACCAATGACAGCAGAGAGTACATAGAAAGAGCCAGAAAAACTAGCAAAACTGAAAGCTCAGACCTTTCTTCTCTAAGGAACTTGTCAACTAACGGTTTGATGATGTTTGATCCGCTAGTTATCAACGCCGTCTCAGCGTCAACTAGTGACGGCAATCGACAGATTCCCGACCATGATCTTGTGACGTCACTCAACGAACAGGTCACGGAAATCGCCGATCGTCTTTCGTCTATCGCAGCCAGCGATGTCGACATCTTAGAACATCAAATACACTCGTTCTCAACGAACGATGTACCCACATTGATATCTACTGATGATCCAGAAGCGTACGGGTTTTCAGGACCCAGGAACGAACAGTTAAGCTGTTTGCCGTCTACGAGTCACGGGTATCTGATACCCAACGCGATCAGCCACGATCCCGCAGTTCTATCCTCTCTGTCACACAATAATTCTGCTGTCTTCAATCAAGAAGACGACGCAGGAAGTGACATCAACAGTGCAATGCTCAACTCAGATCTCCCGCTCATTATCCCCGAAAATATTGACTCTGACATAGTGAATACTAATATATCAATAGCCAACGCTAATCTAAGCTCGCTGCTACTACCCAATGTGGAATACAATCATTTAGAAGAAGAACCTGCAGACGGTGATAACACGAGTTTCCATTCGGCAAAAATGACGCTAGATAGAGAGGATGAGAGAGTTAAGTTTATGTTAGGTTATGAAAGCGAGCACGAATCCGCGGTCGACTCGGGCGTCAGTACTGAAAACACTAGCTTAGATAGATCGCCCGACACCGACCAGAGCAAAGACATCAAAGATATCAGAGACAATCACTTCATGCAACAAAACAGGGTACTAAAGAGTCCGGATGCAGAAACAGACGACGATAAACACACCAAAAACACTCTAGAAAGTTCCTTTTCAGATGTAAATAATGACGTTACTGTAAATATTAATTACGTTGAAGACGATAGTAATAAGAACGAGGCGGGCTCTTCGTCCGTCATGGATAAAGTTATAAATAGGTTAAGCTCAGACGAAGAGGGGTTGAATGAAGCAACTAATGAAAATAGTGAAGCGAGGCGAGTGTTGCACGACTGGGGAGCGAACGCTGGCGACGAAGAGTATAGAACGATCGACGAAGTTATCACTGAGTTGAGAAGGCACAGAGAAGCTGATAAGAAGATTAGTTCGCTAGTTGACGAAGACAATAATGTTAGTTCTAACGTGGACGTGGGCCCATCGCAGTCGCGGCCGAAGAAAAGCAGGAAGAGTAATACGAAGAGTAAAAAGAAAAAGAGTAAGATCTGGTCTCCCGGTATGGTGATACTGGATAACCGGTCGACGCAGAACCAGAATAGTCCGTTGAGATTGAATTTGGATCATTTTGTTGATGAGACGTGAGTTCCGTTTTACTTTTTTTTACAAGCTTTTATTTAACTTGCAATGTTTGTATGTTTTTTTAGGTCAAATCTTGCAATTGATTAAAATAGGTATCCCCAACAGATTCGAGCTGAAATTTTGCATACACGTTTAGTTTGGATGACAATGCATTGTTAGCTAAGTGACGTCGTTCTAAATCCAATATGGCGGACTCCCAAAGATCCCAAAGCTGGGGGATAAAATGGGTGGGGTGGGGGAAGGGGGGGTTGCTGAAAAGATATCCGTGGGGAGCTTTTCTGCAACTTCGACATAATGTGTCGGAGGGGGATGTCTGAGGAGCTCCACCTTTTTTTTTTCTTCTCTTACTCTTGGTAGATCGATATCGATGTTAATCACCTCAGAATATGAGCGATAAACGTAATTCAGCTGCATTGCATCATAGTACTGTATGGATCTGGGGGCCTACCACGTTTCTTTATAGCCTTATATTTAAATCTTACTTCAGTGCGGGAAAGAGATGGAGCTGTAGGTACACTAGAGTTCACTGACGATCGACCACGTTTCAACCTTATTACTTGGGCCTTAAGGGTGAAAAGTGGTGGACCGTCAGTGAAGTTGGTAGTGCGTCCTGGATGGCTCCGTCTCTTTGTTCGATGTCAATGATTGACCACAATATAGACCTTAGATTTTAGTTGCTCAAAGTTTCTCTCTCGTAATGTTTAGTTATGTCTGGTTTCAGTAGCACGTCATGCGGTGCATCGGAATGCGCAGACGACGAACAAATAGCACTCGCGTTACAAGCGCAAGAGTTGGCTGCGAGACAACATGCGCGCGGCAAATTCAAGTACGTAAACTTTTCGATGCAAATAATCTTTAAGGTTTACCATTGTAAGGCTAACTTATACCAACCCCGCGGGTCCATCGATGCTTAGTCTAGCCTTACCGCTGTCGGTACAAGAATTGGTGGCATCCATTACATTTCGAGACCTCTCCGCGCCTCGGAAAGCACGTTAAGAGGAAACAGGGGTTTCGATTCTGCATACAAATGTATTCCCCTTTTTTCCTCCTGAATAATGCGTCTAGAGCATTTTTTTTCTTCATAAAAGCAAGGTCTGCTGTAAACACGTCCCTGTCATTTCCTTTTTTTCAGCAAGTAATAAGTAAAGAAAATATGACCCTCCAAAAATTACAAATGCTTCATTTTTATGGCCGTGATTAGAGGACTACCAGACAAATTCGAAACGTTTTTAACATTAAATAAATTAGTGGGAACCTAGACATACTCTTTCTTAATAAAAATAATTGAATCGGCTTATTTTCGAGGAGAAAAAATGGGAGTACGAAACGTCCATCTCTTCTAAATTTTAGTTATAAAATCGGTCTGAGCTGTAGCTGACCCTGTCGCACTCTACGGCGGCAGGCCTGACGCAGCGCGACGGCAATAGTTTCTTCAAATACCTACATCGCAGGCCCTGTTCCCTCTCAAGCCGATGGCCCCGGTGGCACACTTTCGGTTCGGAACCAAAAAGTTACCTAGGACAGACCTGATGCGGAAAGCTTAACAAAGTCTGTGGTGGCACAGGTTTTTACAGGGGCCTTCTATAAATTACGTAATATTTTTAAGTTTTTCGTTAATAGTTCAAATTTCGTGTTTTAATACTTACATATGTTAGATTATTTAAATGTGACGTCTCTAAATTTAGGAGCCCTCCCACCCTGTGTCACACAATGTCACAGTTCTTCGACCCCCCTCCCCCCTTAACGTGTGACGTAATTTATGGATGGCCCCCTATGTCTAATAGTGAACTGGGATAGGCTGAGTTGATAGAAATGTCTTGTTATTTATCTTATAAATGTAAATAATACATTGTATATCTTTTTAGATCAAGCGAAGACCTAATCCACCGCCTATTCGTCTGCATCGCGGGCGTAGCTGATCAGCTGCAGACAAACTTCGCAGCAGATCTCCGAAACATTCTCAAGTCCGTGTTCCTTATGAATCAGTCTCCCGACCCGCCAGAACCGGTGGAAGATAAACCGCCTGCAATCGAGTATGAGGCGACTGAGGATCAGGTTATACAGAACGGTAAGTTGTGGTTTAATTTTATTGTTGTCATGTATAATGGGCTGGTTTCCGCAACACCACGTCCAGAGCGCGTGTTCTTCCTTACCTCCTTAAGCTTAACTTTATAGTTATAGTCTACTTTTATCTGTTAAAACTTTTTTGCTTCCGGAAGTCGGTGACTTTTGGACCGACTTCCGGAAGTAAATTTGTTTTCCACTTTTTAGTTGTTTTTTGGAAGACCGTTATTTTTGTTGCAAAAAAAGTTTATTTTTCAGCCTTTTTAGTTGTGGTATGATGGTATCTCACACAAATTCTTGTTATTCATTTTGCACAAGCTGTTGCCCACGACTTCGTTCGCAAAATTGACCAAGTTTCATATAAACTTTCAGCCCTCGTTTTAACCCCTTACGTCATTTAAGACACACTTACGTCATTTAAGGAAATTTGTGCAGAAATTTCATGCCTAGACCCAGCGGTTTTAGCTGTGCGTTGATCGATCAGTCAGCGAATCAGTCAGCCAGTCAGTTTCTTACTTTACATATAAAGATTGTTGCTAAAAGTTATTAGCAGATCATCCACATAGACAGAAGAAAAAATATATGTATATTATAAGTCATAAACTACCCAAACAATGTGTAATACGCGATGGTATGTATCGGCCGCCCGATGCTAACCAATCGCGCAGTAGCAAGATTCGTCGACGACGGCATACCCTCGTCACTCCCGACGACGCCATCACCCTCCTCCAGGAAAGTAGTGGGGAAACCAGTACGATGCGTAAACAAAGACAAACCGCCGTTATTCGCGACTTTCTGTTCACGAGCCCCCCCCCCCCCCCCCCTCCCGTCCTTGCTCGACAGTTATAAATCAGCCCCTAAATAATGATATCGGTCTGAACCAGCCTGTCCCTTTGCTGTGCTCCCTCAGCGACGCCCTAAGCCGAGGATTGTATCCCTCAGGAACCTACCCTTAGCGTTTAGTCGCTTTGTGCCCTGGCTGGAGACCTTACACTCGAGGCACCCACAGGATAGTCGGGTTAAGTAAAAGTCAATCTCATAGGTTGACCTGCGAGATCCTATTATAAAAAAAACCTCCTTTTTTGATGTCGGTTAAAAATAGCCTTTTATTTTAGCGTCGTAAAGTTCATTTATTGCTGTTCCAAATTTTTTTACCGTTATTGCTAATCATGTGCTAAATTTATGGAAACAGTCGATTTCCCTTACATGCTTTTCCTATACTCCAGAACCGTGAACAGTATCCCTCAAACTAGACATACGATTTGCAGGCAGCTCATTCGACAGCGTGTATTCGGCAGAGGAAGTGTACGCGGACAGTACGTCGGACTCCACGTCGGACGGCAGCGCCCGCGTCGCGCGACGCAACACTGTCAACGCGAGCAGCGAGCCCGCGCCCGCGCAGCGCCGCAAGTCGCACGACGCGCCCGGGGCCTTGCAGGCGTCCGTGTCTACTGGGGACCTCACCTACAGGTATGTAGCTCTACGTGTAAGTCGGAACATTTACCGACCGCGTCACATGTCGCCGACGTGTTCGTGAACCTACAAAATTTGGCGAAAAAAGTGGGTTAATTAAAAAAAAAGAATAGCACTTTTTGAACGCCAGGGGGTTACTATGACGACGTTTTAAACCAGGAGTAATTCCAGTGTGGGAAAGAGACAGAGCTATGCAGGTCGTCAAGCGCCATCTCTTTCCCACACTGGAATTACTCGTGCTTTAAGACGTCATGGTAGGCCACCAGTTCTAAAAACGTACACTCTTCAATTACCATAGTTAATATTTTATTAAACTAAGTGACCACACTTCTTGACGCGGAATAGACTTGAGCCGGTCAAAAAGACCTTGATATCGATCCAATATAAGAGAAAAAAACGTCATTCTCTTGATTTCGATTCGAATGATACGACTTGCTACCACCTGGATCAAATGTGGTGAAAATTGACCAATTCAACTCTATTCTGTGTTGAAGTTTGGTAAATTTCTCAGCAATCCTAGATGCTTTGACAACATGTTTTGTAACTAATATAATGATGGTGTTTCCAGTCCTGGCCCGGAGCGTCTCCCGGAGTGGGTGCCGGACATCGCGGCGCCCGCCTGCATGCGCTGTGCCGCGCACTTCACGGCCTTCCGCCGCCGGCATCACTGCCGCAACTGTGGTGAGTATAGCCAAGCGGTAATCAACAATTCGACACCGCGTTGGACGAATTGCTTTTATTGTTTGGGAAGCCGATTGCAACATAGTTGGAAAAATGCTAGACAGATGGTTGGAAATCCACCAAATTAAAACTACCAATTACTCTTCCAGGCAAAGTATTCTGCGCATCATGCAGCTCTAACTCCATCCCCCTCCCGCGCTACGGACAGCTGAAGCCCGTGCGCGTGTGCGACGAGTGCTTCCGCTCCATCGCGACGCACTGCCGCCGCCCGCAGACTGCGCTGCCGCGGTGAGACTGTGTGCTGGACGAACTTGCCACGCGGAGAGCTACTTGTAGGGACCGTTAAACGGTAGAAGCGTTGATGTACGAGATCAACGATACTATACCGACGGTGGAGATGTGAACTGTCATAGACATTGAACGAGTTGTAGTATTTTCAACTTTTAGCGCCAGGCTTAACAGTGCAAATCCAACACGCGCTCGAATGTTCATACCAGCATTTTTTCTGTAGCACCACAAAGTCGTGATTTGTACCCGTTCAGTGGTAGAAGCATAGGATCACCTCCTTTTTACTTGGAATTTGACCTTGATCGGGAGAAATGCACCATAATGGGGTGTACTATACGCACACTTTTGCCTAACTGGTTGTAATATACCCGTGGAAACAGGCGTGACGCTGTTCCGTAAAATAAAGTGGATCTCGTACTATTGACGCTTATACGCTTTAACGGCAGCAAGTAACTTTATTCAGAGCAGCAAGTGTTGCTATGTACAATAATCTTTTATTATAGTTTAGCCTGGGACTCGCTGCTTGTGTACCAACAATGCAGGAGTAAAACACAAACATAAAACAGTAAAACAAAAACACATAAGGGTTTAACAAATATTTGGACCAGAACGAGCACCTTAGGATTTTAAAGAGTCAGGGCGAAATGCTTACATGAATTTGTACAGGAAAAAGAGTTCATTTAGAGGATAAATATTTTCCAATGTTGAGAACACATTACCAGGAGTAGATTGATGTACTTATCATATTTTTAAAACCCCGCATAATTAAGATATTTCGTTGGAACTTTTACCCCCAATATCTCCGTAACTAGAAGGTTCCCAGGTATGGTCTAGAACAAAAAAATGATCGGATATGTGAAGGGTCTGTTTACACCCTGTAGATATTTGTATAACTATTCTTTCTATTGTAAAATATGTCGTCTCCATAGGTATAGCAGCCGCCGTTTCGTTTCGAAATAATGAGTTCCAACTATTTACTTTTAAAATTATATTTTTATTGCGCGGTTATAAAAATATTGTAAATGCCTGAAGATACTCTTTAGGCACCCAAGAGTACAAGAATTAGAATTTCAATTTCTCTAAACATTTTATTTTTTTTTGTACAAATTCGGCCCTGAGCCTTTGTGTGATGGTTTTTTATGACACATCCTGGATTTTTAGAAACTGATATTTGTGTCAAATCTCGGGTCTAATAATTAAATTGGCTGGTGTTAATTAGACTTGAGATTTGATATTATCTCCATCTATTTCCCAATATTATCAGATAAACCAAAATTACTATTTGACATCTATGTATAGAAAATATGTCAAACTGTCAATTTTTTTTATTCAGGAAAGTTATTTGATGATTTAAAAAATCGACTAACTGACCTAATGGATTGGGTTTTCAAAAAAGTCTGGTAAAGTTTCTGAAGGCGTGTTCTAATGTGTTTTGTCTCACTCCCACCTTTCCATAGTTGCGCACGCAGCGAGTCTTAGAACTTACTATTGTAACAAGTTGTTATCACAATACTTATTTCTGGTGTTAACTTCGTTCATATAACGATATGGCTAGTATGTATGTAGCCGATATTGGGTACGTCAGAGAGTGTAAGAGTGAGTTTCCTTTGAATCGGAGACTAACAGAGCGAAGGGAATACGTGCAGGTATCCATCAATCACATTGGTTGAAATCCACGTCGCGTTTCTCGCCTAGTTTGTGATTGGTCGATTTCCGCACGACTCTGCTTCAGTCAAAACGCATACTAAACCGCACTATGTAGTCTTAGAGCAGGTTTCACCAATGCAGCTGAATGCGATTAGCACAGCCAAACGGTGCTCAATCTGTCAGTGTCAATATTCCATAGCAGTTTTGAACGTGGTTAGATGTGCTGATCGCATGCAGTTCGGTGGAACTCGCCCTTAGTATTTTGTTTTCTGGGATGCCATTCTTCCATTAAGTCAGTCCAAGACAAAGTTAACACCAGAAACCTCTATACTCTTACATATAAAGGTGAATTTCCCCCGTCTGATTTGTTTTATACTTATAGCAATTAATTTATCAGACAAAATGTGTTTAATGTGTTCGAAATATATTATGACTTTAACTTTCTCCCTGTTATATTCAAATTTTAGTCCAATATAGTGTATTTTTACTATCATTCGTGTGATACTTGAAATGTTATTCCAAAATACACTTTATTACTTTTGTGCATGGTGTATATTTGAATCCAAGTTGATTTGAATACTCTTTTAGTTTATCATCTATCCAATGTTTTGCCAAGTAAGCCATTTTTTCTTCTGTTTTTTTGGATAGCAACAAAATTTAAGTACAAATTGACTCTGGATTCAAATACTCTGTACACCCTAACTTGTTGATAGCGGTATTATATAAAAAATAAATATATGTATAGTTTGTTTCATATTGACTGATATAAAATTTTCGTGTAAAGAATTTCCATATTTTGTTAGGTAGCTCTCTAAATATTAATGTTGTTGCTACGTGTTTTATTGTAACATGTTGTTATGCTCGCAGACGCCATTTTTAATTAAAATGTTTGCTTTTTTTAACTGTGTCTTTCATTCGCAAAATAAAAAAAAAAAACAAATGGAGTGTGTCTATAAGTTTTGATGATGTTCGCCTTTGCCAAATGGAGCTCAATGTGCCATTTTGACCGAAAAAAAAATCGCCTCGCCTTAAATTCTGATTATAATAAATCGTTGTCTTCCTAATAACTCATACTTTTTAAGAAACTTGACCATCACAATCCGCCTCGTCCATGATATTATTTTAATAAATAAATAATTGTGGCATTATAATAAAATAACTGGCATCTGCAAGCATAACTTCGACGCCCCAAAATGAATAATGGAAATTGTTTTGTTCAGTAGTTAAGGACATTCGAAAAGTATATTTTTAAGAATACTATTGTCTGATTGAATTTTTAGGTCATTACTTTATTGAGTATGGCGTAGTGGCGTGACAGAGATGCTAAAAGAAACTGACAGTTCTCTGTCTTGTCTATGCCACTTCTCTGTCAACACACTACGGTCTACGATCTTAATATTAATCTACGACTATAAATAAAAAATAAAACTTTAAAAAGATTCCATAATTTTTATATCCAACACTTTAGATTTTTAAGCATTCTTTTATTGTTAAGGTATAACGTTGAATGTTTGTAAATTTTGTAAAGGTAATGAGTGTACCCACATACCCATAGATTTTGTATATTGCAAAAGGTGAACTATGATAGCTATTTTCAAAAAATGTTATAAGTGGTAGGGATATGATATTTTAACGTGTAAATAAATTTCGTTATTAGCTATCAATCGTTTTATTTTTAATTATTCTGCTGTTCAAAGAACCATTTTACGAAGAAACAACGAAACAATGCATACTGTAATCTGAATGAATATTGAGAGTGAAATGTCCGATAGAAAATTTTCCGGGTTCAAAATTATGTACGGAATACGTGGCAATCGTTTGTGCGTCGATGTGGGGACATCGACGCACATTTAAAAATCTGTTCCATACTTTTTGACCGTGTAGGTATTGCACTTTTATAAGGGACAGCAGATTTTTTTGCTTTATATTCAGAAGTACCTTGTGACGTGATTCCCTCGTTGTCCAATAAGCGAATCGCGCTGTTGTGATTATATTATCTAGATTATCCCTCTTATCAAATATCAATATGACAAGCGAGTGGCAATATCTTCAGTAAATAATAAGCCGTAATACACAACAGTCGACCGCAAAATGCCGATAATCATACACAAAACTGATGTCAGTCCTCCGGCGCGAGCAACCTTAATGGTAGTTGAAATACTTGGACTTGAAGTTGAAACCCGCGAAGTGAATCTACCTACAAGAGAACAGTACAAGCCTGAGTATTTGGAGAAAAACCCATTACATTCCGTACCGCTGTTAGAAGACGATGGACTTGTACTATCCGACAGCCATGCCATCATAATGTATCTGGTATCTAAATATGGAGAAGCACAACAGACATTGTACCCTCAAGACGTGACAGCAAGAGCGATAGTCGATCAACGCTTGTTCTTCGACGCATCAATACTTTTTCCTAGATTGAGGACTGTTATTTACAGCCTGGTGAAGTTCAGAGCGCCAGGATTAACGGATGAGCAAGTTTCTGACATAAGGGAATGCTACGATGTTGCTGAAAAGTATCTATCCAAGGAGTTTTTTGCTGGCAATGACCTGACTCTGGCTGACATATCGTGTGTGGCTACGCTGTCTTCGTTAGACTGTATCATTCCAATCGATAAAAAGTATGTAAAGCTTCATGGGTGGTGGGGAAGACTCAAGAGACAAAGTTGGTACCAGAAGATCAATGAACCTGGCCTGAAAATATTTGGTGGTTTTATGAAACAGTTTTTGTGAGTAGAATTTCGTAAATAAAAGATGTTTTTAAATCAAAATACTGAAACAGATGTTACAAAAATAGTGCCTACTAAATAAAAATAGTGCGAGTTTTTGTATTTTTTAATCTTATTACTTGTTGGTATTATTGTGATCGGTTAAACTTGTACGCACGGCGGCCAATCAAGCTATGCAAAACCAAATTAAGCTGAGCTCTCATCGTACGGGAAGCTCATACAAAGCGAAGTCACCTTCTGCGAAGTAGTCATGCTAGTGAAGGAGGTGGCGGGACGTGAGAGGGAAAGAGCCTCACTTGTTGCCATCAACCGGGCACAAATCTGAACTGCGGGCTGCTTCTGAGAAATTGTCTGAATTTCTACGATTTTCTTCTAATAGCTTCTCCATAGTGTCCCAGACGCCGTGGGAGATGCCCCGGGCGTCGATGGCCACGTGGTGGCTCCCGGTCACCGTAGGCGCAGGCCTGTGGACGGCGAGTTATGGGCTAGCTCGCCGTCCGGCCGTCTTATGACGACAGGTCGTGTCGACGGCGCGTTCGTGTTCCGCGCGCGCCTCAAAGAGATGTCAGCAACCATGTAGGGGTCCGCATGGGCCGATGCCTGCCAGAGCTGCGGAACTGTTCGAAAGAGATACCGTGGCCCTGGAACACAAATGGCAAAGAAGGAACGTGGATAGGGTTGTAGTCAGTAGAAGTCTGACACTCCCTTCCGTTCCTTTTTTTGAATACACTGATTGCTTATTTTGAATACACTGAAACCTCTTTGTAAACCGCTTTCGCGATCTAGTTTCCAAATATGTAAACAAATGTATGTTTCGAAAAACAACATTAACAAACTTGTTCAGTTTGCGCTGAAACTTCAAACATTTTTGTTATTCGAAAATCATATTAAGAAACCCTCTTATAAAGCTGATATTTGTTTGAATGGCAATAACAACAATTGGAAACAAGGCCTTGAATACACTGGGAGTAATTGGAACCTAGAAAATGTAATCACTTCATTCTTTGCATGACTGCACAGGTTAAATAGAGTTAGAAATACTTCTTCAATAAATTTTATGTGAACGTTTCGGAATTTTTAGAAAAAGTCATGTTGTATAATATTTTGTTTTACTTGTTCATTTGTGTTATTAGTTCTAAAGGTAAGTATTATTTTAATTATACCTATTACTCTATTAGAACTTAGCAGGTAACCTACATTTTACAGGGTAGACCAAAGTGCAATTCTTTCAAATCTTGCAAGTCGTAGGTACGGAAGAACGATGGCTGTTAGGGTGATAAGGGAATATCGTACGATCTCCTCCAAAGCAGCAACTCTCCTGGCTGGATCAACGCCCTGGGATGACGCAAAAGTCCTTGCGTCTCTATATCGCTGGCAGAAGGTGGAACTAGTGCGTGGCCAGCGGCCAGTTTCCCGGGAAGTCGAGGCACGTGGGACCGAGCTCCGTCAGCTCTTAGTGGCAGATGGGGGCTCGCCACAATAGTGGTGGTAAGGCCAGTTATGGAGGAGTGGCTGGAGAGGCGGCATGGCGCCCTCAGCTTTCGGCTGACGCAGGTGCTTACGGGACATTGATGCTTCAAAAAGTACCGGCGTCGCATAGGTCGGGAGCGGACGCCCGCTTGTCATCTCTGTGTGGACTGCCCCGAGGATTCGGCGTAGCATACGCTGGTGGACTGCTCAGCTTGGGCTCAGCAGCTGTACTGTGCTGTGTCCTCGTCGCAGCACTCGGTGCGGGTAATCTTTCGCTTCCGGCTGTTGTTCAATTCATGGTCGGTGCCGTCTCCTCTTTTTGTGAGGTGATGTGTGCAAAGGAGGCGGCGGAGAGGGAAAAACAGCATGCCTCTCACTCTACCCGCACCAGAAAGGCAGCCGGGCGTCGAAGAGCGCTTAACGATCTCCGGCCACCACAAGGAGGTGCTTGCTTATCTTGCTTAACTTATGGCTGAGTCGTCGCCCGACCAGCTAGGCTCAAAGAGGTGAAGCGCAGTGGTTCCTGCGCGCCTTCATGGAGAACGTGCGGTCGCTGGCCGCACTTAGTGATGGGGCCCACCGGGAATGGTGGGCTGATGCCAGTCGGGGGTGCGCGCGAATGTCCTTGTATCTCCTGGGCCCCTGACACATGGTAGAAGCAGGAACAGTGGGTTTTTAGTACCGACTAAAAACCCACTGTTCCTGCAACAAGCAAGCAAGGCAAGCGGAGGGTTATCTCGGATTCTAACCGTAGAATCCGACATAACCCTCCGCTTGCCCCAGATAGGGGGTATCCCATTGGGATTTTCCGAATAAAAAAATGTAAATATTAATAATTATTTGTGATTATAAACAGTTTGCCTTTGTGAGAGAAGACTAACAAACGGAAGGGTTGTTGCAACAGATAAAAAATATGTGGTGAGTTTTTATGAGTGATTTAAAAGTTGAACTTGTATTGCAACACTAGTTTTTTAATTTTGATGTGTACCTTTGTGAGAGAATGAAAGAAAAAGTAGCCTATGGGCTAATCGAGACTATAATCCAATTTTCTGCCAAATTTCATCCATCCGTTCAGCCGTTCTGCCGTGATTGAGTAACAAACATCCATCCATCTAAACTTTCTTATTTATAATAGTAGTAAGATGTATACTTATAGCAAGATACCTATGTATGTATTAGGTACCTTTTTTCAATTTGAACATCGTTATCCTTAAGATCCCAGTTTCACAGAGTAGTTAGCTACAAAAGCTTACTCGACTGTCAGAAATTGTTTTGTTTAAAGTTGGATCATTTTCCAAAATCATCCCTACTAGGTATGGTACATACTCGCTCTTAACTTGTGGACTTCAACAGTTTATCATCATCTAGGGAATGCAATACCGGGATCCCGCAAGCAGTATGTGGGACTAATCTTGCTTGTAAATTAAGCGGGATCCAGCCGGAATTTGCGGGACTGAGGAGAGCCAATAAGGCGGTTGTTCCTAATAATGTAAAATCAAAGTGAGCGCGTATTTCGCTGCTGGCTACCTATAGTTTGCAAGGTTAAGAGCCAGAATTGATTCAAACTTTAACTTTTTATAAAAATCTCGTGTCGCGGTGTTTGTGGTCGCATTCCTCCGAAACGGCTCGATCGATTTTTATGATTTTTTAATGTATATTTGGTAGGTATGATAATAGGTCGTAAAGTATATTTCGGTTTAAAGAAATTTTATTTCTCATAAGAACATACAGTCCGCTTATAATGAGATACAAAGTAATAAACATAAATACAGTGACAATACAAATTTCCTCCAGAGTATCAGCAGTTATAATGCACTTAAATGTTTCTTCAGCTTATATTTAAACATATTTACGTTATCACACTCTTTAATGTCGTCCGGTAATGCATTGAACACCGCTAATTTTACGCGGACGAAGGTCGTGGGCACAGCTAGTGATGTATAATACTCTTACGATATTCAATGTTTTACAATAATAATGACTAGCTGTACCCCGCTCGGCTCCAAAAGGCCATAGCGTGATGTTAAATAGCCTATAACCTTCCTTAAAAATTAGGCAAATATCTAATGCAAAAAAGTTTTTCAAATACGAGTGGCAGTTCCAGAAATTGACGCATTCAAACAAACAAACTTGAAAGGAATCACGGGATTTGCTTGGGATCCCGCAAATACTAGTATTATAATTATCAAGCGGGATTGCATTCCCTTTATCATCATTTTAGTCCAGAATCGCCCACTGATGGCTAGGCTTCCCATTTCCTTTGCCAAACTTCTCGGTTCCATGTGTCCCTCATACAACTGGTCCCTACGACGTTAATATGATCAATCCAATGAAGTTTTGGACGGCCTGGGGTGTTTTAGCCCACCTTTGACCACTATTCGGTCAAAACTCTACTCCATCGCGTCGCTAGATGTCCTGCCTAGCTCCACTTGAGGCGCATCGCCCTGTCACCGATGTCTTAGACTTCACCATTTACCAGATATTTAAGAAATTCACTTTTCAGGTGTACCTTGTCAATTCACCATATTCCGACAACCAACCAGAGTCCTGGCTATGTGGTGGTGTTCTTATCTCAACGCTCCATGTCCTAACAGCAGCAGCGTGTTTGACTGAGGTCTCTCACATTTACGTAATAGCTGGGTATAAGAAGTACGTCAGTGGGAATAAACTTTGGGATGACCCATGCACTGCGAACAGGAAGCAAAGGATTGTAAGAATTATTATTCCGAAAGGTTAGAGATTCTTTCATTACTGTAGATATGGAATTATATCAAAGTCCTCCCAGCCTATATCCCGAAGATTTAAATGGATACGCGGTCCTGCGTCCAATAATAATGGCGAAATATCACTTTTCACACAGACCTACACTAATGCTGTCATACGATTGCGGTAACCCCACTTTCTTATACTTTCTGGCCTACATTAAGATGTTCCGGGTCTTCCTGTATGTGAGTTTAATGTGTGCCCCATACAGGAGATATTAATAGTGTGCAATCATTTTCCACTTGGGTCGACTTGTCGCTGGCATCCTGTACAAGTTGATCTTTCCGGTACACCGTAACGTGTTTGACTTACATAACATCAGCATCTTTCAACCAAATAACCTTATTTCGTTCACAGCGTACAATGAATCATCATGGATGAGATTTGACGTCGGCGTAGGGGTGGTAGAGAAACACTATAACTTTTTAGATGAGTCTTACCACAAAGATTGTTCCTATTCACCAGAGGCTATTCCTATTAATTACTATATGCCATTGGAGTCAGCTGGTGATACTGTACTAGCTCTTGGTTGGGGAGCGGCTCAACCTCGTACAGTAAGTTTCTGCTATTTTTGTCCTATCTTAATTATGCTGAAACACAGACATTCTATCTATGAGCGGGAGTGTGCCATAATCCACCACACGGGGTGCGGGGTGCTCGAACTCACATGTCTTCGAAGTTTTGGTTCTAAGATATGGTGTCCGGTTTCCTCACGACGTTTTTCTTTACCGTTTTGAGAGCAGCAATTTTTGACCCATTGCAGGCCTCTTTTCATAGAAGAATATTTTTATGATTAATTTATTTAAAAGGTATTACAAAAGTGTTCATTTAGGGAAATCAAAAATTCATTAGAATTCCTTCATTAAATCATTTAGGGAAAGGCTTGAGCATTGATGGCTACGTTTGCTAGAGGCAGATTGGCGATATACAACATTATTTTTAGTATATGCGAAACCTGAATATAGTTTGTTCAGAATAAGTAATTGAATCGATTCCAATAATTTTAAACCATGTCATATTTTGTCCCAAAAATATTTAAAAAAGGCTACAAGTTGGACACCGAGCGACACTAAGTACATATCGCAATCATTAAGTAGCTACTGCCAAATTATATTTATCAATGAGCTCAAGACGACGCTAGAGGCGCGCGCGCGGGGTGACCACGTTTTTGTGCGGACATCCATGTAACAGAATAAGCTTATAACTTTGTGATTTTTCATGATACAGTTTAAAAATTTTGTATAAAGATTCTTTACATAAAAATACTAGACAAGTGTTTCAGGTTTCGCGTATACTAAAACTAATGTTGTATAAGACTTGTATGAATTATTAAGTTTGATCGATGTTTTCTTTCACCGATGGCAAAGATGTATAAGATAAACTTTGAAAAGGTACAAACAAATTTAAAAAAAAATTGGGTTCAGTGGTAATATAGGGGGAGGGTAGCAATAACAGTTGCTGAAAGGTTGCACATGAATTTAAATTCAGTATAATTTCTTCACAGCCAGGAATGCCTACCGTTAATTCAGAATACCTAATGGAAACGCACGCAATAATAGGAAACACTTCATTTTGCCAACCACAATTTCCAAAACATTTAGAATATTTATTTTTATGCACCCACGATTCTCGGGATATTGAAATTTTGAGAGCCAAAGATACAAGTGAAAAAAAAGAAAAGGAAATGACGTCAGCATCAACCACAAAGAAAACAACACGTCATATGGTTTCATCAACAACTACGAAAACCTCAATTATGAAAATCTCACCAACGAAAACCTCAACTTCGAAAACCTCAACTACGAAAATCTCAACCATAAGGATTCAGTCAGGACTTACGAATACAAAGACAACGCCTGTTACTCCTGGAACTTGGAGATGCGGTCCGGATAAGCACTTTAGTCCGAACACTCCACCTGCAGAGGTCAGTTTCAAAATATCTAAGATACTATACAAGGTGTAAACGGACCCTTCACAAAGCCGTCAACCAAAGTAGCTCTACGCAAATATTTATGCTGGGAAACGACTTTTTTTGGAGCGAAGTCACGGTTTTCGGACAAAACATTATCGCAATGACGGGGAGAACAAATACCTTTCGGCTTCGTTAAAGGTCTTTTTACACCCATTATACTTGTGTTTGTATACGATATCTCCGAAACCACCCAACCAATTTCAATGAAAGAGGTTGGAAAATTTTTGTACGAAAATGACCGCGTTTTATATTATTTTAAATATGCTTGACCGCCCAATCGTAACATCTGTATTAATCAATAGCTGGTATCAATACAAACAAGTTTTGCAGTTAACAACATCTTCTATAGCGTCAAGTTACAACTTTACCAGTGGCGAAGGTTCCATACAACTCGATTCCTACCGGCTTCCCGTTGAAAAATGGCACAATCAGTATTCTACACATTAAAGATATATACTGCGGCTTACATGTTACAAAATTTACCCTTCGCTACTGAACCTTAGAGACAGTATCAGTACAACAACCACTACAAGACAACGACCTGTGAGCGAGTAACACGATAGCGTACATAATCTTATCTCAAAAAGATTCAGCTTTATTTTAATATAAATTTTTATTAAAATGCATGTTGATATAAATAATTTGAATTTTTTCATCATCATTTAAAGAGTTAATTACAGATTTTTTATGATTTTAATACAACTTATGTAAAACAAAGAATCCATTATTTGTCATGTCGCAAAACCATGCGAAGCATTTGTGTCGCTAGTTTCTAATATTACTAAAACTGCTAACAGGATTCGATTTCAGTGCTTAGACATGGTTAGTGAGGTGGAAGTATTCAGACTTAGACGGAAAGCTTTGGTCTTGAATGGCTCTGATACGTCTTCAGACGAGATAAGTAATAAGAATGAAACGTTTAAAGGGGACAAATCAGATTCAAATCTTATAATATCAAGAAGACAAGAAACAGGTGTAGAAAATTTCGGAAGCATTTGTCAGGTAATATTTTTTCAATACACTTTCTCGAAAACTGGTTCTTATCGCACTACGATTAGGTTCAACATGCAATGTATTTAACACGCGTGGATTTTTAATATCCATCCGCACACGTGCGGTAATAAAAATTTCCACAGATGACATACTGTACTTATACTAAGTCCAAATGGGTTCAATGACTATAGTTAGCGGTGATTTTTTTTTTTTTAAATATCAGCAAAAAGATATGCGTCTTTACGGTGTAAATATTTTTTGAGTATTTAAATTGTGTTTTTGTATAGAATATCATAGATAAACATGATTATTTAAAACAAATATTTACTTTTATGAATATATTAGCATATATAAGTGTTCTAAATTAAAAAAAAATATTTGAATTTTCTATTCTTCATATTAGGCTGTTTAGCGTCATCATACCTTTGCTTCTTCTTCAACCTAGCGAAAGCAAAGCGCGGAAAAAAAAGCAAATTAAATCATAGTTTCATAATACTGACAAAAATACTTTCCGTTCTAATATTTTATTTCTTCGAAAGTGGATTGAAAACCGTCGTTTGATACGCGTGGGGATTTATACTGTAATTCTCAGCTCCATAACGCCCTCGCCTGGGTGTTTATTCCGCCTCGAAGTTTCCCCAATTATATCAAAATGTACTATTCCTTAGTCATTTTTACTAGTCTCACACTGTTATGCAAATCGTTGATGAGGCCCAAAATGACCTGGACGTGAGTTCCGTATGAAGAACGGCCAGAGGACCTATAAAACAAAGGATTGGTGCCCTGAAACACCGAGACAGGGCCGCGAGTAACCATGACAAAGATGGCGGGAGGACTTGAATAGTCATTCTTAGGATTTGACAAGATCTGGCACACGGGGGTCTAATGCCGTCAATTTTCAAACTCCGAGCTGTTACTATACTTAGAAAATCATACACTGCACTCCAATACACTGATTGTTGACATGGCTCAAAAGGCTTGGCGGGACGGGCTTGTGTTCCGCATGCGGAACGAACGGTGGGTCTTTAAAACACAGGATTGGTCCCTTGAACCACGAGGTGGGAAAAGAGACAGAACTCCAGTTCTTGGTTACGAATAATAGGTTGCAGGCTCAGTTTTTGGGACATTAAGGCTAGCTGTAACAGTAGTAGGAGTCGCTGTGTAGTATCTATTATTTTGTTTGCTCCATGTTACTGACTAAAATAAGTATTCCAATGCAAAAATGTCTCAATTTTTAAACATTACAGAATGACCACGGTGGGCCCTTAGTGGCATTAGCCGGCCAGCAAGAAAGGCTTATAGGAATAGCTCTAAACAGCGTTTATAATGAAAATAACGAATGCGACGGCCCTTCCTTGTACCTAAGCACGGCTCGAGCCAAGGCTCTTATTAGCTGCTTGCTTGCTTCTCAAAATGAAAAGTATTATGTGTAAGTGAAAGGTTTTTTTTTACTGAATACAATTTAACTTTATATGTTCAGGGTAGAAAGTTTCTCCATCCACCATCGTTAATGTGGGGGCACCCACCAGACGGGTGTTGTGCCTAGTAGGCTAACTGTGTGGTAACTAGGCAGTTACAGCTCTTCTGGGTCAGTCAGGTGTTGCTACTCATCATGATCATCATCCACAACCCGACTACATCCACAGCTGGACAAAGGCCTCTCTTTACTTGTGTCAGTTTCGACGTTGATGTGTCAGCCTCATTCAGGTCCTATAAGTTAGTGATCTATTTGCTCCGGCCATCATACGCTTTCGACTTTGAGTCCGTAAGGGCCAAGCCACATAAGCACGATACGATGTCGCATGAGCAACGTAAGAAATCGCGACACGGCATAACGACACGAATAGGGGGAGGGGGGGAGGAGGTCAGAATCCCAACCCATCCCGGGTTGGGATTATGTGACAATAACGGCTATTTTTTCGTGCGAGTAAAAGATGGAATTTAATATGTTTCGTATAAAATATTTTTTACCAATTATTTATTAATAGAATTGTGCGACCACGTAAAAACCAGAGCGAGCGAATATGTGTTTAAAATCATTTTTTTTTTAATAATTTGTACATATTTTAAAACTATCTGATCTTTTCAATAATAAAAAATACACGTTATGCTGGGAGGAGAGTTGGCCTAAAACCTAGGCCTCAAAAACAACGTGATTAAAAGAAGTGTTTTTCTGTATGTCCTTAGGCCCAAACGATGTAAGGCAATGAATTTCGAGGTCAGAAAATATAATGTCAGCTGGCCGGATTGTAAAGATGGGTAAGTTTACTTCTTCTAAGCGTATAGTTGACAATCTAAATGGCCTCGGTCCAAAATTTGGCGACGAGTTTGGCACTTTCGGTGGCCTGCATCCATGTTTATCCCAGTTGTAACCGTCCCTTTGTGCCTATTGGCCTTGTTTGGTCCTGTCTCCTGCTGATATGGAGGGTAGTGAAAATTATTCCTACTCCTCCGCTATACTTTTCTGATAAATTTCGTTGCGGGATCCAAGACAGTTAAATTGTTTCTCTGGGACTTCGTCGAGCTTCAGTGCCTCGCCGTTTTTCTGGTGGTCGCCACTGTTGATTGTGGCTTTCAGGAGTTGCAGTCGGGAATAGTGTGGCGGGCTTGTCCCAAAAATAATGCGTTCAGATCATTAGAAAATTAATTATCTTAGCCTTATTAATAAGGAAAATAAAATAACGGTAAGACCTTGCCAGACTCGGTATTGGGAATGACATGAACCACATAGGGACATGGACACACATGTTGGAAATAACATTGAAATTGATTTTTATTTGTGTTAAAGTTTTTAGTATTTTTGACGGCCAAATAATTTTGTCAAGCGTACGATTTTTTCCGATGTTTGCCGACGTACAATATTTATTCTACAGCACTATATTAGTTTCGCAAACATGAGGACGCATAATCACTTATCCTATTATTTTCAGAGATTGTGAAACTACAACATGGATGCCACCGCCGCCAAATCCTTCGGTACAACCGGTATCCGTACCGCCGGTACAACAGCATATGGGACAGCCATCTATTATCACACCACCAAATTTAGTGATGGGACTGCCACACACACCTTACCACACACTCACACACATACCACCAATCACACACATACCACCAATTCACAAAATACCCCCACAATATCCGATTTACTTACCAGAAAATTACAAAATGCCTTTCCACTATCCATATTTTACACATCCAACTTATAATAAGGGACTGTCATACAAACTACAAAATTATCATATTGGAATGCCGCATATACCATCACATTTAAATATTGGACATACTTTTAATCCATCACATTATTTTAGTGTATTTCCATATATTCGACGAAATTATAAAATGGATAAAAAACCGCCATATGCACGGTCGTGATAACAAACAGTGGTGCTAGTCTAGAAAATTATCTACGAGTCTCCAAGTGACCACACAAAAATTAAAAAGCGAATTCGAATGTCAATATAAACAAGTATATAAAATTGAAGTGTCTGTTTGTAATACCAAAACAGCTTTTTACTGAATGCATATGAAAGTATAATCATAAGCATGATCAGCCTATAATGTTCCCACTGCTGGGACACAGGCCTCCTCTCTATGAAAGTTGCATACGGTAATTTTTATTTTTTTTATTTTTTGTCTGTCTGTTTGTTCAGGCTGATTTCCGAAACGGCTGGACCAATTTTGGCAGGACCTTTATAAGTAGATACCTGATGTTGTAAGGAGTATCTTAGGCTTTTATTCTAGAAAATCGATTAGGGTTCCGTAAACAAAATCCGATTTAAGGGGAAATTATATTTTTATAATAGTTTCATGCGGATAAAGGTCGCATCAGCTCGTTGTTTATAAAAGTACATTCCAAAAAGGCGACGTGAACTGCAAACCGTAGCTATAAAGCCGCTATGTTGACTATACAGCGGCGATATGATGTAACCCTGTGCACACGACAATAGCATCTACGAGAGCGGTATAACCAAGCGGCGAGTAGTGTAAAAACTAGTTCCGTGGGTCCAATCATTCATTGCGTCTATGCCACAGCGGTATGCAGTCAACCATCCTGGATATTGTACCTTGATCCCTTGTATTATTATTAATACATCAATATGGTGGTGTCCATTTCCCGAGCTGCATTAGCAATTTGTCTTTAGGCATGGGTTTGAACGAACCTTTTAATTTATTTACTGATAGTGAACTTCGTCATAGATCGAGTTTCGATGCATTGTTTAAAATACACATTTATTACGAAGATTTGTTATCGTCAACCTCACAATTTAAACTAACGTTTTAATTAAATGTTTAAAAAATACCACTTTTTTTTCTTTTCATAATTACTTTTTTGTAAATAACAGTTATATCTAGTTATTTTGAGCAAAAGAAGAATACACAATTGCTCATTCGATTATGAAAAACATTGGGTAAGTATCTGACTGCTTTGGGAATTTTGGAAGGTGTATCCAATTAAATGAATCGATCAACGTCTCGAAATACTATATGACATCAGAAAATGTCAATGTTTTCGTGTGTTCTGTATTCAACTTCAGGCTATATTGTTGTAGTCCTCTGCTGCACACAGTTCTCTCCTAAACCCTTTTTGTTTATACAATCTCATCTAAGATAGTTATTTAATTATGTAATGTATTCATATCACTTGAATTGAATAAATAAATTAAATTAAAAATAAAACTCTCAAATTTGTCTCCTCGCTCCTTTAAATCTCTCTCCTCTCTTGTTTAACTAGCCATCGGATATAATTGTTGTCAGCTGTTAGCAGCCACAACGCTGCCAAGATCATCGCTCGGTAAGTTCTGGAATGTCGGATAAGCCTTGGTTCTAAGATATGAATGAATAAATAAAAAATGAATAAATATTCCTTTTATTATAAAAAAAAACATATCATTAAAATCCTTCGATGGCATGCAGCTCATTCTTCATTAGTCTAATCAATAAATATCTGAATATGGCCTTTTCAGTATTTTTACAGTTTTTGTCTTGCCGTATAGAACTGAATTGACGCATTTAATCAATTCAGATGTTCTATACTTTGAAACCTGTTTCTGAAACGAAAATCATTGATGTGTCAAAATTAAACGCAAGTCTAGTGATGCTATTGACTGTTGGTAATTCATACTTAGAGTAGTACATGCGCGCTAATATGTAAGATATTTTTTATTGATATTTTCGCTCCAAAAACCGTGTGCAAGTCTAATATTTTGTAGGTAAGCATTTTTCTATCTGTAGCCATGTATAAAACACTAGGGCACTACACAAATACTTTCAGATTCTGGTAATTATAATCGGCATATTTTATAGGCGCTTGTTGACGCATGTGAACCGGAGCTCCATCATCTCTGAAAAAAAATTATTTGAATCATGATAAAACCATAATTAAATGCCTATTTGAATAAAATTTAAGGCAAAGCAAAAATTTGAAGACATGATCCATATTGGGCCCCTAGCACGCAGGCCCATGCCATGTCTGTGAGCGGAGGCCTGGGTCCCAGAAGTGTGAAGTGCTTGTCTCGGTTCGAGCCCAAGACGTAAAACTCGTAAGTACCGGTAGTTTATTGCACTACCACTGCTCTGCCTCGTGGTACTGTGATGAATAATATGTTAACCCAAAACGTTTAAAATAGTACTCACTGTGTTTCCTCCACATTTACCGGAGATTCATTCGCTATTTTGGCGTCGGTTCGTTCAACCTCTTGCTCAATCGGAGATTCATTCACTATTCTGGCGCCGGTTTGTTCAACCTCTTGCTCAGTCGGTTGCTCATTTTGCGGCTGAAATTCTTGATTAAGAGGTTCTTCAGCTCCCCCGTCTTCGTGAAGATTCCTATAAATTTCGTCAAATGTTTCTTCTCGGGGTGTTGGGCCCGGTTCCGATCCATCTATGTTGGTTTCAGGTCCTGCATGAAGTAGAGAGTACATTTGCTCGAATGTTTGTGTTTCACCTTTTGTTGAATACTCTCGCTGACGCTCAGCCAACCCGTTGAGTGGATGATTTGTATCAAAGGATTGCCCTGGAACAAGTCCTGACTGCCCCAAAGGTTGACTCAAATTTGGTTGCTCAAATGATTTATCAATACTTGGCTTATATTGTTGGGGCATATATGGGTCAGCTCTTGGTAGCTTATGTCGTTCCACAGGCGGTCGCTTAAAAGGTTGTTCGATTGGGTGTTTAAATGTGACTTCTTCTTCTTCATTGTCTGCCATGATGATATCTAGTGGATTATATGATTCTTCGGGTTCCGGTTGAAATGCTTCTATGCGTGTGTTATTGTATGATGATTGTGGTTCCTTATCTGAATATTCTGTATTGCTTAAAGGTTTTACTGTTGGTTGAGATGATATCGTTGATTGTGATTCTGCTGGTGGATTATTGAACTGTTTAGGCGGTGGTTTTCTTAGTCGTTTTTGCCCAAATAATTCTATTTGTGGTTGATTGTATGAGTATGTTTGTGATGGTCCTAATTGAGGTGGTTCAAATGCAGGTACTTCTTGGTTATTATTATTCATTGGTCGCTGTGGGTTGTTTGATTTCATTTCGTGATTTAATTGAGGTTGGGTTTGTGATACAATACTTGGTTGATTAAATGACTCCATTTGTTGGTCATTTTGATCCATTGGAATTTGATAATTTGGTTTAACAGGTAGTTCATTTTTTGGTTTTGTTTGAGGCTGATTATAAGGCTCCGTTTCTGGAAGATTTTTTGATTCCGTTTGTGGTTTATTATCATAAGGATCCATTGGTGGATTATAATAAGGATCCAATGGGGGTTGATTATAATAAGGATCCAATGGGGGTTGATTAGCAGTATCTACTTCTGGTTTATTTTGGTATTCTGGTTGTGGTTGATTAAAATTGTTTGTTTCTGGTTTATTTTGGTATTCTGGTTGTGGTTGATTAAAATTGTTTGTTTCTGGTTTATTTTGGTATTCTGGTTGTGGTTGATTAAAATTGTTTGTTTCTGCTTGACTTTCTGCTTCCCTTTGTTTACTCACGAATCTTTTTGGTGGAATTAGAGGTTGGTTTTTAAGTTCCTTATTTACTGGCCCTTCAGTTTGGTCCGCCTGTGGTGGACTCGGTTGGTCATAAAAATTATTCAGTTCTCGGTTATCTTGAGAGTTCTCTTTTCTGCTCCTGTCTAGTTTCGTATAGTCTTGGTTTTCATTTGATTCCGTCCGCATTTTTTCCTGTGGTTGTTCTGCTGTGTTGTATTGTAGATTCTGTGGCTCATCATAGCTCTGTATATCCTTGGTTGGCCGCACATAAAGAGTCCTTTCAATATTATTTAGCCGTCGATACGATGGAACTTTCTGGTTGCTTACTGAAGCAGTCGAGTTTTTTTTTTTCAAGTCTTCGGGCCATTGAATATCTATATCATTGACTTGATATCGTTTGTCATCTATTTGGTCATTGCAGATTTTGCGCCTGTGAATTGATTACCTTTAAGAATTTTTCTTTCGTTTATATTTTACTAGATTTTGCAGCACGTGTTGAGGTCGAATAGATCCCACCGGATTGTACAACCGGATAAAAAACGGCTATCCCAAGGCATAACGCTGTGAAACCATGCGTAACAGACACAGCGCTTGTTTGGTAAGAACCAAGGCTTCTCATGGTTACGGTCACTGCCATTTAACGTGGCAGTGTGCGTGTGTCTGGCCTATGTTTCTGCAGCGACAGAAACATGGTCAGTCCTCTGGTTACGTGAAGATTCTACCAATCATTTTAGAAATTAAAATATTAATAAAACTTACTTGGTATGATTTGTTTCCAACAGACATTTGGTTATGTTAGCTGTTGCCACCGTGCTGACATAAATACGGGGTCCAACGCAGTTAAAGTTTGGGTTGCAAATGCCGTTTAGCGCCACACCTAAGATCACTTCTTCTGCGCCAACCCACGTTGTAAGAGGACCTCCGTGGTCGTTCTTGAATAGATTGAACTCATATTAGTGACCATTGATATAAAGAAAAGTGGTGGTCTTTTGATATACAGCAAAAATTAAATAATTCTCCATTCTCTTTGATTTGTCTCAATAATTTTGACCGGAATGAATAATGGTTCGGTCAAATCGTTCCGTACGAATCACGGACTCGGCTCCAGACACTGACTCGTTTATACAAATACTGCAGTGTCTGTTAGTGTCCGCAGCAGGTTGGCACCAGTTTGAGTGATCCTTTAAGAGGAGCCGCCTATGATTGACGAGTTGTGAAGTGATGAATGGAGTGTGTTAATTAATCTATCAGATCATTTCAATATTACTAAACCATTACTAGCAATGGTACAACATAGTATGGTATGGTGGTGGTGGTGGTGGTATCGTGGTGGTGGTGGTATGGTGGTACTTCTAGAAGTAGGCCTTTTTCAAGTGCCACAACACCCTGACTTCCTCCCTGCGCAGTCCTCCCAGATTGACCTAGCCATATAATTAAGATCGTTGGTCCATTCCGCTGGGAGATGAGGTGTGTGAACTATGATAAAGATTCAACTCTTATTTTATGTACCTGACAAGTTTCTAGTAATGTCGACTTTCTTGAACTCATTTCGCTATTTTCGTCAATGTTCTTTGTGCTATTATTTAGATTGGAAACACTGATATACTCCAAGATAATGTCTGATGTAGTTTCATCGGCTTCTTCTCCCAGAAAACCATTTCCAGAGGCACAAAGAAGGTATTTTTCTACGAGTTCTTTCGATCCGTTCCTTGGCACTAGTTTGGTACAAAATGTTTTTCCGATAATAATCGTTGTTGCTTCCTTAAGTAATTTTGGTTTTAGATTCTCTTCTGTCTCCTTTAGTTGAGAGATTAAATTGTATGTGCAATAAAAAAAAAACATTATGTAATTGTTCCCTAGAAAACTTATTATAGTGTTTAAGTAATAACATTTTGGAAGAGCAGAATAGTCAATAAAATAAATCTAATAAAAAAAAATCCGTACATTTCATGTTGCCACTTGAAGCTCTACTTTAGATGCTATCAAAGAAATACTATAAAAAATTAAGTACTAAATCATATATCATCACCGACGAAGGCAAAAAGGCTGGCAGGCTGAAATGGGATTGGGTAGGTCACGTGAGCTGCATGGATAACGACCGCTGGGCAAAGGTCTCGACACGATGAGTGCCTGTGGATAGACCGCGCCGTCGAGGCCGGCACAGAAAACGGTGGCGAGATGATTTAGACGAGCATCACGAAGGCTGGTTCGTGGTGTTTCTGTTTAATTCTTTCCTGAATGAAAAATCGAGCTAAAATTCACTTACGGCTGTAGCTTTCTTTTCGCCCCACCCTAACGCTATGGCCCGAGTATTCTCCACTTCATTAGCTTTATCATAGTTTATCTTTATACTCTCCGGCACGTAAGAACAATGGGCGAGATACGATTCGTCGTTGAAAGTAAATGGTTCCTGAACTGTTGCCACTCCAATATCCACGTTCATCCATTCCAGCTCCTTGGCGTTATGTGCCGTGTATTCTGTGTGTAATTTAGAATCTCAGATAAAATATTGGGAACACAATGTCATACAGTTCAAAGTTAAAATTCTATTTACATAGATCGATTATTTTAGGACCTTTTATAACAAACGGACGGTCGAAAATCAACTCAGATATAATTATGATTAAGTAGTTTATGGCTTTACATGTCAATGACATAAAATTGATAATTTCACACTCCTAAATTGTTTTTTCTGAAAATCGATCTGCCATATTAAACTGCCGCGTAAAGGATCATATTACGAATAGCTACCTTTCGGAACAGAAATCTTCACGACTTTTTTCTTACAAGTGTTGGTACATTTATCATTCTCTATATCTCTGGCGTGGACATACTTCTTATAACCAGCTATTGCATAGATCCAGTTCACATTGATAAGACAAGCGGCCGCTGTCAGGATCTGTGTTGGCGACACAATGGCGCCCGCGCATAGCCATGCGTCGTCGTCAACTTGCGAATATGGAGATTTGACAAAGTATACCTGAAAAAAAAAATAATGGTAAAATGTGGGTGTACTACAGGTATCTACATCTCTGCGTACCGTCCCATCGGATTTTGAAAGAATACGAATAGAGAGGCACTGTGTTGGTGCTAACAGTACAGATGAGCGTAGTTGGCTTATCTCCGTTGGGATTAGCTGCCACAACCAGAAATCGGTCGGGTGGATATACGGATATAATCTAACTCGGCTTTGGCTTTGATTGTCGATCGGACATTAGTTTTTCGAATAATAGTTTTGTATTTCGTTACGGTGACCAATTTTCTTCATGTTCAAAACTTCAGTGTTCACTTTTATTTTGATGGGCGCGAAGCACAAAAATAAATGGCGACTTGAAACTCTAGATCTTAGTATTATAAGGTTGGTACTCTCTACTATAGACATTATTCATACAAAAATTGCCACCAGGCCGGGTGCTTTTGAGACTACCCTAATTATCAATCCGTCGTTCGTCAATTTCGTCTCAAATAAGCGATACTTACCAAGTATTTCTTTCCTAATACACTTTCATTTCCAAGTCCCATCCTTTGCTGACAGAAACACACTGAAGCAAACAATTTGTTTTATTCACAAATTATAAGAAAATTAAGTATGAATGTAGATGGATGTAAGAATAGAAGAAAATCAAAGGATGGATTGATAAAGATAATAGAACTGAGGAGACTGCTGAGATTGCGGTGACTACAAATAAATTTAAGAAAAATGACTATTATAATAACTGGCAGAACTGGGAACATTGAGATGGCCACAAAATACTATACAAACTTTACTTCCAAGACTAATATCACAAAAATGATGATTTGTTTGACATATTTGAAATAAGACATAAAAGTATTAGTTGTGGGAGTATAAGAGTAGAGAAAGACCAAAGAAACGATGGATGGACTGTGTAAAGGATGATATGGCAAGAAAGGAGGTGTTTGATGAGATGACGAGTAATAGAGAAGTATGGATGAAGAAGATATGCTGCGCCGACTCCAAATGAATTGGGATAAGGGCAAGAGAATGATGAGTATTAGTTTTTTAAAACCCAATACTGACACTTTAAAACAGTTATCCAAATCAATATGTGAAAACCTTTCAGCATCGTAGCGACTTTGAATCATTTTCCCATTAAATATATATTTTCAGGCACAATTTCGAGTGAGCGTTCAACCGTTGAATTGAATTGATCAATAAATTAAGACTCGATTGCATAAAGAACAGTTTCATAGTTTTTTTAATATTTGCAAGTAAATCTGTCAGAGCTACGCGTTGCTACGGCGTAGGCCGGAACTGCTACGGCGTAGGTCTGATACTGCTACGAGGCTCGTGATCAACTCTTGTTAAGTTTTTTCTCACTGTAATGTCCTAAACGATAAATGTAGGCTCATCGATTTGTTTTTTTAAGAGATTTTGATAATCCATTTAGTTAATTTGCTTTTAGCAACCTTTTACCAACCTTTTAGCAAGCTAGTGGCTAAATAATAACAACAACTTGGGTCGATTTATAGGTTAAACCGTGCATGCCTAGGTTGGTCTGTGGATGGGTGACTGCCCATTACATACCGAGTTTTCTCCGTGCCTCGGAAAGCACGTTAAGCCATTGGTCCCGGCTGTCATTTGTAGATCTTTGACATTCGTTAGGTAGTCAGTGGCCCAAAAAGTCTGACAGTCTTACCAAGGGGTATCGTATTACCCAGTACTAACTGAACTGGGTTATGGAGGTCAGATAGGCAATTGCTCCTTGTAAAATACTGGAAGCCGACCTCAATATGGTTAGGAAAATGCTAGGCAGATGATGCTTTTAGCAACCTCTTTATTGAAAAAATAAGCGTGAAACAGAATAAAAAGAAGGAAAATTTCGCAATATTTTTAATAAACTCGAGTCTCTATTGCATAAACTAAGTGACAGAAAAAAACAAAAAAAAATATACTGGTCGGAGATCTAAACATAAATACCCTCACTATTAACACTAAAAGAAATACTTTTAAATTACAACATGACATTAAAGATAAATACTCCGACTCGACATACTTCTTGCATAGACCACATCATCACTAATATATAAGACTCGTCACAGAAAACATGTGAATTACATCTATCGGACCATAATAAGGTAAGGTAGAAATATGCCCAGCTAAAACCTTAATAGCATATACAGGGTGAATTTTTCAAGTGGGTGTGGATGGCCAAATCTGAAACTATGAGGAATAGCGTGCTTGCTGGTGCACTTACTGCATCCCGGTATGGGGAGGGGCCACTAAAACGAAGTTTATCGAAGTAAAAAGGGCCCATAGGGCCGTGCTCAAGGTTATGCTTGGTGAACCATATAAATTTCCCACTATTAAACTATATGCGGACTATGTAAGTTACTTATGGTGAGACAGCTATTTGTCCTCCGAGCCACACTCAGGAAGCATAAAAAAATCCCCCCACCAGGTAACACTAAGCGCAGAGCAAAAATGATATTCCCAACAATAAGCCACAAGACTGCATTCGCCAGGCCCCAGTTCTACATTGTGAGCTCTTTCATTTACAGAAAAATTGCTAAAATCATGCAATTAACTGTGCGAACTCACTATGAAGTTAAGGTTAAGGTACAAAGTTGGCTTCAGGATCAAGGCTACGTTCGAATAGAAGAACTACTTCACCTCCGGTAGTAGCCATACAATACTCCTTCTACTCGTTTTTTATCTATCACAATTCCAACCCTTTCAGCAAGATACATAAATATACTAACACTACAGCACATACGCCCGAAAATATAAAAACTCAATCATACACACACCCATTTGCACACTACACCCCCTAATACACACGTTCACCCTTACATACACACATACAATTACACATGCACACTCATAATATAACACCGTTTTTATTTTTCCTTTACTCCTAGTTTTTATCTTTTTAAAATTATTTTTTGTACCTTCAAACCTAATATTGCCATTATTTTGTGTACACTTTTTAGTAAAAGGTTTTTTGGTATCATAGTGACAGCAGAACACTGACTCCTAAGTCACAGGATCTCCTAGTTTAGGAGTCAGGGTTTACTCTATCTGTACGACCTTTAATTCACTAAATTCATGTGATCTAGTTTTTAAGCAATGTTGTATAAATAAAGATTTTTTTTTTAATTTAGATACTTTATTATGGTTAATTAAATACTAAATAATGGTCAAGTAGATAGTTAATAAGTGTTGTTACTTAATAATGATTGAACTTCAAATAAACAACTTATAATACTGCTCCGATATTGACATTCACATCAAAAATATCATCGAACAAGCTTGCTCCATCGCGTTGTTTTATTTACAAGAGGAATTATAACGAAGAGTATATTGGAAAATTTAGAGAACCTGAATTGGCAAGATATTTATGATGAAATAGATCCTAATACGGTTTTTAACAACTTTCATGAAACTTTTTGCCTATTATATAATTAAATTTTGCTTTGCAAAAAATAAAAGTAAAAAATCAAACACCTACTTTAAGATGGTTAACTAAAGGTATAAAAAATCTTGCCACTCTAAAAGATATCTAAAATCAAAATATAATGAAAATAAATATAAGGAAAATAAATTGGCTCATAATAAATACGCTAAAATATTAAAAAATTGTATTAACTTGTCCAGAAAGCAATCTTCAAGCAAATTTCTTTTACAAGCAAAAAACAAATGTAAAGCAACATGGAATATTATTAAAAATAAACCTAAATGCACAAACTCATAATATATAGAGGCCATTAAACTGAATGGCGCTACAATCGAAAAACCTGAAGAAATAGCTGAAGCTTTTAATAATCACTTCATTGATACTATAAATATAGACATAACCAATAATAAAAACAATATCACAAGGAACACTAGCAATGTTTCATAGTCCTTATTAAAAAAGCATATTACAAAATCAAGGACTACGTTGAAGATAAAGAAGTTTGGCTTTAGTTCCTTCTGCGCATGCGGCTTCCCTGGTAGCTCATAAACGGCACAAATATGTGGATGTCTCTAACTATTCTCAATCTCATTTTTTCTCTTCTCTCGAATCAGATTTTTACAATAGTTTTCAAATCATGTATACATCTTTTGCTCAGAATAGTTACAGCACTGATAACACATATGTGTGTCACTTGTTTAATTTAGTATTTTACAATATTTTTTTTTACCTTTGTATAGATTATTTTTTATCGATTGTTTGTGATGTGAGAACATTATAGGCTTTGTAGATTCCCAGCTGCTTGTTAACTTTTGTTAAATTTTTATTTTGTTCTACATTTTTTGTGTAGTAAGCAACGACTTATTGTCGGGCCTATGCTGTCCCCCAATACTTAAGTACAAATGCTGTATCCATGATAATATTGTAATACCAAATGATCTGAAAAGAGTAACCATGGAGTTTCTTGCCGGTTCTTCTCCATAGGAAACGATCAACCCGAACCGTGCACCTATTTGTCGACGTGTTATAAGTGCCCATCTAGGCCTATGTGAAATAAAATATTTTGATTTTGATTTTGAATGTAAGTAGTAGTTTATATCTCGAACCTTGCACGCCCAATGAAATCAATAAAATAATTGCATCACTAAATAATACCAATGCAGTGGGATATGATGACATTTCCACCCACATAATAAAAGCATGTGCCGATATATTGTCTCCTATTATAGCTCATCTTGTTAATTTAAGTGTCTTTGAAGAAAAGTACCCGGATAAATTAAAGTTCTCAGTTGTAAAACCATTACATAAAAAAAAATAACATGATTTAGACAATTATCGTCCAGTGACTTTAATACCTATAATTTCAAAAATATACTAAAAAGCAATGTATAATCGAATTGTCTCATTTATAACTAAACACAACATAATAAGTATGGAACAAAATGGTTTTCAAAGAGGAAAATCAACGCACTAGCTTGTTATCAACTAATAAAATCGATCACTGAGAATATCGATAAGAAGATACCGGTCACTGCAATATTTTGCGACTTGACCAAAGCATTTGACTTTGTAAAACATGAGATACTGTTAGAAAAATGTGAGAGTTACGGGATAAGAGGTAAAGTGTTAAATTGGCTAAAAGATTACCTAACTAATAGACAACACCGGGTTAAAATCTTAGGCGTTAATAAACACAGAGAAGTGATAAAGTATAAATCTCAATACAGGACCAATACGTATGGCGTGCCTCAAGGTAGTATTTAGGGGCCATTGCTTTTTCTTCTATACATAAATGATTTGCCAACAGTGACGAAGAATAAGTGCGTGTTGTTTGCAGACAATGTCTCATTGACAATAAATAAAGATAATAAAAATGAACAATTTGAGGAAAAAATTAATGCTGCCGTAGAAGCGATAACAGAATGGCTTGAACAAAATAATTTATGTGTGAATGTTTCCAAAACAAAATATATTAATTTCTCTAATTACAAAATGGCAAATGAAGCAATGAAAATTATTTGATGTGATAATGAAATTGAAGAAGTTGACCATACTAATTTTTTAGGCATAGTTATTGACAAAAATTGTAATTGGAAGAAACATATTGAAAATGTATGTAATGCTAAACAGCTTTGCCTTTGCACTAATAAATCTCAGGAAAACTGTTGAACGCAATGCCGCGCTCTAAGCTTATCATGGATAATGTCTCATCTATGCTAAGATACGGCTTAATCGTGTGAGGTTAATACCATTGATAACAATAAGGCATTTATTGTGCAAAAAAAGTGTTGACGAGCTGTGTTTGGTGCAGACCCATTAGAATCGTGCGTCCCTATTTTTAAAAAACATAAATTATTAACATTAGCATGCTTATACATACTGGAAATGGGAGTATTTGTAAAAAAACATCCTCACCTAATCAGCAAAGCCGATAGCGTCAACGTTTATAAGGTGGGTAAATGGCTAAGTCAAGGGATCCAACAAAATAGCGTACTGCCATAAAAACACTAGTCGAATGGCAATACAGATATTTAATAATATACCGAAGGTTATTAGAGAACTGCGAAGCAGCTTATTTCAAAAGCATCTCAGGGCATGGCTTATCGAAAACTGTTTCTATACTATTAAGGACTTTATGAATTATAGGACAAATGAAAGGTGCATGGCATGAAAATTAAATTTGACATTCTTATTATAAGCTGACATTAGTAATTTAATTTCTTTGGTTATCATTTGAAAGTTCATATTTAGAGAATTTGTAATAAATAATTATTTTTCTGGACATAGTAATATGTAGAAAATAATTCTTGAGTTAGAACTTTTTTTTTGACATTTGTAATTTAATTTCTTTGGTTGTTATTTGAAAGTTGATATTTAGAAAATTTGTAATTTAATGATTTTTTTTGACATTTGTAATTTGATATTTTATGTAGACAAATCTTGATTTAGTACTTTTTTTGTTGTTTTTTTGACATTGGAATTTAATTATTTTCTCACAAAATTTGCATGCCGAATTAAGTAGGCGGAATATGCTGAACTATTGTGTACCTGTGTGTTATAAAATCTGTAAAATACCATATTCCAAGCAAATAAAATGAATCTGAAAATCTGAATTATGCAAAAAAAAACCATAAAAAAAAAAAAGATTGCCATTTGCTGACTGTACATAAGCTGGACTGTGTGAGTTAGTAGGGTCTTGCTCTCTCTTTTGTCTTCCACAATTCGATCGTTGATGTAGTCGCTTACTGATCAAACCTGCAATTGACTGAGTTCTCAGCGTTTCAAAAAGCAGGAATCAAAATAAAGTACTCCAAAAAATACCCACCACAGAAAACACATTCATTATTTGTTTCAGCGAATGTTGCAAAATAATGAAAGTACAATAAAAAAATAATCATCGAGCTGTAATTCAATTATTCTGAAACATACCGTCAAATTGTTAGTTGCATTCCATTCAATCATTTAAAATGTCTGCAACAAAGTCAGTGATACTGTTGTTTTTTATGTTCATTCTTGGTAAGTAGTAGGTATAATTAGATCTTCTTAGTCAAAACATAGTCTATATCTATACAAATAAAAAAAAATTGGAGTTAGATTGGGAATATAAAAACAGCTTTTTACTAAACGCACATGAAATTATATGGGTTAATTATAAAAAAAAACCTGTCTCTCTGTTCCGGCTAATCTCCGAAACAGCTGGATCGATTTTGGCAGGACTTTTACTGGCAGATAGCTGATGTTATAAGTTCTATCACAAGGTACTTTTATTTTAGGAAAATTATTAAGGTTAAAAATAAAACCCTTGAAATTATTGATAAAATCCGATTCAAACGGCTAATCTCCGATACGGCTGGGCGATCTTTTACTGACAGATAGGTGATGTCAAAAGGAGTAACTAAAGCTACTTTTAATTTAGAATAAGAACCAGGGTTCCGGGCAAAAAAAAAAAAAAGAAATTATTTCAGGAATGTTATGGGAATCCAATAAATTTGATTTGTTTTATTTCCTCGTACGCAATGTATCGTTACCGTGGCAAAAAGCACGTAAAACGGCAAGCGCCACGACGAGTTCGATGACCTCTGTAGCTAGGTAAGAAGTAAACAGCTGATTTCACGCGTCGTTCGTTATAATATTTCAACATCCAGTGTTGGTTCTTTGATTTTAGCCATATTATTTACATAAATGGAATGCTTCGTACGGGGAATGTAATTTTACGTTGAAATAAAGGAATAGTAACTGAATTAAAAAAAAAAAAAAATGCTCCGGGGAACAATTCATGTGATTTATATATTCATAGACAATTCTTGATTTAGTACTTTTTTTGTTGTTTTTTTGACATTGGAATTTAATTATTTTGTCACAAAATTTGCATGCCGAATTAGGTAGGCGGAATATGCCGAACTATTGTGTACCTGTGTGTTATAAAATCTGTAAAATACCATATTTCAAGCAAATAAAATGAAAATAAGGAGCTGAATGCACTTTGTTTGTGGAGGGCTGTATCTTACACCCTGTATATCCCAAACATAATATCAGTGTGGAGCGCATTTGCACGATATGCCCCGCCTCCTTTCCAGCACATCCCGCACAACCACCAGCACTTTCCAGAATTTAAACAAAGTCAACGACAGAGCTGTGTCATCATCATCATCACCCTGCAGCAGTCCACTGCTGGACATAGGCTTCTTCAATCGCAAGCCATTTAACTCGATTCTCCGCAACTCTCATCCAGTTGCTACCAGCCACCCTGCGAATGTTGTCGCTCCACTAATCCTGAAGCCGTCCCAACTACCGCTTTCCGATTCGCGGTCTCCACTCAAGAACACGTCTACCTCAACTGTCACTGGTTCTGCGGCTAATATGGCCGGCCTATTGCCACTTCAGCTTACTTATTCTGTGAGCTATGTGAACAACTTTGGTTCCTGTGATATTTTAGTACAATATAATTACATTTCAGTGACTGATTGCCAAAGAAGAATAATAGACGGTTTAGAATTGAATTTAGATAGAAAATATGTGGTAAGAAACTGATTTTCTATCAGATTTAAAAAAAAAAGGAATTTTAGGTCCCATGTAACAGGGTCCCTATTGTCATCAACCAGGCACAAATCCAGACTCCATGGCTGTTTATGAGAAATATCGATGGCTAAACCCAATTATACTTTGCTCGACCCGGGAATCGAACCCAGGACCTCATGCTCAGTAGTCGCACTTACTACCACCAGACCAACGAGGCAGTCAGTAGACCGTTATGTTTAGTAAAATAGCAGTGGACCATTCCCAGCCCACATGATAATGATAAACAAATACTTTCAGTCCAAGTACCTACCTGCCTTCTACTAACACAACAACAATTCAATGTTGATACGGAATTTTATACAAAGAGAACCGTTTAAAATAATTATGTATGATCCTAAAGTCATCTACTGAATATCACTTGACAGTTCTACTACTTCACAATTTAATTACAGTTATTTCACAGTTTTTTTACCTACAACACAAACCTTAAGTCAACGAAAATTAAGTTCATTGTAATTCTCACAGGTTTTGACAGCTTATTCTGACAGCAACCCAACAGCAATGAAAATAAAGTTGACAGTTACTTAAAGTCAAAGGTCAAATAACTGTGGAAGGACTGATATGTAAAATAAACAAAAAACAAACAAACAAAACAAAACAAAAACACAAAACACACACAAACATGAAACAAACAAACAACACAACAAACAAACAAAAAACACACACAAAAGTGAACACAAAAACACAAAACACACAACAACAACAACAAACAAAAACCAAACAAAACAACACAACAAAACATGGAAAACATGGTAAGTATCCTGTTTCTAGTGTAAATAATAATGTTAGTGACCATGATAGTTTAAATTCTTATATTGATATGTAAATGCCGATTATAAATATTTTCAGGTATATTTAGTCAAAGCACCGATAACAAAACGAGGATATGAAAACTGGTTGTGTGGGGGTGCCATCGTCAGCAGCCAGTTCGTCGTAACATCCGCAGCTTGTGTCAACGATGTGGAGTTCCTATACGTCGTCTCCGGATACAAGAAGTATGTTAGCGACGCTGATATTGATACGGATCCATGCACAGCAACGATGAAAAAAAGAGTCACGTATACTTGTACGCCTATGGGTAGGTATTTAAAAATCTGCTGCCAACTACCCTACAGTGTTTCCTATGTGGTAATCCAGGTTATAAACTATCTGTGTCAAATTTCATCCAAACTCGTTCAGTAGTTTGCGTGAAAGAGTAACAAACATCTTGCACTTTTGTAGGAAACAACAGATTTTTTTAATAACCGATGTAAAATTTGTATATGGGAATCAGAATGATGTACTGAATACGTGGTAACCGTTTTCGCGTCGTTATCTCTTTTATCCCGTATTATTGTCAAACTAAGATTACAGTCGTTTATTTTAAGTTTTGACGATTATTGGCAAAAGCTTTTCAATCAAAACAAAAATAAAAATTGTTTATTTCTTCTACAAGATTACAACAATTAGTTTGTGATTGGAGCCTTCTTTTAAGCAAACAATGCCTGTATTAGAAGACTCCGCTCTTCCATAACAAAACAAAGAAAGAAAGATATTAATAACATATTTAACATAGGTAAGTAGACAAGATAACACAAACAAGATTCTCATAAGTATATTTGTGTGTGTATGTGTTCTGTGTTTTCATGTGTGTTTGTGTGCCTGTGTGAGAGGTCGTAGGTTTCAAGAGTTCTCTTATTTCCTCATAAGTAAGTGGTTTGATCCATTTCAGTATCATTTACACAGATACCTTCAAAAAAATATAAAATTTCAAATTACTCGAAAATTGTTGATATTTGCACAGGGGTCATAGGGTTCATAGGGGTCATTTCGTTGCAAATGATCTCACCAAGGGGACACCCTTGTTTCGCAGACAGAAATCTGATAGAAGTTCGTTTCGCCGAAAATGTTTCATATAATATTTGTTTTTTGTATTTATATTTCCAATATTAGTTTTAACGACTATTTACTTGAATTAAACATACTTCACAGAAATACAATTCAATGAATTTTATAATCACATTTTTTTTATTTAACAAACTTATCAAACTGCAGAATAATTTTTTAACGAATATTGTTTGTTCGGTGTATTTTTCCATGGTATTTTATTTAAACAAAAACGTAAAATATAGCATAACGTCTACACATTATGCTATCCATAATTTTATAAATAAATATACGCACAGTCGAATGCGTCTATCGTACGCCTATTTTTTATGTTGTTTTGTATAAGCTACTCACCACATCAACATAAATAAGGCATTGTGGCAAGAAAAACTTAGGATGCAAGAGCGAGATAAGCGTGCTCAGGACTTGGGGCACACCGACTCCGGACATGACAGTTAGGTTACTTTAATCCCTGCAGACAGAAACAGGAGCTCCGCGTAGCGAGACTACCGGCCGACAATTGCAACATTTTGATATTTACCTTGGCGTTGAAACGTTCAGTTTACTCCGACAAAATAGGTTAAGTTAGGTTAGAACTGTGACCAACTACGAAATTGGTCGCAGTAATAAAATTAGGGCATTCCAACAATTATGAACAGCAAAATAAACACAGTACGTACGTGTATATTAAGTCACTATTAATAATAAAATGATATCATTGATAATGAATAAATTCCAAAAAGTGGAAGTGATTATATAAACTATAAAAAATATTTCAGTATTGTGCTCTTTGCTTTAGTAGATGCTGATTACAACTTTTTGTACGCTAATGTGGGATGTCAGGGTCGGATTTCAGATGGTGGGGTTTTTAATAATTCAGCATTATGTCGATTGTTAAATGATAATGAATTGAATATACCACATAAAACCCCTTTACCCAGAAGGAATCATTTTTTTCATAGACCTATTCAGCTAATCCCAGAAAAAGCTACTACTGTAACTTTGGCGTGTATACATTTATTTAATTATATCAAACGAACCGCTGCAACTCAGCAAAACGAATACGATACTGAAAATAATCAAGGAGAAGTCTTTCCCGGTGAATGGCGTAGACATCTTGAAAACGACAGTTGCTTAGATAATATGTCAGGAGCAGACAATCAAACCTCGGATACTACAGTGACCGCTGAGGATACAAGAGTGGAGTTGACTCATTATTTTCTTTCTAGTGTCGGAGGATTAGAATGGCAATATAACCAATAAACGCCCATTAGTCGAATAAAATTAAAACTCATATAATCAATATTATTTTTAATCATTAAGTAGTTCCATGTATTATCCATTAAATCTAAAATCGTAAATTACACATAGTGAGATACACTTTTATTGTGATTCGTATAATAAAGTTTTAAACAAAATAAGAAATGTGTTTTTGTAAACCAATAACATGATATTAACTATTGGTAACAGTAGAAGTGTCACTAAACTAAAATTAAAACCTTGCTATTCCTTTCGCACATATGTCAAGCTCTACTCGTGTGAAGGGAATAGTCAACACTAATTTTAAATTTAACTTTAATGGGGCTACCTATAGCTACCTTTATTACACCAAAAAGAAAATTAAATATTTATAACATATTTTGAAGATTACTTTATAAGTTTTATAACACTATCAGAAGGATTTAGAGCTAGGTATTCTTCAGCAAATGTTTCTAGTGACGAAGGTTGAATTGTTTGTGGATCTGGGTTTGTTTGGGCAGAGTATTCAGAAGAAGTTAAGTTATTTGTAGAAGGGCTTACAACCGTCTGTTGAAGTGAAGATGCTGTATAGTATCCTGGATGACTGTGTGAACTAGAAACACTACTTGGTCTTGCAAAATCCGTAAATGTATCGGATCTATATCCAGTTTCGGCTTCAAATATTATATTGTTGATCCGATGTCTCACAATAGCTTTCATTTGTCGATCCATTTGTCTTAACTGACCCGCAATATAATCTCCAAATAAACCATCCTCATCTTTTGTCACATTTGGTCGTTGGGAGACATTCTTCATAATATTCAATGCTTCGGATATCAACTCTTTATAAGGGTTGATTTTAGGACGTTTATTTCGTTGCCAAGTTGTATTTTCTGGCGACATCTGTGGTAAATCATTTTGATTTGATTGTGAATCTCGTTGTGAATCGTAGCTCGTCGACGGTTTGTCCTGCGAAAAAAGACGAAAAAGACTGCCCGTTTAGCCGTTTTACTTTTATTTAATAAAAAATAAATAAGTATATCTAGTCAAAATCAACATTTAATGTGTATTTTTTTATTATGGATTTTATTAAAGGCACTGAATAAGTCTTCAACATTTCAATTATTTTTTTTTCAAACACATTTTTTTTTACCTGAGTGGCAACTATTTTGCCAATGCCCGGGAAAGGGTTAAAATGTAAATACAAAGATACACTAATAAATAAACTAATATAATTATATGTCTATGGGGCCCTAGTTGCCTGATTATAAATAAAAAAAAATTAAATCTTTACTTACAGTATCGGTGGTTCCAGTAGGCACATTTTTGTTCTGCAGAAAATTTAGTGATTTGTAGGCAAACCATTTACTATGATAAATATCATCAGTACCCGCACCAGACTTATTTGAATTATCTTCTTTTTTTTTCTCTCGGTAATAATGACTAGTTAATTTTTTTATCTTTCTCTCGATTTCCGGAATCAGTAGCAAATTCACTGGCAATTTCATTAAATGCGTCGTAACGCTTTGGCCGGCTTTTGTAGTCACGGTTTTTTGGGTTCCATAATATTTCTTTTAAATGATAGAGGTCTATTAGTTTTATAACTGTTGCATCGTCCCACTCCATATTGGTTAGTTGGTAAAAAATAAAAGTGCCGACACTTCACAACAACAGAGATTGAATAAGTGATACGTCACTACTCTATGAAAGCCGGCGGGCAACTGACTGAGTGAGTGGAGAGGGATGCCGTCGGCATCGGCATGCTGCCCCGCCGGCTTGCCCGCGCGGGCGCAAGCCGGCGGCATGATTGTACAAAATAAGGCCGGCGGGTTGGGCCGGCGATCCGTGCCGCCGGGTCAGCGGCTTTGGTGTGTAGACCGCTTAGACCTTAACCTTTCAAAGTGTGAAATTTACCTTCCTGAAACCACTGACAGACAGACTACCATTTCTAAATTTAACTCTTTAGCAACAAATATCAAAATTACCGGAATAAATTCTCTTCATTGACGAATCTTTTCCGTCGTTTACTGAAGAAATATTCAAAATTTTAATGAAGTTTCGGAGGGACTTTTCAAAATTAACATTCATTCGGCCTTTACACTTATTCAATATTGTTGTTTTGGACCAAAATTCACGTATAGTCTTCGCTCCACTTATCTTTGGAAGCATCCACAGCTTTTAGAAAAAGTAGACCAAATTATTAGGAACACTCTAACTTCAATACTTAATGTGGCACTGGACGACCGAGCTTGGCAGCAAGCCACACTTCCCATTCGCTTGGGTGGTCTCGGCGTCTGCAAAATTTCAAGTATAAGTTTCCTTCCTCTCCTCGGTCTACGAAAAATGAACTAGGGATATTCTGTCTTCCTCACTGGTTGATTTTGAGGTGCCGTATTTGACAGATACGTTGAGAGCGCTTGGAAAATGACTTGTCCCAATACGGATTTGCCCGACAACCTGTCCTCCCAGAGACAGTGGGACGTGCCGCTCTGCAGTATTGTACGGAATACCCTTTTAAACACGTCATTCAATACTGTGGAGCGTGCCCGTCTGCTCACCGTGGGGTAATGGGAGTCGGGGTTGTGGCTTCAGGCACTTCCGTCATCTACCATTGGCACTATGATGGATGACGCATCGTTCCGGGTCGCTACGAGTCTACGCTTAGGCGCACCTTGTGTTGCCCCGCATCGGTGTCACTGCGGTGAAGCTGTCGACAGCCTCGGACACCATGGCCTGTCCTGCTACAGGAGCGCAGGTCGCGTTGCACGGCACACCAGCATTTTCAGCGTTTATTTATTACATTTATCGGTATTAAGGTTCCATAATTAATAATCACCGATAAAAGTGATTGATTTCTTACTTTTACCTCGACTTTCGGTAATTATTAATAATGATGGATAATTATTAATAATTTTCAATTAATCACACTTACCGTAACATATATACTAGCCACCTACGCTTCGCGCGGTTTTAACAACTTTTTAAAACATCTATATTTCTTTATTTTAAGTAAGCATAATAACAATAAACTACACCGGTAATTCTACGGAAGAAATTCTGCTAATGTTCTAGAAAACCGCATCAAATTCCGTTGTACGTGTAGTTAACGCAATCATACAACAAGAAAAACTTTAATTTACAATATGTACAGTAAACGCTCAAAAGTTCAGTAGCATGCTAAGGATTACATTGGTATTTGCGAGCACATTTTGTTGCATTCAGAATACACGTCAATGAAGTGACTTGTTCGTAGTATTGTATTGCTAAAATTCGCGAAGTTCTAACATGGTTTTGGTAGCTGTTTAGGCTGAGCATGGGTTCACGATCAATGATGTCTAAGTTCGAATCTTAATTACAACGTGTGGCTGGTTTTTGTTTCCTTGAAACCATAATAATATTTGTATTTTAAGCAGAAAGTCGTTAGGTATTTATGTTGATTTATAACGTATTCAAGTTTATTATTTATTTAAAAAAAAAAATCAAATATTAGATAGTTATCTATTGTCTTATTATTTCACCTCATTATGTGATTTTTATTTTATCTTTTTGGTGTTGGAGGGTGGAAATAAAAGTCTTGCTAAATGATAACAAAAGTGTTTATTCGTTTAATTTATTTAAATTAACAAACTTTTATGAGAAACTTGATGATTGTGACGTCACATTCCTACCTAGACAAAAGAAGTTCTCTTGTTGCCGTTCATAACATTTTTTGTTTGTACCCACTTGGTCAATTCATAATAACATAATAAGGAAAGGATATGACGAGATGACGAGTAATAGAGAAGTATGGAAGAAAAAGACATGCTGCGCCGACCCCAAATGAATTGGGATAAGGGCAAGAGAATGATGATGATGATGATGATTCTAACAACACAAATATAATTGTTGATACTTACTCACTTACCCACTTATTATATGTATCGGTATTCAGCATAGTTGATTGAAAACTATTAGATGATTTAGACTTTACGAACATGTTTTTTTTTAAATTTAACTTCACAAATCACTATGAATGTTTTGAGGTTATAGCTAAAGTGTTCATCTTCTTGACGAAAAGAAGATTGAAACTAAACCTCAATTTAAGACCATTAAATTTAAAATTTAATTACGTATATGTTAATATTTATTACTAAATATTTAGTTACACCGTCTAATTATTAAAACAAATATATTTTATATGCAGTCAAGTAGACGTGTGCGCATGGACCCTACAAAAAGAGCTTACTTAATATTTAATACAAAAGTCTTCTCATCAGAAAATACAGTCGTCTCCCAGTTAAAATCTAAATACTCCCGAGCAAAACATAATCGTTCCTCCTTGTGTTTTTGTGTCAAAAAGGGTTTTTTTAGCTGGCTTCCGACGATGTAAACTTTCAGCATGGAGTGCACAGCGAACAGTTTGCAATGAAGTATAAAATTGATCTGCAAATATTCTAGTTGGAATGAAACCATTTATTTCACATTCTTCCACCATGAAACGTCGCTGACTCGAGTTAATAAGTGGCGGCCTTCCACTTCTTAGACGACTCCTTAGACTACCTTCTTCCTCAAACCTCTTTACCCAATGGCTCACAGTATTTCTCTAAAAACGAAAATATTATTACACACTTACAACTAGCAATTTATTTAATAAAAATGTGTAATGTGCATGAGAGCAAATAAATAAATAAATAATAAAGATATATTTTATATAAGATAAAGACAATCAAACCACACGCTAATCGTAATAATAACACAAACGCTCATAACAAAGTTCACCAACTAACAACGTCGTAACTAGTTTGTTCAATCCAGAAGTTATTTATTTTGTTTTACATTCACCCTCATCTTTTTTGTAAATAAAAATTTCAACTAACACACACACATACTTATTGGTTAGAAACTAAATACCACTATCGTAATACGCCGTCGCGACATGACAGGCTTGTCACTAAGACAAATGATCATTATATCGCACTCTTTCTGACTAGATAATTATGAAAGAGTGCGATATACGACATCGTGTATGGGTGCAAAATATTTGTTATAGAAAAAGGTCGTAAGTGCGACTTGTTTTGATGCGATAGATTTGTGAAACTGCTACTGGACTTATGGTCCCTACTGTACAGCTATAAGCTCATATACAACATTAGTTTTAGTATATGCGAAACCTGATACACGTGTCTAGTATTTTTATGTAAAGAATCTGTGTACAAAATTTCAAAACTGTATCATGAAAAATCACAAAGTTATAAGCTTGTTCTCTTATCTAGTTGTCCGCACAAAATCGTGGTCACAACGCAGCGCGCGCCTCCAGCGTCGTCTTGAGCTCATTGATAATAATAATTTGGCAGTAGGTGCCTAAATTATTGCGATAGGTACTCAAAGTCGCTCGGTATCCAACTTTTAACTTTTTAAAGTATTTTTGGGAAAAAATATAACATAGTTTAAAAATTATTGGAATCGATTCAGTTACTTATTCTGAACAAACTGTATTCAGGTTTCACTTATACTAAAAATAATGTTGTATAAAGTTTGTATTCCTTAAAACCTTTTCACCTTAGACGGGTCGAAATCCAGAAGGGCTGCTACAGAGTAATTTTAATTAATTATTAGCTGTAACAAGAAAATCAAATAATTTCAGGTTACGAACTAAAGTACGGAGAGTTGGATTATTGGTCGTATATAGACATAGCTTTGGTCAGGGTGGAATCACCGTTTGACTTCGAAGACAGTAGTTACGAATCAAAGTGTTCATATAAGCCAACAACGATACCCATCAACCTCGAAGAGAAGTATCAAGAGCCAGGGGTTGATGCTCTAGTGCTAGGATGGGGTCATACAAACAAATGGCGACTGGTAAGACAATATTTTCACAACCCAAGTGCTGCACATAACAAGAATGCACCTGAACAGATGAACAAAGATCGGCACTCACTGGACGCCTAATGGAGGAAATCGCGGCAAAGGTGGTGTAACGATTTCATCTTGTTTGCAGGGCAAATATGGCCAGAGATCACACAATAAACGGTGTAGATAGACCCTTAACATAGCCAAAAGGCACTTGTTCTCCCCGTCTTTGTGATCATTTTTTTGTTCTAGACCATACCTGGGAACCTTCTAGTTACGGAGATATTGGGGGTCAAAATTCCAACTTTTTCACAAGTTTTTTTTTTTAAATACATGTTTTTAATGTAAGGTTTTTACTTTACACACCTCCACGACCCCCGTACTATTCAATCCATCCATCAGCACAATGCTTTGAGTGCTTTCCATCGAGTCCTACCGTAAAACGTGATTTTGCACCCCAAAAAAAAGTCGATTCCCAATAATTTTTGCTTAAAGTTGCTTAGTTTGATGTACATAATGCTTGGTTGACGGCTATAAAGAGGTATGCCTCTTTATACAGGGTGTAAACATACCCTTCACATAGCCGAAGGAGAACGTGGAAGCCTTTGCCTAGCAGTAGGTCAATAGACAGGTTTTATAAAAAAAATTGCTTTGTAAGTTTATCTAGGACTTCACCGACATCGCTAAACGAAAAACATCGTGAGGATATGGAGTTATGATTATATTAAGTGTGAAATCGCCAATCCGCCTCCTCCGTCAAGTAGGCTGGTTTTATTATTATTAAGAGCGTTAACGACTTACGACATTTCATACAAACTTTCATGTCCTTTTTTTCGAAATGACTGAACCGAATTGAATGAAACTTCGTACGCATAAGCAAGACACATAAGTCTAAGGTGACAGAGAACTTTTCGAAATGTTTTTTTAACAAAAATATATAATTCGGAAATTTCTGTTTCTACGGAAAAAAAAAGGACTTGAAAGTTTGTATGAAAAGCCGTAAGTCGTTAATGCTCTTAAGTAATTTGTGCTGTGTCCGATTGCCGTCCCATCGGAGAATAAGCTAGATTCGGTCTGGACGACTATTGTTATATTTTTCATGTTTCTAGCCAGGAGATTCAAAAAATTACAATCAAGAAACTTTAAAATATGCTCCAGCCTTGCTACTAAATAAAACAATATGCATGGACCGTTATAAGGACCATAAGAACATGAGCACGGTTATCCAAAGTTACATGATATGCTCTCTAGGCAAGGGAAACATAGATGATGAAGGGAATACAATTCAGGTGAATCCACCACTTCTAAATGGATGTACCAACCAACAGGAAAAACTATTAGGTTTTGAAGGTCTTTCAGTAAGTATTGCTTTCGCTATCATCAGTACATTTTCTTATATGTCAAACAACAGGCTGTGCGGGACCAAAAACGGAGTCATCGATTCGAAAAGAAGAATAATTACATTTCCTACCCACTTATTGAGCAAATGTTATTGATGATAGAGAAATGGTCAGTGACCAACATGTCATCCATAATTTTAGCTTAGATGTTAAAAAGGCTGATTTATTTTCCAAGCCTTCCTAGTATAAGACACTAGTCAAGCTGATATAAGACGTTTCACTATTTGTTAATTTTTGTCTTTTATTCCTCATTCTTTCCTGAAAATTTGTGAACGAAAACTGAAATGTAAGGTGCAGATGGACGGGTCTTCCTATAATTCAAATTTTAGAATTCAAAACTTTTATTTCAGACTTTTCGGTCCATAGAGTGTTAGTAGTACATCAAGATGACTTAAAGCTATGTTAGTAAGTCACAATACAACACATAAGAGAACGCCAGTCAGTCTACAATATATGCAGCCCAATCCAATGCCTCCAAACAGGACTATGGATATAGTCTGCAATTACACTCAGGTAGCTGTTGAGACTGATCCTTAGCCTCCGCATCAGCGATGCTGCTCTTTTACGTATAATGGCGTGAAAGCCATCCACTTGAGCTTCAGCAAACATCGCTGACGCACTGCTCACTGCAGTAGCGAGGCAATCCCATCAGCAACCTGATAGCATTGTTATATTGGACCCGCAGTAAAGGGTATAAAAGGACCCTTAGCGAAATGCACTTGTTCTCCCGTCATTGCGATCATTTTTTTTTGTTCTAGACCATACCTGGGAACCTTCTAGTTACGGAGATATTGGGGGTCTAAGTTCCAACTTTTTCTCAACTTTATTTTAAAATATTTTACTTTAAACGCCTCCATGACCCCCTACTATTCAATCCGTTCATCAGTACAAAGTTTTACGTGTTACATTGAGTCCTTCCGTAAAAAGTGTTTTATAACCCCAAAAAAAAAGTCGTTTCATTATTTTAATTTTTCAGCAATATTTTTTGCGTAAAGTTGCTTAGTTTGATGTACATGAAGGGTCCGTTTACACCTTGTATTTTGTTGTAGTCGTTTGAACGTAGAATGAAATAAAAAATAAACATGAAGCGACTGATATTAACTTTAGCGATGTTCTTGTTTGTTTGTTCGTTTGGTTTTTTGTGTGTTTTTCTTTTAACCTTTTTCAACAAAGACATAAACATAATAAAGTTAATCCTATTTTAGTGTGAAGAAAAGAGTCCAGAAAGCGAGAGCTATTATGATGATGAAGGTAATACTCGGAGACACGGTAATACTAAAAGCAAAACAAGAAGCAAGACAAGAAACAAAAATAAAACGAGGATTTTTTCTAGCAGTGACTTTAATGAGACACGTACGAGAAGAAGCGGTATTTGCCAGGTAGTTGAGGCGACAAAAAACTTAGTGTTGGTCCCTAAACATCAATATAATCTGTCTTAGCTTTTTTCCAACTATGTTCGTTTACTAGTTTGCGCCAGTATATATACTAGTATCTTACATGGAGCGGCTGCCTATTATAATATACGTGCTTAATATTAGTTCTTTATTTGTGTCATAGATGGCACTGTAGTAGTTTCTGTACTAAGTTGGTGTAGTGCTTTTTGTAGTGCTACAACTTGTTGCTGGGTGATTTGACTTGTTGCCAACCTTCTCTTGCACTAGTAATTTGACAGTTGTGCGATAGAGACAGAAATAAATATTTGTAAACAATTTTTAAAAATCTTCAGAACGACCACGGAGGACCAATCGTCACTTGGGCTGGAGCTAAAGAGATCCTGATTGGCGTTTCATCTGTTTTTAAAGTGTCAGATGAGTTTGAATGCATGGGACCATTTTTGTATACAAGCACTGTATGCACAGGATTATTCTTGGATTGCATATTAAACGCAGAACTTCCTGACAGGCGATCAGAGAGGTATCACATTTTCAAATGATAATTAAATTTACGGGCGTAAAAAGACGGTTAACTAGACGAATGTCGCATTAACCAACGATAGTATATAAATACTGCCTGATTGATGTAGTGGATGTGCCTAAAACATAACTGGCGAAATATGGGTGTACAACTGTACACACCTCTCCCTTCGGGGATTACAGTCGTGATGTTATGTAGTACATAAATAATCGTTAGAACCGTGGAGCTCATACGAAGAGATTGCTCAACGGGTGAACGGAGCCGAGAGTCACTTTTTCTTCCATTCATTGTGATTTTTTTGTACCACCGTGAGAATCATATGGTTAACCATTCACTTGCTTCTAGCAACTATAGTTTCCAAAATCAAAACTTGTAAAATAAACCTTATGACAATATTTTTTCTAATCGAAAACTAAGCCGATTCAATTATTTTTGACACTAAAATTTTAAGAAGGAGTATGTTTAGGTTCCTACCAATTTCTTTCGTATTCAAAAATTTCGAATTTGTCTAATCACGGTCGTGAAAATGCAGCATTTTTTGTCAACTTTGGAGGGTCATATTTTCTTTACTTATTAGTTGCTGAAAAAAGAAATGACAGGGACATGACCACAATAGACCTTGACTATATGAAAAAAAAAGATTGCTCTAGAGGCACTATTCAGGAAGAAAAAAGCGGAATACGAAACTAAATTAATGCTGGGAAAAGATCTTTTTTTTGGAGTGAAAATTTACGTTTTATGCTAGGACTCAATGTAACGCACCCAAAAAAATGTGCTGATGGATGCATTGAATATTACGGGGGTCAACAAGGTATTTAAAGTAAAGTCGTAACATTAACAACATTTGTATTAAAAAAAAACATGTGAAAACTTTGAAAATATGACCGCCAATATTAACGTAACTAGAAGGTTCCCAGGTATGTTCCAGAACAAAAGCATTATCGCAATGATGGGGAAACACGTACCTCTCGGCTTCGTAATTTTTTTTAATTTATTTATTTGGTTAACCAACAGTTGTTTGCACAATACATTTATAAAACAATATTTACTGCTACATTTATAAGTGCAACAATTAATTATAGGGTAACACCACATACAGTTTAGAGTACTTTTACACCTGTTATACTAAAACAAATCCTTTTTTTAGCCGACGGTATCTATGTGACCGACCGGCACGTGAAAGAGGCTATGATACCATCGAACGAACGATTTCGTGGGAGGATTATCCTGCGAGGTAATAAAATCAACTATGAATAGTGGTCTCTATGTATTTACACTTTTATGGTCCTTTTGGCTTGGCATGGTTTGAGCATGTGATGCGGAGGAATGAGGAAAATGTCGCGAGGAAAGTTTTGAGTAAGAGTTAAGATAAGAGTAGAGGAATACCAAAGATACGATGGATGGACTGTGTGAAAGATGATATGGCAAGAAAGGAGATCAGACACCTCCTTTCTTGCTCATCATCCTTCACGAGATGACGAGTAATAGACGAATATGGAAGAAGAAGACTTTCTGCATTCCCGAATAAATTGGAAGAAGGACAGAAGAATGAAGAAACGGTGGAACTTTTTATGAATGTGAGCAGAAAAACCAGAAGGACGCTCTTGACGGACGGACACTGTCCTTGTTAGTCACGTTCTTTAGAAAGGTCTGGTGCATAGTACTCGTAACCAGCGTGCGTGTATGATCAAATGTATGAAAGTGGATGAAAAGAAAAAGGAGCATGTAAGGATCGTAGCAGCGGGCGTTGTGTAGTGTCCCCCTTAACCCATACGTAAAAGTTGCCATTTTATATACGTATGTTTGTTTTATGGCACTCCTAACTAATAAAAACTAATATTTTAGACCTGCAGAAAATGAAAAAGTCCAAAGGTCTGAACCTGAACCAAAAATGGCACCGGGTCTAAAGTATTTATCGAATAATAATAATCAACCACCGAAACCAAGTTATGCAAGAACTCAGGAAGCAATGAAGGCTCCTTCAAATACTATGTTTCAACCTGATATAAATTCGGCAGTTGCTAGTTCCGCACATAAGGAAAGGTTTAAAATAATAGGACGGAACCCAGCAATTCAAAGCTCTCGGGCACAAGAAACTATCCCAGTAAATATCAGGCAACAATTACCGATATTTGTATCAAATAACAAGTATGTAGGCAATAGAAATCCAGGCCTAGTAAATTATGGACGTAAACAAATGGATACGTCCGAGAATTCGAAAAGCAGAAGGATATCGGAAAAGGAAAGTTTCCTAGTAAATAACAGAACGACCAACCCAGCAACTACACGGTACTCAACAAGTGTGAAGTACCCAGTAAATCAAAAGCACCCAGCACTTACATCGGAGCCTCCAAAAAATCTTCAGGTACAAACAATGAGGCCGCAACAACCTCTCAGAAAATGAACACATTTATATTAAAATATATTGTTTATAAATAAATAAATAAATAACAGTACATAGTCAAGTTTTCACTACATAGAGACTGGTGTCTGTTTTAGGTAAAACCTAACAGATCACCAGTGGTAATGTTAAATAGATATGTTTTTGATAAAGGCTTTTACGTTGTTTCTTTTATTGGTTATTCGCTGTGTAAATGTTCACTTTAGACAGAGTCTATGGCACAAATGAATCAACATCATCATCATTCTCCAGCTCTTAGCCTCTTTTCCTAATTTATTAGGTCGGCGCAGCATGTCTTGTTCTTCTTTACTTCTACAGTGGGTACAGATATAAAAAGCGTTCAAAACTGATACAATAAGAGTCATCAGTTAGTCGACACCTGAAAACATGGAAAGGTTCCTAATAGCAACATCAGCAAGAAGTTTTCTTGTAACTTTGGGAGCTGCCTATACCGGACAAAAAACAGTTGAAATAAATAGCGCGATTCCAAATGTTTCTTTCGATGCACTCGCTCAAGTAAACATAAACAAAATGTGTGCGCGTTCATTCCAATGTTTCCAGACAACTGCGAAGTTTTGTGCGCGCATACGTAAATACAAGCAGTGAAATCGTGTCAGCGAACACGCACTCGCTATTCACGCACTCAGTATATTAGTTTAGGAGACCGACTTACACTCGTCTGTTTACCAAATATATAAATTGCGACAACCGTATGTCTTGGCCGATTTTACTCAGGCAATGTAATACCCCCTACACCCATTTGCAAAACGCTGACGGATTTCTATGATACAGTTCGGTAACTTTTTAGTCATATTTGAAAATGCGGTCAGGACAGTTTCTTAAGTCAGTCAAATTCAAAAAGTTTAAGCTGTCGAATGTGACCAGTCCGTTCATATAACACGCCTGCATAATTTAACTCTGACACTACTGAGATGTCGAGTAATAAAGAGTTTTGGAAGAAAAAAACACGCTCCGCCATCCTCAAATGAATTGGGATAAGGCCAAGAGAAACGATGATTTTTGAACGGCACGGTTGGCGCAGTGGCTGAGCGATTGGCTGCTGCGCTGCGTGTCGCGGGTTCGATCCTCGCACGGAACAAACATTTGTATGATCTACAGGTAGTTGTTTCGGGTCTGGCTGTTTGTGTATGTGAGTTTAAATGTTTGTAAACGCACCCACGATACAGGAGAAATTCCTAGTGTGGGGCAACGATTAAAAAATATATATATATATATATATATTTGAGAAAACATGTACAACATAACAGACATATCCAAGCTATTGCACAGTCAAAAGAACCATAATTACGAATGATATAAAATCTATACATATAATAAAATTGTAACAGGCCGATGGCTGTACATGGAAGATGTTGAAAAAAAAATATATGGGGGGTTTATTAGGGCAACAGAAGCCAAAACACAATTTTTATCTGTTTGTCTTTCAGTCTGTATTTTTGTACGCGTATCATCATGCAAAAACTACTTCATGGATTTGAACGCAGTTTTCACCGCTCTACTGCTCGATGCTTAACTTAAAATATAGGCTACATTAGATATAGTTTTGGACCCGATAGGTGGCGCTGTGGAGAAAAAACAGCCAATCTGAAGAGCTGGAAGTGGGCTGGCCACGTAGCACGAATGCGCCCGGAGAGATGGGCAACGATCGTCACCCACTGGACGCCTGTCTGAGGAAATCGCCGTCGTGGTAGACCTCGGCGAAGGTGGTGTGGCGATCATGGCCAGATATCGCACAGGTCAGAGAGGTTTGGAAGGAGAAGAGGGAGGCCTTTGCCCAGCAGTGAGACACTCAAAAATAGGCCAAAAAAAAGGTGGCACTGTGCGAAGTAAGGGCGGGTCGCTAGTATTAAATAAAATACTTAAAAAAGACAAGAAAAGTCTTTCATTCATCCTCTCATAGAAACTCAAACATCAACGATATACCCATCTCGAGGCAAAGAAATCACACTCCGGCGTCATGTCAGTAGAGCATTCAGTATTATGATCAAGTGTACAAAGAGATGAGGCCACAGAAGTCCAACAAGAAATCATCAACAAACATCTATGCGAAATAGAAACATAGGAAAATAATAAAAACGATAAGAAATAATGACGAAACTATAATCTTGTACTCAGTTACGTGCCATCAAGTTACGATTTTTTATTTAGTTTCTTGTAAGAAATCAAGGCTGAATTCCAAAATGTGGTCGATAAAATTGGATATTTTTTTGTTTTTAATGATTTGTCGAGGTGAGCATAAACATTTTAATATTTAACTAGCTTTTTCTCGCAGCCTTGCTCTCGTTATGTACGGAAACCGGTATAATGTAAGTTCCCGTTAGTGACATATTTATTGGAATAGGATCTGCAGTTCCGGAGGTTACTCCGTACATACGAACTTACAAACAAATTTTACCTCTTTATAATATAGATGTAGTTATGTAAGTCAAAGAGAAAAAACTGTGGAACGTAAATAAAATATCTACAAGGAACAAAAAACGGTTGCACAGTTTTATAACTTGAAATAAATGAGTTATGAATGGCTTTTCAATAAAAACTTTAATATCTTCTTTTTGGGTTGTTTCTTTAATAACGCTTTGTTTTAGTTTGTAATTGCCAAAGAAGAATCGAAGGTGGGTTGAAACTGTCAGTGAATAAACCATACGTCGTAAGTGGTCTGTTTAAAAATAATTGGTAATTATGCTTAATTAATTTTGTTTTCTTAGGAAGTCGTCTATCTTGGTATAGACATGTGATGAGGAGGGAAGAAACGCATGTTACTAAAAAACATCCATCACTTCGGCTTTTGCTTTTGCTGCAGTGATAAAAAGGGGGAGGAAGGCCAAAGAAAAGATGGATGGGTTGTGTGAGGAATGATATGAAAGAGACAAGAGTAAATGACGCCGTGACCTCTGACAGGGGATAGTAGAATAAGAAAACGTTTTGAGCCGACCCCAAATAGAATGGGACAGGGGCAGAAACGAACTTGAACTCCGTCACTTAAATTTATCATCATCATCCTATAGCAGACCACTGCTGGACATTAGCCTCCTCAATCGCACGCCATTCAACTTGATTTTCAGCAACTCTCATCCAGTTTTTTTTTTTTTAATCTTTTATTCTGAACAAAAATACATTTGTGTCGAATACAGGATAAATACAATATAACAATCAATAAAAGTTACGATCTATAATATAGTTAAAATGTCAAAAATAAAATAAGTAGTTGCTTCCAGCCATCCTGCGAAAATCGTCACTCCACCGAGTCTGAGAGCGTCCCACCTTACGTTTGCCGATTCGCGGTCTCCACTCTATAACATGCCTACCCCAACGGTCATCGGTTTTACGGCTAATATGACCAGCCCATTGCCACTTCAGCTTACATATTCTGAGGGCTATGTCGACAACAAGTCTTTAGGCTCTGTGGAATACGCGACGAGAAGACCCGGCAAAGCTTCCCAAATGCTGCCCAGCCCAGCCGGATTCTTCTGTTAGTCTCCCTCTCAAAGTTGTTCTTACCAAATTGCAGAGTTTGCTCTAGGTAAACTTATTGTCGAACAACCTCGAGAGGATCGCCATTAACAACAACAGGTCCTGGGGTGACGTGTTCGTTGGACATAACCTGGGTTTTGTCCAAGTTCACCCTGAGACCAATGCGTATTGAAGAATCAATTAGGCCATCCAGCATCTGCTGCAAGTCGTGCAGCGATTCAGCCAGTATGACGATGTCATCTGCAAATCTCCAGTATGAGATATACTCGCCGTTGATGTTTATGCCAAGTCCTTCACATTTTAGCGTCTTAAACACATCCTCCAGTGCGTCGGTGAACAATTTCGGGGAAATTACGTCCCCTTGCCTCATCCCCCGACGCAATGGGATATACTCCGTTTGCTGGTTTTGTGTTTAGATGGTCATTGTGGCGTTCTCATAAAGATTTCTGAACACTTGGATGTATCACCAGTCGACTTAGCATCGCTGCAGAGACTCCAGAACTGATCAGGTCTCGACAGAGTCAATAGCCTTCTCATAGTCCACAAATGCAAGACACAGCGGCCGATTATACTCTTCGGACTTCTGTATGATCTGCCACACTGTGTGGATGTGGTCTATGGTGCTGTATCCTCCTCGAAACCCGGCCTACTCCGGTGGCTGGAAGTCATCGAGTCTTCGCGCTAGACGATTCGGGACAACTCTTGAAAACAGCTTATACACGTGGCTAAGGAGCGAAATGGGTCTGTAATTCTTTAATAGGGTCTTGTTCCCTTTTTAAAGAAAAGAACGACTACGCTCCTTCTCCACATTTCTGGAGTTCTCCCAGAGAACAGGACCGAGTTGAAAAGCTCCCGAAGCTCTCTTTATACAGGAACTCAGTCGTTATCCCGTCCTCGCCAGGAGCTTTTCCATTCTTAAGCTGTCTAAGAGCTACCTCGATTTCGTCTTGGCTGAATTCTGGTAGGTCTTCTTTGAAATGGCGGGTTAAGGTGGTTCTGTATTCCTCATTTTCGGGATCTGGTCGAGATGCATGCGATGCATACAACTAACCGTAGAAGTTTTCGACTTCCGAAAGAATATCAGGCTTCGAAACGACGATATCCCCACTAGATTTGGTCAACTTTGTCAGGTGGCTCCTTCCAAGTGATTGGACGAACACTTTCGACCCCTGATTTTGCTCAATCGCTTTTTCTATTGAGCGAGTGCTGGAACATCGAAGGTGGCGTCGTACCGATTTCCTAATTCTTTTATTGAGTGCCTTTAGTTCTGATGAAGTGATGGGTGGACTTTTAAATGTATTCTCAGGCTCAAATAAAACTTTGTATCTGAATTTAAGCAATAGGTTAGCACTTATTATACACTCGCGAGCAACCCAATAAAGTCAAACTATTAGCGCGCATTCATATGTGTATTGAAGAAAAAATACAGTAGTTATTTATAAAAATACATAGATTTAAAAGCTTTAATTAAGTCTTTAGCGTAGCGCGCGCGCACCCACCAGGGACGGGTGCGTTGTCGGTTCGCAGCTGTATATCTATTCGCGTAAAATGACGAACTTAGTTAAGTGTACGGGCTGCAATCTCATCGTAGATGAGTTGCTTTGTTATGTGCAACAGAAAATATCGATCGCGGATGAGGAAACATTAGTTCGAATATGTGCCTCGGCGTTTACTAGTGACGAAATAAAGAAATCCAAGACGCTCTTCTACGAAGCCTTACCAACGGATAAGCGAAAAGTAATCCGAAAGAATAAAGGCAAGGAGGAGCGTGATCTTTCGGATATAATTAGCCTTTTCAAATCCACGGAGCCTGATGATATCCCAGTGTTTGTTGCGCGACAGTTGGATAAGTTACCTCCAATACTGTGGGATCATTTAGATTGCTCTAAAGTGCTAAAGGATATATTAATAATGAAAACGGAAATTGAGAACATAAAGATCAAGTATGCAACTACCGAAAGCGTACAAGATTTAAAGGTCGAAGTTTTGCGAATAAGAAACGACTCCATACCACCGACGTCCGCTTGTAAAATAAATACAAAACGTGGAGCGTGGCTAGATAGTGGACCCATGGGTTTGTCGCATGAATACATCAACGACTCGACAAACGAGTCAACGAGTATCATACCTCAATATAGAAAATTGCGGGTAGACGACGAAAAAAGTCGTGATTATGTTGAGGAAGAATTTGAGCAGCAACGGTCGCGATCGACGCAACATATGCAGACAAGAGCGGGCGTCGAGGGAAGGGAAAGCCTACAGCCGCCGCCAGTGCCCGCGCCGGTGAGTCAGCCGGACAGCACACGGGTCGGTACAGCGAACGCTCCGGTGACGTCATCGGTGCGTAGCCCAGCGGCCGCAACTACACAGCGCGTTTCTAATCAGCTGACGGCTGCTACGGACCATCGTGAGTTAGAGCGATGCGGCCGGCCGATAGTTGACAAATCTATGACAAATAAAAATAATGACGACGGCGACGGATGGCAGCAAGTGTCTCATCGCAAGAAAAATTATAAATATCGATTTGTGGGAAAGTCCGGTATAGCGAGGACATGGAATGTTCTTGTAAGGCTGCTGGGAAGAAAATTCCAATGTTTATTACGAACGTACATAGTTCGACTAAGGAGTGCGATATAGTCCAGTATATACAGAAAAGAACTAAGGAAACTGTATCTTTGGAAGTTATAAACATGCGAGTGCTGCGAGGGTACAAAGCCTATAAGTTTTATATACTGGAATGTAATCTACCTATGTACATGGACGAGAAACTTTGGCCGGCGGGTGTCATATTTCGACGGTTCGTTAGTTACAGGCGAAGAGATAAGAGTCAGGAGAATAATCCTGCTGGCGGCACAAATAAGCCAAATAATGGATAGTCGGTCTTATCTCTTAGCAAGTTACAATTGTAAAAATGTGAAACGAGCTGTCCACGACATCAGAGACCTGTGCAGTACGTGTGACGTGATATGCCTGCAAGAGACCTGGCTGCTCCCACACGATATACCGTTTGTCGACATGATTGATAGCGGTTTCGGCTACACGGCGACGTCGGCCGTGGATACGTCGGCGGGCATTTTGCGCGGACGCCCCTACGGCGGCGTCGCGGTGTTATGGCGTTACAATGCCTTCCAAGAAGTGTCGGTGATTCAGTGTAGTGAGCGTATTTGTGCTATTAAAATAGCGGCAGGCGATAGGTCAGTGCTAGTTATAAGTGCGTATTTACCAACGAACTCCGTGAACAATCTGCCAGATTTCATTGACTGTTTAAGTGAGATTAGTGCGAGTAGTGTAGTTGATGAGAGTAACATCGAGTGTATTTTTGTGATGGGTGATTTTAATGCGGAGCAGGGTGAGTTATTTTACAATGAACATATTAATGTGTGTAGCGAGGAGAGTTGGTCATGTATAGATGCAGAAATGTTAGGGAGAAATTCCGGTACCTATACGTACATCAGTGATGCGCATGGGACGCCCAGCTGGCTCGATCATTGTATTGTAACTCACGCGGCGAAGCAGTCTGTTACGAATGTTTTTGTTAAGTATGACACTCTGTGGTCGGACCATTTTCCACTCATTGTGGAATGCAATCTACGTATATTAACGCCCAAGATAGTTACACGTACGGTTTGTAATGAAAATATTGATATTATATGGGGGGTAAGAAATGAGAAACAGGTCTTAAGGTATAATGAGGAGTGTCATAGGAGATTAAAATTAATTGAATTTCCCTCAGAATGTTCGCAATGTGCGGATTATTTATGTTGTAACCATGACCATGAGCGTGTCCTAGATAAACTATACTCTGACATTGTGTCTGTCCTTCGGGGCGCGGCAATGGTGAATGGGGGAAGTGCGCGGAGGTGTGGGCGTGGTGCACGCTTGGCGGGTTGGAATAGGCATGTGGGCGAGGCTCACAGGGTGGCCAGGCTGAGGCTTAACGAGTGGGTACTGTGTGGCAGACCTAAGACCGGTTGTTTGTATGAGGAGATTCGAGAGAGTGGAATGGTGTTTAAGTCCAGGTTAAAATGGTGCCAGAATAATCAGGACCAGATTCGGATGGACGCCCTCGCTGAACAACACTCGAAGGGTGACTTCCGTGGCTTTTGGCGAAAAACGAGGAAAGTAAACTCTCGGCCTGGTCTTCCTGGAAGCGTCGATGGCTTAAGTGATCCTAAGAGCATTGCGAACGTTTTCAGAGAACAGTTTTCGGTTCGGTCGTCGCTCGGTCCGGCGGGTAGGGTGCTAAATGCTGACCCGAACAATAAAATTGTGGGAATAAGTTTCCGCGCGAAAGATATTGCGAAAGCCATAAGCCAGATTGAGCGGGGAAAGTTCCCTGGGCACGACGCGCTCAGCATTGAGCACCTGCAGCACGCCGGACCACACTTGGCGAGAGTTCTTGCAATGTTCTTTTCGTTGTGTGTGAGCCACTCCTACCTACCCGCAGACTTCATGAGGGCAGTTGTAGTACCGGTCGTCAAAAATAAAACGGGTGATTTGGCGGATAAAAATAACTACAGGCCTATATCGCTTGCAACTGTAGTGGCGAAGGTATTTGACGGTGTGCTTAACACACAGTTAAATAAACATGTAACACTTCATGATCACCAGTTTGGTTTTCGACCTAAACTGTCCACAGAGAGTGCAATACTGTGTCTAAAGCACACCGTTAAATATTACACGAAGAGAAAGACCCCGGTATACGCGTGCTTCCTCGATTTATCCAGGGCCTTTGACCTCGTTTCGTACGACATCCTCTGGGGGAAGCTGGAGAGCACGGGCTTGCCATGGGATCTCATCAGCATGCTCCGGTATTGGTACGGGCACCAGGTCAATAGTGTCCGGTGGGCGGGAGCGATGTCCGACCCTTATACTAACGAATGTGGCGTAAGACAAGGCGGTCTGACCTCCCCTACATTGTTCAATTTATATATGAATGAACTGATCGTCTCGCTCAGCAGTCAACATGTCGGATGCTATATTGACGCAGTCTGTGTCAATAATATGAGTTATGCGGATGACATGGTGTTGCTGAGCGCGTCGATTTGTGGGCTGAGGAGACTACTCAGTGTGTGTACGGAATACGCGCATGGACATGGTTTAAAATATAATGGGAAGAAAAGCCAATACATGGTTTTTCAGGCCGTCGGTGTGTCGAGCCCTAAGAACATTCCGAATATCAATCTTAATGGTGTTCCAATAGACAGAGTGGACCAATTTAAATATCTAGGACATCTACTCACCGAGGACCTTAAAAACCATGCTGACATGGACCGGGAGCGGAGGGCACTGTCGGTGCGAGCCAACATGATAGCCCGCAGGATTTCGCGTTGTACTACTGGTGTGAAAGTCGCGCTTTTTAGAGCGTACTGCATATCCCTGTATACGTGTAGCCTGTGGGTTGTCTATAGTGAAAGGGCATACAGTGCCCTCCGTGTCCATTACAACAACGCGTTACGGGCGGTGTTGGGGCTGCCTCGTTTCTGTAGCGCATCAGGGATGTTCGCAATGGCACGCACTGATTGTTTCTACGCGTCTATGCGTAAGCGGTGCGCGTCTCTGGTGCGCCGGGTGCGGGCCAGCCCCAATTGTATCCTGGCAATGATCGCAAACAAGCTGGACTTATGTCCGGCATTGTTGTGGCAGGCATGTTGCTGTTCCATTACCGGTTAGAAAATTGTAATTATTGTTAATTTATTTTTATGATCCATAATGTATTGATAATCGATAAGTTTTATTTAATTGTGTATTGCATTTTAATTTTGATTTTTAATTTTAATTTTTTGATTTAGTCTTTAATTTTTAACATTATCATCAACATTTTGATGATAATGTTAATAAATTTTTAAAAGTGCTTTAAGTTTTTTAAATTTAAAGCACTTTTAAAAATTTATTAAGTACTTTTCAAATTAATGAAACTGTTAGGAAAATGGGAATTTAGCTAAATGTTTTGTGGCTACATTAAACAAAAACTGTTATAAAAACACAAAATAATTTATTATGTCTAAACTTGGCGTTACCTCCCTAGCTCTAATCATGATTTGCAGTCAATTCATCATTGATTAAATTAATTTTTTGATGTCCTCTTGAGAAATACCATTCCACTCGTCTGACAACGTCGCCTTCTATTCCTCAATGGGTCGAAGGGACCTGATTTCTGACTCGTACCTTCTTTTCAGCTCGACCCATATGTATTCATGTTTAAACTTAGTGTAGGCCAGTCCATCGTCCGAATATCAAATTCGTACTGGTATTTCAGAGTGATGGCAGACTTTATCGTGCGTTAACAAAAAGTTATCGCTGGAAATCAAGCGAAGGGAACAACGTGGTCTTGGAGAATGTTGATAATCAAGATCAGTTGTCAACGTTGACCATTCTTGACATCCTCCAGGCACGAAAAAGAACGCTATTTTCCCTCTACAGATATCATAGCAGGAGCCGCCGCCGTATGCAACCCTTACAACTAAACAGCGCTGCATAAATCGCACCCGGGGACGGCTGGTAGATACGGCCTCTCATGTCACTGCCATGTAGACTCATTGGCCTTGGTGGGCAACACTGTCCCTCATTGCGCGACGTTCAAATAGAGATAATCGTAAAATAAATTAGTAGCTTACTTTGAATTAGATGATTGAGGAAGATGGTTCACCTCCAGCGTGTTCTAACTGTCCACTCACTGACAGCTACGCTTCGAACACATTAACATCCATCCGCTGGCGATTCCACAGCGATTTTAAGGCAGTAAAACGGTCGTCCCTCTCCGAAGTGCAACGTTGGTGGCTGGCTCTTGGTCTCCGATGAAAGGCACTAGTCTCACAATACCTTCTGTATACCCTTGATACAGTAGACTGCCTCCAGTGAAGCTGTCAGCGTCGCGCGTCGGTTCACTGACTGAGTGCTAGTTCGTTGACCTCATCTCTGTCCTCAGGACTAGATTGAGGTCAAGAGTAAGCCCATACAGAATAAAAAAAATAAAAAAAAATAGTTGCAACTTTAGCTGCTTATTAATGTAATTCCCGGAGATATGTACAGGTCAACTTCTGATAACGTAAGCAGACTTTGTTATAGGGGTGATGCAAGTAATGCAAGTAGTACGCCTATTTAAATTGCATAAATGATAGAGTACTTATTAAATATTCCCTATGGTATTCGTGTCAAATTAAAGGTTATTTATCAAGCTTTTAATGGACACACGATTTATATAAATTAAGTACGTTTTTCTTGAAAAAAAACTCGTATGTTTGGGCGGTTATGGCGTGAGTCGATTAGGTTGCTCGCGACTGTAGTATTACACTTTTAGCTGGCAGAAAGTTTTTTTTACATTTAAAGGTAGATAGTATTTATGTTACATTAAACTTTATTTCCAGGTTTATTTAGTGAAGGCATCACAATCAGAAAGAATTTACGACTACTGGTTGTGCGGAGGTGCTTTAGTCAACACTGAATTTATAATAACATCAGCAGCTTGCGTTGAAGATGTAAAGTACCTATTCGCGGTAGCAGGATACAACAAATACGTCACTAATGAAAATTTAGACAACGATGAGTGTACAAAGACAATGAAAAAGAAAGTGGTATTCACCTGTGTTCCTATATGTAAGTAAGTACCTTAAGCTAACACACTGTTTTTATTTACAAGCTGTTGAACAGACGTGAATTAATCAAACACAGGAGTGTCTGAAATAGTTTGCAGAGTTGGCTCGCTAAAGAGGGCTGGCTGTGTTAGTCGAAGGGCCGATTGCCGAAGGGACGGAGAAGGGCGAGCGTATTAGGGTGGGATGCTCCTAATAACCTAGTTAGAAGGATTAACGACTGAAAAGATAGCTGGGACAGACTTAATGGATTTGGAAAGTGGAGAAACGAGTCATAAACGAGGTCTATGGCCAACACTGGATTGCGATGTACTTTGATGTAAAAGGAATGGCAGAGAAAGCCTTTAGTCTATAAGCCTTTAGCTTTCAGGGAAAAATCGAGTGGCTTTTATGGACCCTGTAGTATTCAATGCCGCCATCAGCACAATATTTTGAGTATGTTACATTGAGTCCTACGTGATTATTCACCCCAAAAAAGAAGTCGTTTCCCAGCAATAATTTTTGCGCAGAGTTACTTAGTTTGATGTACAGAATGCTTGGTTGGCTTCATGAAGGGTCCGTTTACACCATGAATGTTTGTTTTGTATGCCTTTTAATTATTCTTGTTTAATACCTCACGTAACTTCCTTTTCAGCCTATGAGTTTGACTTCGATAAAATAGAAAAATGGTCACAAATAGACATAGCTTTGGCGAGGGTAGAATCACCTTATAACTTTGACGATGTAGCTTATGAGCGAATATGCTCATACAAACCAAAAAAAATAGCTTTTAACATTGATCCTAAATATCAGGGCAAAGATCAGGATTGCTTGGTGATGGGTTGGGGACATGAAAAAAAATGGCGGGAGGTAACATTAAAATGTTATGCATTTGTATTATTTAGTTTCAATTATTTCGTCAACAATTAGATCCAGTCTTGGATGCAGACCAGAACGCAATTCTGATCGCGAAAATATGGACATGTAGAATCCAAATTGCTACCCTAGGTTTAGGCAAAATTAAAAGTAAAATACTTGCCCACCCCCACGGGGAAACGGCGTAAATATATGTGTATGTACATATTGTAAAAGTAAAATAGCAGGCAGGGATAACTTTTTAATACCCCTAATATTTGGCATTGGCAATCAACTGAGAATTTCCTAATTGGAACCTTAAAAATGCCTCTCGAGGTACGTATTTCATATTTTAAAGGTATGAAGGTCCCTTCATCTTCCATTAAGAAGGCAGAATCCTCTCTCTAGAACGATGTTGCACCTGATGGACACAACACCCATGTAGTTAGAGCAAAGAGAAAATCTACATGTACCATGTACAATAGTAGCTGGGTATGTGTGTATATAAGGTCTTACTATTCATACACGAAATATTTTCAGAGAACCATCTAACGGCTATAACGAAGCGATTTCAAGGGATTTTTTTTTATCTAAGTATATTTATACAAAAAATAAATAATTTAAAATTACTTGACCCACAAAATAAATACTGGCTCCTTATTTTTCAACATCCAATACGCTAATTTAAAAGTGGTATTTACCTACTGTCATTGTTAGAATAGGGAGTAAAGGTTTTATGCAAAGAGACTCAATAAAATTCAGAATTATAAAAATTATGTAAAAATAATAACACCCAGTTAAAATTTTTTTTTCAAATCAAATCAAAATCAAATCATCTTTATTGTGGACTATAGGTATACATCATAAATACAGGTCTTAAATAATTAAAATAAGTTCAGCTATGTCCCGCCGTTGAGGCATACAATAATAAAATACAAATCAGAATTTAAAACACAATTAGTCATATTAATCTCGATACATTATTAAAATATTCCAAATTATAAATACATACAAATTCAATTCCAAGTCATATTAGTCATAATTCATTATTACAAAAAAGAGGAAAGACACAAGCAATTTAAATGGTATTCAAATACAATTCACAATATTATCATACATATGTGGGAGAAAATGATACTTATTTTTCCTTTCTTGTCATTGAAATACAATATTTTTTTCACATAAGTAATCTTTGACATCATAATAACATTTGTCTATTAACAATGAATGTAGTTTCTTTTTAAACTGGAGGAATGGTATTTGTTTAATGTCATCAGGCAATTTATTATAGATTAATGATGTCATGCATAAAAAACTTTTATTTAATAGTGCCGTTTTGCCATAAGGGATTTGTACCTCTAACCTTTTTTTATCCCTTAATTTTCGATAATAGCTTTTGACAGCAGTGTTATAGTAGCTTAGAGTTGATTTTACAAAAATATTTGATTCGTAAATGTATAGGGAAGGCAATGTAAGAATTTTTAGATTTTTAAAGTAAGGTTGACAGCTAATTGTACTATTTATTTGGCACATTGCTCTAATGCACTTCTTTTGAGCTTTAAATATAAATTTCTTGTCTACCGAATTACCCCAAAATATAATGCCGTATCTCAGTAATGGTGCCACCAGTCCGTGATAGGCCGTTAAAATCGCTTCTTTGTTAACTATTTTGGAGAGCTTGTAAAGAGCGAATGAGGATTTGTTGATTTTTTTGCAGAGATTGTCTATATGGGTTGTCCATGAAAGTCTGTAATCAATATTTATTGCTAGAAATTTTGTATTTGTTACAGATTCTACTGTCTGCCCGTTATAATTTACATTAATACTTTTCGGTTGAGTTCTTTGGTGAAAGTGCATTATATTTGTTTTTTCTAGATTTATTTTCAGATTGTTATCAATTAACCAGCTCAGTTCCAGTTCTTAATGTTTCATTAATTTCATTTTCATAGTCATTTTGACTATCACATTTTATTACTACAGTGCTGTCATCTGCAAAAAGTACCATGGGATGCTTTATGTGTCTAGGGAGATCATTAATGTAAATTAGAGAAAGCATGGGACCCAAGACACTACCTTGTGGAACTCCTAGTTTTATGGTTCTAGTTTGGGATCTATATGTCTTCTCATCCCGCGTTTTAAGGCATGTTCTAGTTATTGCTGTTAACTGCTTTCTATCACATAGATATGAGTGAATGAGGTCTAGTGCCTTTCCTCTTATGCCATATGAATCAAATTTTTGAAGCAGTATGTTATATTCAACACTGTCAAAGGCTTTACTCATATCCATGAAAATAGCACATATTGGATTTCTTTTGTCCATATTAGTCAAAACAATGTTAGTAAGTTCATATATTGCAGCGTTAATGGACTTACCTTTGCGAAATCCTTTTTGTTCGCTAGCCAAGATATTATATTTTTCAAAAAAATTGTGAAGACGACTATGAATGGTTTTTCGAATATCTTTGAGAAGATGGGTATCAATGCTATAGGTCTATAATTTCCCATATTACTTTTGTCATCTTTTTTGTGGAGTGGAATAACAACCGATGTTTTCAGTTTTTCTGGGTAAGTTCCAGTAGAAATGCATAAATTTATTATATAACTTAGATGAGCTGCAATTGATTGCGACATTTATTTTATTACTTTAGTACAGACGCCATCGTAACCCTCACTCGATGTATTTTTAAGTTGCTTGATTTCTCTGTCCACTTCTATTGGGGTTGTGGGGGTAAGGAAAATTGAGTTTAGGTTAGTGTATATGTTTTGATTCGAAGGTGGTTTATTATTATAATTGTTTGTATGCATCGATTTTGCAGCTCGGTCAATAAAATAGTCATTAAAATTATTCGCAATCGACGTGGGATCTGTAATGCTTACATTATCTTTTAATATTTCACTAAGTGGTTCCCTGGGAAATTTAAATTTAGAGTTATTTATTAGTGACCAAGTGGCTTTCGATTTATTTTGAGCTGTGTTGATGCGATGGTTATTTTGTGCCTTCTGCGTAAGACAAATATTTTTTTTTAAATTTCGTAGCGTATTGCTTGAATTTGTTTGTTTTTTTCCGTCCGGTGTGTTTTATATTGCCATAGTAATTTTCTTTTCATTTTGCTACAAATTTTGATACCTTTTGAAACCCATTTAGTTTTTTTGTATAACGATTTTTTTATTAATTTGTAAGGAAAACACAAGTTATAGAAACACAGGAAAAGCTCCAAGAAACGATTGTAGGCTTCATTTGAATCATTTGTCAGGTAAATGTCAGAGAATGTCAAGTTATTCATACAAGTTTTAAATTTTGTCAAATTTTCCTCACTATAATCGCGTACTTTCGTTGCTATGGTTGTTTTACTACTAATAAAAGTTACTCTTAAAATATTTCGTGTATGAAAAGATAGACCTTGTATACAAATTTTGCAGTAAGCTTTGCGCTACGTATTCTTTTTTCGTATAGATTATATGTACCTACGAAATTTATACTGTCACTTTTTTTTTTTTTTTTTACGGGATGTCTTCCGTGATTGTTCATTATTTTGAGCTTCCGATATCGGGAGCTCTAAGTTTAGTTGTAAAAGTGAAAGCTTAAAACAGTGTTTGATTATATGTACGAATTTCGGCGTCTGTGGCGTTTAAAGGTCCTTCCTATTCAATCAGTCTGTAAGCTGTGCTTCCGACTAGACCCTGGCCAGTGGGCCATGTGGGTTGTTGGGGACACTTCGGACAGTCAATCGCACATTTAGATTTGCTCTATGATGTAAAATTTGTGTGTTGTCAGATTTGTAGTTCGTATGGGTATACAACATTAGTTTTCGTATATGCGAAACCTGATACACGTGTCTAGTATTTTTATGTAAAGAATCTATGTACAAAATTTCAAAACTGTATCATGAAAAATCACAAAGTTATAAGCTTGTTCTCATTGATAAAAATAATTTGGCAGTAGGTACCTAAATTATTGCGACAGGTACTCAAAGTCGCTCGGTATCCAACCTTTAACTTTTTTTAATATTTTTGGGAAAAAATATAACATGGTTTAAAAATTATTGGAATCGATTCAGTTACTTATTCTGAACAAACTATATTCAGGTTTCGCATATACTAAAAATAATGTTGTAGACGTCGTCACAGTACTGTACTACAAATGTACCGTGCAATTTTCACAACACAGGTGGCCCACAATTACATCTAATAGCAGTATTGTTGTAATATAACTTCAGCGTGGGAAAGAGATAGAGCCAGGCATCTTGTATGACTCCATCTTTCTCGCACACTGAAGTAACATTATAGTAATACTGCTATTATATAAGAAGTGGTGGTTTGAGCCAGGTCAGCATAACTTTATGATTGTATACTCAAATATTTCATTTTTTAGCGCAAGGATAAAAACGATTACAATATCGAAACGTTAAGATATACATCCACACTAGTTCTTGACAAGAATATTTGCTTAAATGAATTTAATGATTATCCAAGTATGACACCTATCATAGAGCAATACATGATATGTACTTTGGGTAAGGGGAAGATAGATGATAAAGGAGATCCAATTGATGAAGACTTTGATATGTTAGACGGCTGTCCTCCTACCAGGAGAATGGATGGAGATGAAAAAAATTCATCCGTAAGAATGTTTTTTTTAGATCTAGCGGTAACTGAGTCACTAAATGTCAGACGCTTCACTTTTTAGGGTTCCGTACCCAAAGGGTAACCAACGGGACCCTATTACTAAGACTCCGCTGTTTTTCTGCCCGTCCGTCTGACAGCGGGCTGTATCTCATGATCTCTATAGGTAGACAGCTGAAATTTTCACAGAATGTGTAATAAATAGAATGTTTTTGTTGTCGTTATAACAACAAATAAAAAAAATAAATTAAAAAAAATGATGATAAGGAACCCTTCATGCGCGAGTCCGACTCGCACTTGGCGGGTTTTTTATTTTTTCTTCAATCGTTATTGAATTTAGAAAAAAAAAACGATGCAATGATGCAGGATTCCGACACTCGGAACCTTTAACTAAACTTTTAAGCAATTTTGTTAATGCAATGTGGAATGAAACAAAATGAACATATCAGTTTTATCAATTTCAATTATTTCAAATCCAAATTATTTTATTTCACACTGGCTGTGTAAACTATGCATTAATGATAATCAGTCTTTTTCAGTGTAAAGTAGACCCAGACTTCACAGATGCACGACGAGGGGTCCCGAAGACTAATAGAACATATCATCGTAATTATACCATGCGTAATTATATAAAAGATGCTCGCAACAAAACTTTCAACCGAACACGAAGAAACGGAAATTGTCAGGTAAGCTATGATAGATTTTCATATAGCACATAGATCTTTGGAAAGAAACACAGACAATTAAGTGATGGAGACTTTAAAAAGTTGAAATTAAAAACTCAATGGTCCCTAGGTCTATATTGATGGCCACGTATTGTTTCTAAACCAGAACTGAGAGATAACTTATTTCATGAGAAATCATTAAAAAAATCCGGCCAAGTGCGAGTCGTACTGACACGCACACAGGGTTCCGTAGCACCAAACAATATAATAAAAATATTTTTGAAGGCTCATTCATATGTTGTATTGTATTACATTCAACAGCAAAACTATATTAATTTGTTTTTCATAGTATGTTAATGAAAAACAAAGTTACTGCTGCAGTTTGTTGTTTCAAAAGTCCCATATTTCAAAAACTAAACATCAAATCTTATTCAAACCAATTTTCGTTAAAAGTTTTTTTAAGTTCTACAATCCTACATTTTTTCAGAATTTTTCTCCTCTTACTTTAGAAATTAGAGGGGGGACACATGTTACAACTTTGAAAGTGTCTATCTTTCAAACGATTGATTTAGAGAAAAAATAATTTCAGGAACCTCAACATCACTTTTAAAGACCTATCTATAGACACCCTTCATGTATAGGTCTGATGATTTTTTTTTTTTTTAGTTTCAGTTCCATGTATGTTTTAATTTTTTATTGTTGTATAAAAATCGTAAAGCGGTTCACACAATATATCTACCTACCAAGTTTCAATTGTGTAGTCCTAATAGTTTCGTAATAAATTGGCTGTGACATACGAACGGACAGACAGACAAACATGACGAATCTATAAGGGTTTCGTTTTTTGCCATTCGGCTACGAAACAATAAAAAACTTGTGAAAAAGTTGGAACTTTGACCTCCAATGTCTCCGTAACTAGAAGGTTCCCAGGTAAGGTCCTATACAAAAAAAATAACGCATTGATGGGGAGAACAAATTGCCTTTCGGCTTCTTTAAGGATACTTTTACACCCATTGTACTGTAGTAAAATTAAAAAAAAATAAATAATAATAAACCAGTTAAACGCAGGTTTTTAGTTGCAGCCTTTTGGACTGGAAGGAAGTGGACCACATCATAGTTATGAAAGTCTATTCAATCTTTGAATTTGTGCTAGGTTGATGGTTATTGGCTCGACCTCTATTACAAGAGACTTCAACATAACTGGCGAAATGTGGGAGTAGCTACACCTTTGCATAATTCATCGGGGATTACCGGCGTGATGTTATGTTATGTTACTACATAGTATGAAACAAAGTCGCTTCCCGCTGTCTGTCAGTCCCTATGTATGCTTAGATCTTAAAAACTACGCATCAATTTTGATGCGGTTTTCAGTAATAGATAGAGTGATTCAAGAGGAATATGTATACACCGTGACTTTTTAGTCGTCTTACAACAGCAGCCCACTTCATGTATCCAATGAATACTAAACATTCATAAAAGAAAAATAGGTATTTATGAGATTTTAATAATTTAAAAATAAAAATATTATTCAGTATTATGACGCATGACGTAGTTAAAACACCCTGTTGCGAGCGATGATCTACTGGACTTGAGTGCTGGGTAGGTATATGTTCTCCCGTTTGACACGTAAACATCATCATCATCATCATCATGGTTTCATAATTTTATTCTAATTTTTAATTATTATTTTTCTTTGTACCTATTATGGAAAATAAAAAAATATCGCGCCTAGAGCTATTTTATGTCGGGTACAGTTGAACCACTTAAATAATTTACAGTTTATACAACGTGTAACAGAATAAACGCAATTCCTGAAAGTAGTTGGTTCAGAATCGGCTTCTGAATCGATTTCCGTCATAAAAAATAGATGTTAAATTTTGACGGAAAAATCTTTTAAATAACTTAAATTAGAAACACAGTATCATGACAAATTAATACAATCCTTAATTCAAGGAAATTTAAACCTTAACTCAGAGCAATAAAGGCTACTAAAACGCACGACATTATTTGTAGTTCGCTCATAGCTACACACACGTAAAACAACGCAATAACAACGCATTTTACAATAAATAGATAATTTAAAGGAATTCCAACTTTATCTCCAATGAGTAAGGCTTATTTGAATGCACGACCAAACTTAGTTGGTCATCAGAGTAGCCCTACACACAATAAAATTATTTAATTTGAAGAAATTTAGAACTTATTGCAAAGAGATAAAGCATTTGTCGGCAACCTCTTTGACGTTTATGCGAAATGCCGACACACACGCCGCCGCTACCGCCAAATAAACCTAACATTAAAAGCTAGTCATCCGCCGGTAGTGACGTAGTGTACTACGTTAGGTTTATTTGGCGTAAAATAAAAGGACAACTGTAGTTGTCCTTTTATTTACTCCCGTGACATTTTAGTTTCCGCGCGCGATGGCTTTCCGATATACCGACATACAATACACGGAGATGGTTAGGACTCTGGTTCGCTGTCTTGATAATGTCGCGTTAGCTTGTCGGGAGTTCAATGACCGTTTTGGCTGCAGTGTGAGCGCCAGGACGATGCTGGCTGCAACTCAGCGACTGAGGGACTCTGGGACGTTCCTTCCTAATACGGCTTTGGACAGAGGGACGAATGTGCGGACTACTCGTCTGCAAGAGCGTATTCTCGACCATTTCGACGACAATCAAGAGGATAGCTCGAAAAGAAGCACCTCAGTTCGACTGCAGCCACATGTACGTGTGGCGAACGTTGCCTACTGATGGTGAACATCATTGAACAAGCATTTGTGACGGTTAATAACCTAATTGTAAAGTGTAAATAATCCAGTTCTGTAAGTACCTACTCCTTCCTATCAATATGATTGCATTCTTATGACTGTAAATATTATGATTCAAATCTTTTAAACACGCCGTCATTGAATATCGCTGTTTTAAATGCTGTTTCTAAGCCTAAAGTCTTAGATTCGTGTTGATAATTTCACTTACTAGAAAATTATCAATCATTACACGGTAAACTCAATGAAGTATCAAAAGTTATTCATAATATCAGTCTGTGATATTTTAGGTACGTAAAATTCGTTCATTGAACTGACGCACATCTAATGCCTACAGATGGTCAGCTGGCGGACGCTCATGTGCGTGTCGCGTAGGCTGCTAACATTGCATGAGTGTGTGTGCAGTGATGTTGTTGCACATACGTTTTGCGTTTAGTAAGGATAACTATTTTATAAAAAAAGACTAGGTGTGGTTTAAATTTATTTAATTGCGGATGTTGTTTTAGACTTATAATTTAATATTCTAATTGGGGTGTCTGAGGTATTGCGCTTAATCTGTAACACGTTGTATGTGTGGGTGAAGTCATAGTTGTGCACATAAACACTAAATAAAACGAGCGAGCTCGGTTTTTATTAGTGTGGCACATCAATTACCATATACCAATATATAGTCATCATTCACTTATGGTACTGAAAGAGATATAAAATTTTGCATAATGTTACTGTAGTAATCTTGGCACAATGACTATCGTCTTTGGTAGTGAACGAGAAGCCGTAAGTTCATACCATGTATGCAACAATATATGCTTTTTCTTTTTGTATTCATTATTTTGTTAAAATATTACTTAAAGTAGTATTTATAACGATTCGATCCCGTTCATGGTTGCGTAGTGAAGTTTCCAACGTTTGAGATAAACACGAAAATCTCAAGTCATTTTATTTTGACTGTTTAGAAAATAACTACCGACAATTTAAAACCATTGTTTTCAAACACCTTCATTTATAAAAATGAGCGTTCTTAGTTGTCAATCTACGAGTATTTGCATTACTGAGTTTATTGATTATTACTCATGCGCATGTGTGCGGATTTATTTCTGTGGATCCAACCATGCAACATTTATCAATGTTCAAAAGGGTAGAAATCGTAGTTTTGGATGAGCAAAACGTATCTATATGTGAAATTGTGAGTGTAAATGTGGTGCTGCCACACAAACGATGGGACACTTTATATCGTGTCCTGCCTGTCCTGTTGTTTGCTCCTTGTGATGTGCATCACAGGACGCTGCTGAAAGTGCCAAACTCGTCGCCAAAGTTTGGCCTGACTCAATTTGAATTGTCATCGACACGCTACGAAGAAGTGAAATTGGAAGGTGCTTAGTCATACCGGTGAGTAACAGTTACATATAATATTATGTTGATTTTATACCTACTTCACTTTAACTAACTCCTCTCACCTTTCAATGTTTACTAGGAATAAATAATTAATTTAACTTAAGTGCAATACCTACCATAGTTATAATAATATATTATCATAACTGAAAGTTTTTTTTTTTAATTTTTTAGTCTTACGGTGATTATGATAAAATTAACTTGGTCTAAAATTAGCTTGATTTAGCCCTTAGACAGTTTAAGAAAAGCTAATGTCAGTGTATATTTTGTATTTATGTATTATTCCTCTTCGCCTTAGGCTCTTGCTTATATCGGACGTGTGCAACTTGAATATTTATTTATTTACAAAGCAATTTTAATATTTTTGAATTATTAAAGAAGTGATATTTAAATTCAAACTCGGACCCTCCTTTTTCATCTTTGGTGGGCTCCCATTAAACGCAGTGACCATATTGGTAGGTGTCGGATGTCTCGCTCTCACCTTTTTAACTTGGCTGTCAAGTGGAAGAACGATATTGACATAGAAAAAGTGCCGGGCCCTCCGGTGAGATTTGAACCTGGGCTGCGTCGTATACACCGAGACCGCTGGGGTTGCCGCTACGACAAATCAACATAGCCATCATCACTCAAAACTACTGTGCGCTCTAGGAGCAAAGCCACAAACGTCATTGCGAATTGGCTACGGGTCCGCAACGTATGCTACGAGATCTACGAGTGCTACGCTGCTACGTCACTTTCTACCTCCTGCCTGAGTGATCTGCTACGCCGCGCCGCCCCGCGCGCAAGTAAGGATTTAAAACAATTTATTATTGTGATTACGTTACCTGTTTGACTCACAGTTGTGCCGATTGGAATCAAACATCGAGAACTAACATTACCTGCATTGTTTTTGTTCTTATATAATACGATGGCTTCGCCGATGAATAAATCAGCCTTGGAGTCGGAGATTGACCAAATGAGCATTAATGCCAACCTCACGCCGCCTAATTACGTATTCCAGAGAACAAAAAGAAGCCGAGAGGAGATCTCAATTACTGAACAATTAGATGTGTTTAAAAAAGACATAAAAGAAATGATGGCTTTATTTATGACTAAACATGAACGTGAGTTACAAAAAGTCTTCAACATTGAAAGATATTCAAGAGTCTAATCTTAACATACAAGATACAATTTAACTCCTCACTTCACAAAATCAAGATCTTCAACGGAAAATTTATCGAAGAAGTGTTGTTGTGAAAGAAGACAGGAAATATATCACAACTCTAGAGCATAAAATCGAGGAAATGGAAATAGGATGTCGTAAAGCTATTTTTGTTATAAAAAATGTGCCTAAAATTACAGGTGCGTCTAAGCATGACTAATAATACTAATAATTAATATACATGGTGATGAGTCTTACCAAAAATATTGATTGTCCCATGATTAAAAATGACATAAAAGACGTCTATAGAGTGCGTGGAAATAAACAGATCTATAATACGCCCATAGTTGTAGAAACAGGATCTACGCTCCTCAAAAACGATATCCTAAAACTCTCTAAAAACTTCAACATAAAATACAAGGCAAAACTATGCTGTAAGCATTTGGGTTTCGAGACACACGATGACCAATATTCTTGTCTAAGCATCTAACCGCCAAAGGGTCTCGGCTGTATTTCTTGGCTCGAGATTTGAAAAGATCCGGCGCTAACAAATACTGCTGGACTGCACACGGCAAAGTACTCGTTAAGAGAGATGATCAGGCTCCGTCCTTGATTGTTAGTAGTGAAGCACAAATACAGTAGCTAATGCAGAAAGTATAACTATTTCCAGCACAGTATATCTTAGAAACATTAGGTAAATCAAATGTTTTATCGTTTTTTATATGTTTAAGTATGTTCATCGTTATATTCAAATCGATAGCTTACTATTGTTTCACACTATTTAATATTAATTTTGTAGTTTTAAGACATTTTGTTGCATTTTATATAAGTACTCACACAGTCATTCACTTACACACCCAAAATATTCTCACCCCTTTTTACACAAATTCATATATAATCTCACACAAAACTCAAACACAGATCACTAAGCATACATACTTGCCTCAATTTTTTTTTAATAATCATCGTATTATATTTTATACATTGAACGATATATACATAACACTTATTTTACACAAACAATTACTTTTTGATACAATAATAATAGACTGCCCTCGCCTGTCTATCAGTGATATTTACTACGTTCAGTCTACAACTATAATTTTACTTAAAAGCACTAATTATGAGTAATACACTCCAAACAGTTAATGAGCTAGATACAATTGATTTTTTAAGTTCTATTGAATGTCATCCTTCTAACCTTTCTAATCATATTTGTGTTAAGAAAAATGATTTAACTATAATTTCTCAGAACATAAGGAGTATTTACTGCAACTTTGATGACGCTACGCTATCTTCACTTAAAATCGAAACATATTTGATCGTCTTAATAGAATGTAGATTAAATATTAATAAACCTATACCACAATTGGCCAATTATCAGTCTTATGTCACATCTCGCCAATACAATCAAAATGATGGGGTTGTTGTGTATGCAAAAAATACACTAAAACCAAAAATTAAGGAAATAAAATTATCTCAGGCCTCATGTCTTCAAGTAGATAAATTATGTACTACGGCGCTATGCATATATAGATCCCCGGCAAATACAAATATTAGTAGTTTCCTAGACTCACTCAGTTCGGCTGTTATTGCCCATCTGGTTAACCTCTATTTCAGGGCCGGAGTATTCCCAGCCCCCCTGAAACAATATGTTATTACTCCAGTCCACAAGGGAGGGAACGGAAGCGATGTCAATAATTATAGACCTATCTCGGTGTTGCCAGCCCTGTCTAAAGTAATAGAAAAAATAACCAACTCTAGACTAATAGATTATTTAAACAAGTTTAAAATTTTATCTTCAACACAATTCGGCTTTAGGCGGGGTGTCTCTACTGAGGATGCGGTTGAGGCCCTCACCTCATTAGTTACTAACTATTTAGACAGAGGGAGGAAATGCCTGACCATATTTTTAGACCTAAAAAAAGCCTTTAGCCTTTCCATCTTGGTGAACAAACTGGAAAAAGTTGGAATAAGGGGAACGCAAGTAAGGGGGTACGCGGGTAAGGTTTGCAGGTTATATTAGTGATGATGCTGATGTGTTATTCGGTGTGCCGCAGGGCAGTGTACTGGACCCCACACTATTTTTAGCCTACATTAACGACCTCTGTAACCTAAAAGTTGAAAATGCAAATATATTTTCCTACGCCGATGACACTGCTGTTGTCTTTCACGGGCACAGTTGGTCGGATGTCAAAAGTAAGACCGAGAAAGGTATGTTCCAAGTTGCGGCTTGGCTGGATAACAACCTTCTCACGTTAAATACCGCGAAAACCAACTACATATGCTTTTCCAACTATAAAAAATCACAACCAGATGAATTCTTCAACATTAAAGTACACCCATGTGATAAAGTTACATCTAATAATTGCGCTTGTCCCTCTATTAGTAAAGTGTTAGAAACAAAATATCTAGGTGTAATTATTGACCACAGATTATCGTTGTACTCTCACATTGAACATGTCACTGGAAGGATGAGGAAGTTGGGATGGATTTTTAAAACATTGAGACACATAGTGCCTACAAATGTTCAGAGGAAATCAGGCTCTCACAGAAACGTGTTAAATTAAATATATATATCTCTATAGCACAATCTGTAGTATTCTACTGCATTACAATATGGGGCGGTGCAGCAAAATCTAGTTTTATATATTTTGAACGAGGACAACGTGCCGTAATAAAAATAATCTATTTCAAAAGGATGTGTTGCCCTACTGAGATTTTCTATCAGGACAGTGGACTGCTCTCTTTTAGAAAGCTATACATTATAGACACCGTTCTAAAAAAACATAAAAATCTACCATATGATCCAAGCACAACAACAAGAAGACGAAAAGATCTCATAGCATAGGTTCCACAAACTAAAACTAAATTTGCCGCCATTCAGTACAGTACACTAGCTTGTCAACTTTATAATAGAATAAATAAGAAGATGTATATACACAATAAACAATTACACGAGTGTAAAAAAGTTCTAACCAGTTGGATAAAGTCACTGAATTACGCAGACACTGAGGCATTATTACAACACACGAAATGAAACACACATACACACGCATACACACACACACACATGCACACACCCTCACACTAACACACATTTACACACTCACACATACACATACACAAGCATGCTGTTAAATCTAAGTTTTTTATTTATTGTATATTGATGTAGAAGAGCGGAGTGTCCTAATACAGGCATTACTCGCTTAAAAGGAGGCTCCAATCACCAACTTATGTAAAACTTTTTTGATTCAGAAATAAAGATTTTGTATTTGTATTATTACAAAATTAATTAGGTATATATAAGTACATTATATAAACATAGTGTATATTATGTATATAGTATTTAAATGTAGTATATATTTATTATAATAATAGCTATTATTAATAGTATTATAAATACTGTTTTTATCCACAGAGGAGAACCGTGCAGTAATGGGTCCGCCGATATGCGGATTTTGGAGACGTAGAACATCTTAGGCCAAAACCAAAGGAAAATTCATCGGCTCGACACCACGACATTGTGGCAAGGCACAAGGCTGATCCCTTCTTGTCCACCCGCGTCAAAGCAACAGCACACAATATTTGCTTACTAACTGTAAGAAATCATCCACATTCTGCTGGATTACGTTGCAGCAAGCCAGCGCGCACCTTTGCTGTCCACTGCGCACCGACAAAACCGCTACACTTTGCTAGGTCATACATCAATTTTGATTGGGAGAACAATGTGCTGATTTATAGCGACGAAAAAACGTTTAAATCGGATAAGGATGGGCGTAAAGTAGTAACATATACGTGAATATTGTTAACAGCATGAGGTGAAGGTTACAATAAGTAATAGAAAACGAAGGTTTACCAACTCATTATTAGTCGAATTTATTTTAATTAGTAGACGAATATGAATCTTATTTTAGTGCAAATAATGTTCATATTTGTTAAGCGAATGTGAACAAATATAAACCTTAGCAATAATTAGGTATAAATGTTAATAATCTCCTCCTCTAATCCTCTTTTTAAAACCACAACTCGTGAAGTATTGAAAGTATGGTGAAGTGATGTTATTGTTATAAGGTTAGAAGTTGTCATAATTTCTTACTATCTAACATGTTGATTCACTTCACCTCTAATTTTACTTTGATTCAATTTATATACCTGCCTACTTTGACAAATTATTTACGTCCATCCTTACCAACAAAAAACTTTGTCTTTGTCAACAAAACTGGTAAACAACAGTGTTTTACTCATTCGAATACAGCCCCCACCAAATTGAACCCTAAAATAACCAATGTAAAGAAGGAAAAGGCTCTTTCAAACCAAATACCAATGCTTATCTAATAAAAAATCAAATTATTTTATTACTTTTTTAATTTTTGCTTGAGTTATTTTATTGGTCACAAAATTAATTTAATAAAGAACAAAAAGTAAAAAATAGCAAATATAACTCTCCTCAGCTGGGATCGAACTCACGTCGTCGAGCTCAGATCACTAACTGACGCAAGCGCTTACACCAATCAGCTATGGTGACTACGTTACACTAGGATAAAATGTTGGGCCTTATTGTAAAACCCGTTTATTCTATCATTACCCGTGTACCCTACACGGTTAAAGATAAAAAAATAAACCCCATGTAGGGTAGAATATGTATACGCACACAATAATAATGAGCGGCTGTATGAACATTACTGGCTCGTACAATGACAGTTACCGAGGTGTGGGATGTAAACTAATTAGCTTGGCCGATCGTACATTGAGTGGGTGACCTTTGTAAGACGACTAAAAAGTCACAGTCAGTCACATACAACATTAGTTTTAGTATATGCGAAACCTGATACACGTGTCTAGTATTTTTATGTAAATAATCTATGTACAAAATTTTAAAACTGTATCATGAAAAATCACAAAGTTATAAGCTTGTTCTGTTACCTAGTTGTCCGCACAAAAACGCGGTCACCACGCAGCGCGCGGCTTCAGCTTCGTCTTGAGCTCATTGATAATAATAATTTGGCAGTAGGTACCTAAATTATTGCGATAGGTACTCAAAGTCGCTCGGTATCCAACTTTAAACTTTTTAAAATATTTTTGGAAAAAAATATAACATGGTTTAAAATTATTGGAATCGATTCAGTTACTTATTCTGAACAAACTATATTCAGATTTCGCATATACTAAAAATAATGTTGTATATATTGCACCCGTTCGAAGCCGGGGCGGGTCGCTAGTATAATTTATTTTAATTTTCAGAACGACCACGGAGGTCCATTGATTACTTGGGTGGGAATTACGGAAGTCCTAATCGGTGTTGCCTCTGTATTTAGAATAGATGCAGAAAATAACTGCATTGGACCATTCTTACATACCAGCACGCAGAGTAACGCTGATTTTTTAGATTGCGTTTTAAATGAGGGTAGCAAGAACTTAAGGTGAGCGTGGTCTATTATTAACTGTGGAAAGAACAGCAGGTCTTTTGCAGAGCAATAAAGGTAGATAACGTAAGGTTTGTTTTGTGAGATTTTAAACTTTTGATAATTAATGGAATCAGGCGTTACTTTGCGTAAATCCATGATATAAAACTAGAATATTTAATTTCGATCCCGCCAAACTAATTCAAACCAATTACACCGCCAAGTAGTTTAAGATTGTCATAATGACGTATTTGGTCGGCAGTTGCACCCATTGCCTCCTCTGTATCCGCGCGTGTTTACAGGGGAATCATACAAACTTCAGGTTAAGGGGAAAGCGCGTAAAGTTTTTTTATGTTTTTTGCAATTTGCAGGTCTGTGTCAGGCTGTTTCTTAAACAAAATATGATTCGGGACCGTAATATGGCTTTACAGACAATACATTTCTAAACGTTTAGTTGACTCTTCCCGTGACCCAAGGGCTGGCTTTTACCTTGGCCAAAGGCTTAGCGTTGCCATACAACGTGGCAACGCCGCCAGTCTTTTGGGTACATTACCAGTTGACTACGTTGAGGAGGAGTTTTTTGACGCCATCTTTTAAGTTTATTTTTAAGTTAGTTAGTTAATATAGGTTATTTATTAATGTATATAATATTTACTATGAATAAAAGTAACATATACAACCCTCTAAGTTCATATTTTAATTCCATTGAATGATTTTTTCAAAGAGTCACGTGATACGGTCGCGAATCATATTTAGTTCATCGTACACTGACCTGTAAAACAGAGTTTATGTATAAAAGTGTATTTACAATGGCACCCAGATTGTACAACAAAGTACCGAAACAAATTAAAGAGAGTAAAAGCCACAATGAATTTAAAAACAGACTTTCAGAACTATTGATAGACAAAGTATATTACTCTGTTAGCGAATTTCTAAATGACAAACTGTTATAATGTTGATCTTTTATTTATTCATTCTATTTGTTTATACATTTACATTAATACTTATATTGACATAACTCTGATAATTGATGCATGTAATTTTAATATTGACATAGATGACATAAAGTTAGGTAATGTTTTCGTTTTGTTGTTTTATGTTGTGTTATTTGATGGTTTTAATTATTAAATGAACCAAATTGCATTGTTATTTATGAATTTTTTTGAAGCAAAATAATTGTATGTACTATTGTTAGAAACATTTTGTACCTACTGTTTTACTTATGTTCACAAAATAAATTTGAATTAGAATTAGAATTTGGATTTGTAAATTGCAAAAAACACAACAAAATAACTAACCCGACAGACTTTGTCTTGTAAAAATAGAACCAGCTACGTTTCTAATTTTTCTTTCCGTTATAATTTTTTTTCAAGTATACAAATGACAACTTTTCCAGGTTTTCTAACCCTAAAAACCATATTTGGACTACTTATATATCGGTACAGCTTTGGTCCCGTTTGAAGTATTTTTAGTATAAAAGTAGCCTATGCCACTTTTTGGGGCCATAATCTATGTACATTCAGTCAAAAAAGTATCGGGAATGGATGATTTGTTTATGGTTCCAAATTCAATTATTAGATTTTTTTTCATGTTAGATTGGTACAACTGTTTTCCATTTAGGCGCGGAGTTTGAGTTGCATCTGTTATTTAGATTAAATACAGTGCTGTTTTAGGCGCGAATTACACAGAAACGGCGTAAGGTGACGGTGCGGCGCAGGCGCAGCGCAGGCGTGGGAAAGGAAGGAAACGAAAGAACGGCGTGCCTGCGCCGCGCCGCTTGAGTGTAATTCACGACACGTCGCCTACCTACATTTTGTATGGAAACGATTTGAAGCGGCATCATGCCTGCGCCGCGCCTTCACCTTACGCCGTTTCTGTGTAATACGCACCTTAGTTAGATCATATCTAGTGTGTATTGCGAATTACATAGTGGACAAAAACATCGAACAAAGAGTTTGTCTTAAATTTTGCATCGCCAATAGAATTTCGTGTTGTGTTATTATGATAAAAATGCATGAAAATTAAAAAAATAAAGTTTTTTAGGCAAGTTGTTTGATAACATGAGTACAATCACGTCTTTAAGTATCGGTCACCGGTCACTAATTACCAGTCACCCTCTAGGAATCACATGGTGGAAACCCATCCACGCAAATATTTTGTACCTATGATGAACTGAAATCTTGTTTATAGGACAAGTCTACTATGCGACAGTCCACCAAACGTGAGGGGATTTGATATGGTTAAAAATCACATATCCTGGAAGGACCATCCAGCGGGGTGAGTTTTTCTAAATCAGTAAAAAAAAAAAATTTGGTAAAACTTCAAACTCAAGGTTTGCCAACGTGCTATGGAGCGCAGTATCGTAGGTGTAAAATTAACAGATCGTTACACTACACTGCGCTCCAGAACGCAAATCATTGCCGTGGCTCAAAAGGCTGCCCAATTTAAATGGGACTGGGCAGGGCATGTCTATTGTATGCCGAATGAGCTGTGGGCTCGGGGTCGCAGCAGACCACGAAGGAGATGGCGGGTCGAACTGGATGTCTTCCTTGAGAATTGAAATGAGGTAGAGCAGATTCGTGACCGTTGGATGGAATGGAGGGAGGCCTTTGCCCATCAGTGAGACAATATAGGCTAGCTATAATAGAAATAAAATAAGCTAAGGAAAAGCAATGCCTACCCTGTTGAAAGTCATTATAGAAAGACGAAATGCTTTGAATGCGATGACCACTTTTCTTGGCCCTCTTAAAATACCTAGGACCGTACCAACACCTCTTAAAGTAGTATTACTTTAATGTCACTTCATTGTGCAAAAGAGATGGAGCTACATAGGACGTCTAGCTACATCTCTTTCTCACAATGTAGTAAGATTTAGCTTTAAGAGGTGCTAGTCTGCGACCAGTTACTGTATGTTCTCCATTTGTATAGATACGCCCCTCGTCCCAAGAGAGAAACAAACCATCAATAAAAAAATGTTTTTTTTTTTCAGACCTGCAGAAAATGAATTGTCCGAAGCAAATTTTAGAACGTAACTTTACGAAATTCAAGAGTGATGGAGTAAAGGATGCCAATCAGTTATGAGCTTTCTGTCCTTTCTGTATACGTCTCAAGTTTTAATTATAATATAATCGTTAGTTTTGTTTAAGTTCGTTTATTCATTTTTCTTTCTTACTTTTTACATATTTAAATATTCCTTTAAAAATCAATATAAAACAATACATTTAAATATGTTAAAAATTGTAGCCCACCGGTATCGGGAACAGGGTTCAAGCTACCGGTGCGCCGGTAGCTTGAACCCTGTACCCCAGGGCGCCATAGAGAGAAACCTTCAAACAATACGAGCCGTGTCCAGGAGTACCGTTTTCTGAATCAAGTCCTTGATCCAGCTGCCTAACGAGAGCCTCCTCAAGTATTGGTCGAGACCTTTCCCAATTAAGCCATTGGCTGAAACGACTATCGGCACAATCGGCGGAGGAACGCGCCATCTAGCACTAGTCTTCAGGACTGGAGAGCCCGCCGAAATCGCAGACAATGTATTCGGTTTTAGTTCTGCTGATTTTAAAGCCAACATTCTTCAGTTTTTGTGGCCAATTCTTCAATCAGCTCTGGATCTCAGGTCCATTTTCACCAAAAAAACAATGTCGTCGGCAAACAGCATGCACCAAGGTGCCTCTTCCCGTACGTCCGACGTCAAAGCGTCCATAATCAATAGGAAGAGGTAAGGACCCAAACCCTTGATGCAAGCCTGCAGCCACACAAAACTCGTCGGTGATGCCAGCAGCTGACTGGACGTAGGTACACTTTAAAAATAGTCTTTTAAAATTGATCATGTTTTCAGGCCAGGTAAGATGGCCTGAAAACCCGTTCAATTTTCAATAAACTGTAAAGTTAGATATTAAGTTGTATTGAAGCCAATAAATAGTTGAGCCATTGAATTGGCTAATTTGTGACGTCACAGTTCTAACAACCCACAAATCAAATCTACGGGGGTATCGCATTTTGACAATTTATAATAAGAACTGCAATTGATGAACAATATTTACACCATCAAGCCAGTCCAATCAGCGTCAGCCACATTCGATATAATCAGAAAAAGCAAACATATTAAAACATATTATTCATTTGTCATTTACATAACTCTGTTGCAAACCGTCAAATTGAAAATTCAAGAGTTGGGAATGTTTTATGATCAAGGCTAGATTTAAAAATGGTTATAATAAAGTTCGACTTTGTGTTATTATTAACAATTTTCCAAGGTAAGTTATTGAAATCATTAGTAAAAAAGTAGTACCTACTAAAGTGAAAGTTACAAAAGAGGTGTAAAGTGAAAGTTACGATTGAATATTGCAACTTCATCTTTTACCTCTCCAATGACCCAAGTACTCGTAAACTTCACTGCGGTTGTGTCTACTTCGAGGACAGTGAACATACTAATTGGGTAACAATTCAATTGCCTCGAGGGAAGCCAGATTTCACCGAGCTGGTCTAAGATACTCCCGAGTTCACTGTCGGTCGACCACTTTTCAGCCTTATTGTTTAGGACATTAGGGTGAAAAGTGGCAAACCCTCAGTGAATTTGTTAGTACCTAACCCGTACCTAAGGGTAGTAAAATCGTATTGTGAATGAATTGTGACAGGATCTTATTGAAGTGCAATTATTTTGATGTTTTGACCCAGTCCGCGAGTTCAGAATGCTAAGCAGGCTGAGTTATTTAATTTCGTTTTAGTGTCTCATTGCGAAAGAAGAATACTTGAAGGTGAAGAACTAACTGCAGAAAAACGTTACGTGGTAAGTTTCAGTCTTTTTTAAAATAGCGTTTGTTTTATTCGTTTTTCCTAGATTATGCGCGAAATTGGCTTGGTTAGAAAAGGCTTTTTGTCCAGCAATAAAAGTGACCATATTAGCCGTAGAACGGAGAACCGTTGGGGTGGACGTATTCTTGAGTGGGGGCCGCGAATCGGTAAACGTAAGGTGGGATGCCCTCGGGCTAGGTGGAGCGACGATCGCCGCTGCTGGATGCAATTTTCCGAGAATTAAGCTCATGGAAGGATGACTGGATTGCCAATTTAAAAGACGCCATTCTCCTCAATACAAGACTCGTGACACCAAGTCGGATTCGTATCGAGTACCGTATTCACCTTAAGGGACAGGACCCCAAAATGTAGCAAACCTTATTGCATGCTCATCAAATTTTTCGGGATATCGCCAAGTGGTCGGTCGACTCTTCACGTGAACAGAGGGCTGGCCTATGTTTGTTCAGTTTGCCATCTGGGCACATTCCCCGTTGACAGCGATGCGGATGAATTTTGTGATGCCTTATTATTATTTAATTTTTATACTGTGCACTTTATTATGTAAGTTTATTGTTGTATTTGTACTCGTGGGGTTACAGCAATACTAATACATGTTCTGTATAATTATCTGCAGGTGTACTTAGTCAAAGCTCATTTATCAGACAAAAAGTATGACTCTTGGGTGTGTGGTGGTGCATTGGTCAGCCGTGAATTTATAATCACATCTGCAGCTTGCGTTGAAGATGTTCAGTACATGTACGCAATTGCGGGCTACAGGAAATACGTCCTTGACAAAGATTTGGATGAAGATGTTTGTACCAGCCAAATGAAGAAGAAAATTGTGTATACATGTGTCCCTATTTGTACGTATGCATTCATTAACTGACATAAAATACACAGCTGAATCGCTGGGTCTTTACAACGAAATTAAAAAAAAAGAGTTGAAAACTAAAACCTAATCAAGAAAAAACGGCCACTAAATAGGAATAAACGAGACGTTGATGTAGGTATTCGTATAACCGGAGTCCCCCCCCACCCCGTTTCATTTGATGTCCCACCACTCGACGGGATAGTATTTTTTTTTTACAATACACTTCCTCGAAAACTGGTTCTTATCGCACTACGACTACGGTCAACATGCAATATATTTCAAAAATGTGGATTTTTTTCATTTATCACAACGTGTGCGGAAATAAAAATTCCACAGATAATTAATAGATATATAATAAGTATAAATTGGTTAAATGCCTATAGTCAGCAGTGATTTTATTTTTTTAATCTCAGCAAAGAATAATTAAATTGTGTTTATAAATAGAAATGTCATTAATAAATGTTTATTAAAAGTTGTAAATAAAAGTTTTTTTTATTATTAAAAAATAACTTTTATTTACAAATTAACACACGCTCTCTCTTTTCTGTTCTCCATAATCCTAAAACTTTTTCGTATCTTCGGAAACGATTCGAGTATCTTTTTCATAGAGGTAAACCTTGTCGCTCATGATCATCTCTTCTCTTTCGTTTCCCTCTCCACTCCTCAAGTCGGTATGGTGGTTCAATTAGTTTTCGTGCTGAGCGCCTTTGGAATTAGCTTCCACACTCCTTGCGGGACAGCCCTTCGTTAGATGTGTTCAGGAATGGATTAAGAGAACATTTTCTGTCTGCGTGATAATTGTATTTTTTATGTATGTTTATCTATACAACGTTATTTTTAGTTTATGCGAAACCTGAATATAGTTTGTTCAGAATAAGTAACTGAATCGATTCCAATAATTTTTAAACCATGTTATGTTTACTGCCAGTCTTCTGGGCACGTTTCCAGATGACAGTGATGCGGAGGAATACTTTGACGCCTTTTTTTTTTTTTTTTTTTTTTTTTTTTTTTTTTTTTTTTAGGATGGGAAATCATCAAATGACCCCCCCCGCTCTGGGCGGAGCGGAAGGGAGTGTCAGACTTGTACTGACTAAAACCCATCCATGTTCCTTCTTTGCCCTTTGTGTTCCAGGGCCGCGGTATCTCTTTCGAACAGTCCCGCAGCCCTGGCAGGCATCGGCCCGTGCGGACCCCTGCGTGGTTGCTGACATCTCTTTGAGGCGCGCGTGGAACACGAACGCGCCGTCGACACGGCCTGTCGTCATAAGACGGCTGGACGGCGAGCTAGCCCATAACTCGCCGTCCACAGGCCCGCGCCTACGGTGGCCGGGGGCCACAACGTGACCCCCGACGCCCAGGGCGTCTCCCGCGGCGGCTGGGACGTGAGGCTCTTTCCCTCTCACGTTCCGCCACCTCCTTCACTAGCATGACTGCTTCGCAGAAGGAGGTGACGGCTTCCCATTCCCTCTCGCTCCGGACCATGGCTTGAACCAGGGCCGGGCGCGAGAGGTCGCCGCCGCCAATCGCCTCTACGAGGACACGGCGCTGCTCCGCCCAAGCAGGGCAGGCCTCCACAGTGTGCTGCACCGTGTCCTCCGGACGATCCTCACAATGGAAACACCCGGGCGTTTCCTCCCGCCCGATTCGGTGCAGGAACCTCCCGAAACAACCGTGTCCGGTGAGGACCTGCGTCAGGCGGAAGGTGAGGGCGCCGTGGCGCCTCTCTAGCCACTCCTCAAAGAGGGGACTTATCGCCACGATGGTGGCGTGCCCTGCACGGGGTTGCGACAGTCGCTCTCTCCATGTCACCATGAGATCGCGCCGGAGGTCTGTCCGCTGAGCGGCGATTTGCCGCGGCAGCGGAGTTTCCCCCCGACGTAGTGCCTCCGCGCGCCATTCGTGAAGGCGCGCGAGGACTATCGCCTCCAGATCCCATGGCGGCAATCCGGCAAGGAGGCTAGCCGCCTCACCGGAGATCGTGCGGTACCCCCGGACTAGCCTTAGGGCTATCCCCTTTTGGGGCGCGTTCAGGTAGCGGGCGGCTTGCCGCCTCAGAGAACGCGCCCACACCGGGGCCCCGTAAAGGGCCATGGACCGCACGACCCCCGCGTAGAGCCTCCGGCAGGAGGCGTTTGGACCCCCCAGGTTGGGCAGGAGCCGCTTGAAGGCAGCCCCGGTCCGTTCCAGTTTGGGGGCCAAACGTCGGAAATGCTCCACGAAGTTCCACCGGCTGTCGAGGACGAGTCCCAGGTACTTCAGCGTCGACCCAACGCCGATGGAAACCCCTCCCGCCGTCAGTAGGGATCCCGACGGTGGCGCATTCCGAGGCCCATGAAAACACATGGCCTCGGACTTGTGCAATGCCACCTCGAGACCCAATTGCCGGATCCTCTCCACGACTATCGCAACCCCGCGTGTCATGTTTTCGGCCGCCGCCTCGTGCGACCCCCCTTGTGCCAGTACCAGCGTGTCGTCAGCGTAGCAGACTACGCTGACGCCGCTAGGGAGGTCGGCGCGCAGCACCCAGTCGTAACCGATGTTCCACAAGGCCGGCCCCAGAACCGATCCCTGTGGAACACCGCACGACATCTCTCGCCGGTTCCATTCTCCGCTCTGACCGGGGTAGATGACGGCCCTATCCGTCAGGTAGTCCCCGACCACACGACGAAGGTAGGTCGGCACCCGGTGATACCGGAGTGCCTCCCCAATGCAGCTCCAGGGCATGGAGTTGAAGGCGTTGGCGATGTCAAGAGACACCGCCAATACGACCCCGCCCCGGGAAACCGCATCCCCCGTCGTGAGGGCTCTCACGCGTAATAGCTAAAACAAAAACTAACTCTTAGAAGCAAATGAAAAACCTATTATATAAGGTTTAGAAAATAAGAAAGTCAAGGCTCTGAAATACTACTAACTGATTTTTATATTAAGTGTTTTTAGCAATGAAAGGAAATTGCAAAGGATATCAAGTCAATAAGCCATTAAATAACTTACAATAGTTTAATAATCAATACATTTTTAATATACAGTGAACATTTTATATTGTATTATACCGGTTATAATTATAGCAACACTGAACTATTTATGCAAATAATGGTCCATGTTCATTATTCTATCCAACATAATAACAATAGCCATCAAACATAATACAATAGTAAAACAAACATTTAAAAAATAAAAATCATAATACAGTAACAACAGCAATAAAATAACTTAACTTTTACCTGTAGGCCGGAGCTCCGTTCTGGTTGATGTCTCGAACAAGAATGGTCTCAGACACTCGGAGCTCCCCCTTTTATAGTCGTGAACAAATAACTTTGACGTTTCTGTCAACCGTCATCTAAAATATTAACGACATAAAAGGTGGATATCCGTTTGGAATATTTTCTATGTTTTACTACATTATTCCTTAATATATTAATTAGTCTACTTTTACAGACATATTGAAATAATTAAAGAATTATTGAATAATGTAAATTAGGTATTACATACTTGTAATAAGTTTTAGGTTATGCAAAACATTACTTTTTATTCAAGTTTTAACAGTAAAAGGAATACTCATGATAACAATAACAATACCTATAATTAGGATAATCTATTACGGCCTTGCTGACAGTACTTCGTCCACGAAGTATTCGCCAGGCGTTGTTAATTCATCGAGAAAAAAAAAATATATATATTCTTATTTAGGGTAGTTACATAGACATGGAGGTCCACATTCAATTCGCTGCCATTGAGATAGACCAACCACAAAACAAATAGGCAAACCAGCGAACATTAGCCAACTACATAGACATGCCAGTCACATTCACCCGCTGCCCGTGAGATAACTTGGCACCAAATAGGAGGCTACCAGCGGATAATAAACATTAGCCAACTACATAGACATGCCAGTCACATTCACCCGCTGCCCGTGAGATAACTTGGCACCAAATAGGAGGCTACCAGCGGATAATAAATATTAGCCAACTACATAGACATGCCAGTCACATTCACCCGCTGCCCGTGAGATAACTTGGCACCAAATAGGAGGCTACCCAGCGGTTTATAAACATTATACAGCGGTTTATAAACATTATAGCTACATCATATTTAACAAAGAATTTTTGAATAAATAAGTTCAATATTATCTCTACAGCACAATCAATAATTATAGATCACATAAAACATAATGCTTAATAGAACGTTATGTACCACATTTCATTGTGATTGCGATCAAAGACAGATTACACAATCAAAGCAAACCAAAAAAAACAAAACATGGCTTAGCCTATATTTATGCTTGATTTTAAATTACACAAAATAATTTTGTTCACATAGCATTTTCAACAGCAATGTTTTCGTCTACCCACTCTCCAGGCCAGAATCGCAATTTTTCTTTGGCCACAATAATATTTCTCAAATTATTACCATGACTTTTTAGAGAATAACGATCATTGAGAAGGATTGAGCTTACTTCGTAGGGACCTTTAAATTTTGAACTTAATTTATCGTTACGCCTATGGTCCTGACTAACATAAACCAAATCACCTATATTATAGTTTTTATTATTCCGCCTAACAGAGTCAAACCGTTGTTTGAATTTTTCCGCGACTTTCGATAAACGTTGCTTAGCAAGTTGACGATCGGCCTGCACATCGATATTTTGATCTATATTTTCACCTATAACTTCATTTAAACGGGCTTGTACAACTGGTATGTTTCCTTCGACACCAATTAATAATCGCAAGGGAGAGAAACCGGTTGATTTTTGCACAGTGGTATTCAGAGACTGCTGTACTTTTGGTAGTTCGTTCGACCATTCTGACGCTTCATTACACATAGTACTAAGCATATTGATTACTGTAGAAACGTAACGCTCGACCTGCCCATTACTTCGGGGTGTACCTGTAGCTATCATGTGGTGTTCGATATTAAGCTCCCTAAAAAGTGCTCGGACTTGATTTGAACTAAAATTTGTACCACGATCAGTAACTACCAAAGATGGCGTACCGAACAAAGTAACGGTTTCTCTTATTATAGGAATTAACTCTCGAGCATTCAGTGTTTTAAGAGGCTTTAACAAACAAAATTTGGTGAAGCCATCAATTAGTAATAGAATGTACTTAAAGCCTTCCGTGGTTAACGTAAAAGGCCCGGTACAGTCTAAATGAATAGTATGAAATGGTATAGCGGTTTTATCAATAGGATGTAATAGCCCTTGTTTTGGGCCAGAACATCCCTTTTTTTCAATACAAATCAAACAATGGGAAATATATTTTTTAACAAAAACCGCCATTCCAGGGAACCAAAAATACTGTCGAACTTTATGCATCACTTTATCGAACCCCACGTGACAATTTTCATCGTGAAATAGTTTCAATATACTTAGTCTATAACCTTTTGGCACAAACATTTTCGGCTCCGCATCGGGATTAGTTTTGTAATGTAATAAACCATTTTTAATTATATATTGATTGGAATCTAAGTCTCCCGATTGTAATTGAGATATGAGGTTTTGAGTCTCCAAGTCATTTGTCTGAGCAACCTTCAACCATGAATCGGGCCTAACGGTGTCAGGGACTTCAATTAAATAAATTTTTGGAGAACTATGTTTACTTATGGGGAAGGAGGATTCAACGGGATTGCGGCTTAAGAAATCAACATGACTTATGAATTTACCTTTTTTGTACTGAATATTGAAGTGAAAATCTTGCATAAAAGTCCACCAACGAGCTACTCTAGGAGATAAATCTTTCTTTGTCATGGTGGATTTTATTGCGTGACGTGTATCTGTGACGATTGTAAATTCAATACCAAGAAGGTAAACTCTGAAATGTTTAAGAGCATTGAAGATGGCTAGGGTTTCCAAATCGTAAGAGCAATACTTAGATTCTATAGGACTAGTTCGTTTACTATAATAAGCTACGACCTTATTAACGTTAGCTACTCTTTGTAATAGTATTGCCCCGTAGCCTATGGCACTGGCATCAGTGTGCAATTCTGTCGGGAGTAAAGGGTCAAAAATAGTTAATAATGGTTTGGAAATAAGATGATCAATTACATACTTTCGGGCTGCATCCTGTTCAGGGCCCCATTCCCATTTTTTATTAATTTTGGTTAAATTAGTAATACATGCTGTACGTGAAGCAAAATCGGGGATAAATTTTCTAAAGTAACTGGATAGGCCCATAAACTGGCGGACTTGTTTAACATTACTCGGCACAGGAGAATTAGCTAGGGCATTAATTTTAGTCTCACTTGGTCTAACACCATCCCGCGATATATGTCTACCTAAATATTCAATATTATCTACAAAAAATTTACATTTTTTAAGGTTGACCGTGAAACCAGAAGAATTAAGAGCCGTAATTGTCTGTTCAAAATAATCTAATCCTTCTTCTACTGTATTAAAGGGAATTAAAATGTCATCAATGTATACAAGTAGAAATTTTAAGTGGTGCACTGCTTTGGTGATTGCTCTTTGGAACACTGAGGGACCATTGCAAATACCAAAGGGCATTTTTAGAAACTCATAATGTCCGTCCGGTGTTACAAAAGCAGTGTATTTAGTTGAATCACTTGATACGGGAATTTGATAGAAGCCATTTTTCATATCAAGTGAAATATAATATTGAGAATGACCTAACTTGTCAATTTGATCCTCAATCAAAGGGAGAGGGTATCTATCTTTTACTATCAATTTATTTAACGCTCTGTAATCTATACACATTCTATCACTTCCGTCTTTTTTTTTAACTAAAATCACAGGGCTAGCAAAGGGTGAATTACTCTCCTTAATTATTTGTTTACCTAATAATTCTTGGACTATTTCTTGAACTTTTTCTCTTTCTACTGGGGCTAATCGATATGGTCTGTAGTAGACAACCTCATCCTTTTTTAGTTTTATTTCAAGTTCACCGGTCTTGACATGGCCAATAGACTTTAAAACCGAGGGGTATTTTACAAAAATGGCTTTCATCTTTTCCCGCACAGCAGAATCCAAATGCGACACTGCTGCCCAAAATTCCGAAAGTGAATTTGAATCATCTCTTATAAGATTGATATCTAAGCCACACTTAGCGGCAGTTTTTCGTACTAATCGGGAACCTAAATAGTCAGTCACGATTTCTATATCTGGGTATTGAATAACATTTCTACCTATTAATAGATCATAGGAAAAATCAGTGTCCTTAACAACAAAAATATCTAATTCAATACACAAGTCTTCAAATTTAATTGGTACTGTAATTTTAGCAAATACTTTTAATGGCTACATCATATATTGATACTGCTGTCAGTATCAATTTGTTTGGTCTAAAAAATTAACCACTTTTTCAGTTGTATCGGAGTCGCTTTTAGGTTTGTACCTACAAATCGAATCGTTATGACCGGGTTTTTTACAGTACGTACAAAATTTACTTGCAAAAGTGCCAGATTTTTGATCACGTTGTGCATCATTTTTATCTACATCTTTTTTAAAGCATTGTGCCTTAGTATGCCCAGCCTTGCCACATGTAAAACATCTTATGTCGTTAGACCGAAAATCTACTTTAGGACGTTTAGAAGGATTAGTACTAGCAGAATTTCTACCGTTATGTTCTAAAGGTCGTTTCCTTATTTTCGTATAAGAGGTAAATAAAGAAATTAGCCCGGATGTAGATTTGACATTGCTGTTAAAAGAGGCCATTCTTACATTAACATCACATATATTACCACAAACTAATTCTATCAATTGTGATTCAGTAAATGCAACTTTAGTATTACGGAGTAACCTAATTTTCTCTCTTGCATATTCACAATAAGAATCTGCAGATTCTGATGAATACAGTACAGCTTTTTGCATTTTCTCTGCAAGATTCTTTTTTTCGGGGTACAATGCCTTTAGTTCTAAACATAAATTTTCCCATGTTCGACCGTCTGCGGGATCCCACGTCTCGAACCATAACAAAGCAGATCCCTTAAGGGCCTTACCGGCTTTGGCCACGGTTGCGACGCTGCTCCAACAAAACTCCTTCGCAAGAGCGTCGATGTTGCCGCACCATGATTCGGCACCCAGGTCACTCGTAGCTGGATCGAAGATCGGCAAAGCGACGTCACTCTCTTTATGATGGCCTCCGGAAACAGCATCTTTGATGGCCCTCAGTAGGTCTTGCAAAACTGGGATTTCCATTCTGTAAGTATAATAGGCAAATTTGAGTAAAAGTGAACGGGACACCATCCCACTTCTGATAATAGCTAAAACAAAAACTAACTCTTAGAAGCAAATGAAAAACCTATTATATAAGGTTTAGAAAATAAGAAAGTCAAGGCTCTGAAATACTACTAACTGATTTTTATATTAAGTGTTTTTAGCAATGAAAGGAAATTGCAAAGGATATCAAGTCAATAAGCCATTAAATAACTTACAATAGTTTAATAATCAATACATTTTTAATATACAGTGAACATTTTATATTGTATTATACCGGTTATAATTATAGCAACACTGAACTATTTATGCAAATAATGGTCCATGTTCATTATTCTATCCAACATAATAACAATAGCCATCAAACATAATACAATAGTAAAACAAACATTTAAAAAATAAAAATCATAATACAGTAACAACAGCAATAAAATAACTTAACTTTTACCTGTAGGCCGGAGCTCCGTTCTGGTTGATGTCTCGAACAAGAATGGTCTCAGACACTCGGAGCTCCCCCTTTTATAGTCGTGAACAAATAACTTTGACGTTTCTGTCAACCGTCATCTAAAATATTAACGACATAAAAGGTGGATATCCGTTTGGAATATTTTCTATGTTTTACTACATTATTCCTTAATATATTAATTAGTCTACTTTTACAGACATATTGAAATAATTAAAGAATTATTGAATAATGTAAATTAGGTATTACATACTTGTAATAAGTTTTAGGTTATGCAAAACATTACTTTTTATTCAAGTTTTAACAGTAAAAGGAATACTCATGATAACAATAACAATACCTATAATTAGGATAATCTATTACGCGCATGATGGCGTCCACCGTCGAGCGCCCCTTGCGGAAACCAAACTGGTGTTCCGCAAGATCCGGCCCCATCCCCGCGAGGTGCTCGGCGAGGCGGTTAGCAATAACTCTTTCAAAGAGCTTGCCCACCTCGTCGAGCAACACGATGGGCCGGTATGCGGATGGAGAGTCCGCAGGGCGCCCTGGCTTCCGGATGAGGACCAGCTTCCCCGTCTTCCAACGAAGCGGGAACTGGCCTCTCTCCAAGCATGCGCTTAGGAGCCCTTCCAGTCGAGGCCCGAGAGCCTCAGAGGCCAGGACCCAGGCTTTGCCAGGCAAGCCATCGGGTCCCGGGGCGGTATTTCTGGCCTTCAGCCTGCGTACCGCCACTCTCAGGTCTACCCCAGTCACCTCCGGAACGTCGTCATCGGTGTGGTCCGCTTCCGGCACCGCAAGCGGCGGCGGAGCCATAGGCGGGGGAGGATGCCTCCCTCGCGAAGGGAACAGAGCGCTCACCACGTCCTCCACGAGCTCAGGCCGGAGACTCTGCGTCAGCGGGGGGGCCCGGGTGCGGAGTTTGTCCCGCACCATCTTGTAAGGGCGCCCCCACGGATCTTCGTTCAGAGACTCCAGCATCTCCTCGCGGGCCAGGTTCTTGGCCCGCCGGACAGCCTCCTGGAGGGCGGTCTTCGCCGCTCTGTACCCCTCGTAAAGCTCCGCCTCAATGGCTGCCGCATCCGGAGGGCGGATGCGGAGCCTGCGATGCCTGGTGTACCGGTGCCGCGCGGCAACGCACGCCTCACGCAGAGACGTCAGCTCTCGCGACCACCAGTACAAATACTTTGACGCCTAAGTGTACTATTGTCGTCGTTGTTTAGATGTTTATATTTTCTTACTTTTAGTCTTATTTTTATCATTACTTTAGTTCTTTTTAGTCTGTAAATATATGTATATATAAAGTTGTTATATTTTATAAAAGATATTTAAAAAAAGTTACAAGTTGGACACCGAGCGACATTAAGTACCTATCGCAATCATTTAGGTACCTACTGCCAAATTATTATTATCAATGAGGTCAAGACGACGCTGGAGGCGCTTGCGCAGGCGCGCTGCGTGGTGACCACGTATTGTGCGGACAACCAGGTAACAGAACAAGCTTATAACTTTGTGATTTTTCATGATACAGTTTTGAAATTTTGTACAGACAGGGTGGTGCCGACAATACGACAATAAATTAAACTGCGTATACTTCATGACGTTCCCAGTCTGCATACAAAAATTCATTCAAATATATCCAGTAGTTTAGTCACAGGACATTTTTTTCTATTTTCAGAATTTTCTACATGATGTAGATTAATAGGCTAGCACCGACAGGTTATCACATCGGTACTCTAAACACATTTTTCATGTTCAAATTCGTTCCTTATAGTTTATTTCCAGGCGCGAATCAGTGCAAATTATACTTAAGGTTAGTTAACGAATATTTATAAATGGTATTGTATTTCGTTAACAGTTTCATGCTACTTAGTTTGTTTTAATTTTTTTCTCATTTCGATGTTAGGATTTATTTGATAGTTTAATATTATTCCTATGAACTAGTATTAGCAGTGTTTTCATTTATTGTCGTATTGTCGGCGCCACCCTGTATATTCTTTACATAAAATACTAGAATATAGTATATATAGTATTGAATAAAGATAAGCTTGAATTTGTAGATAAAACAGTTTTCCTGGGGATTACGCTTGATTCAAGGCTACAATGGGGTTCTCATTTAACATCTCTAGCGGGGCGGCTAAGTTCAGCAGCATGTGCTATTAGAAAAATCCGTCAATATACTGATGTAGATAGCGCTAGACTGGTCTATTTTAGTTACTTTCATAGTATAATGTCTTATGGCATTTTGCTATGGGGACGGGCTGCAGACATTGAGTTTATATTTATTCTGCAAAAAAGAGCTATCAGAGCCATATATAATCTTCTAAGGCGTGATTCTCTAAGGGAACTGTTTAAGGAAATTAACATCATGACGGTACATTGTCAATACATATATGAAAACATAATGTATGTAAGAAAAAATCTACATCTTTTTAATAAAAGAGGCTACAGACACAATTACGGTACTAGAAATAGAGACCAATTAGTTCAGCCAGGCTTCAGACTCGCTAAAGTAGACTCATCTTTCATGGGGTACTGTTTGAGATGCTATAATAAAATTCCACAAAGTATTCTTGAACTGAATGAAACTAAATTTCAAACATGCATTAAACGCACACTATGTAAGCTAGCATATTACAAGTTGAACGATTATATCGCTGATAAAAATGCTTGGCTCAATGCCGGTCCTGCTCCACAAGGACAGGGGCGCATAAATGGATAGCATTAAACAGTATGTTGGAGCTGCTGAAGATTGTAGAACTATCTTTGCAATGTATAAATTCAATCTCTTTTGTATTATATAACCGCATAGCCCATATTGTGTGAGCACTCTGTACTAGAAAGCTGACATTCGCTGGAAACCTACGTATTTTCTTGACTTGAATGTGCCATGGCGGTTAAGAGTATGTCATGCTCACTCAAATGTCTCGCTGATGGTGGCGCGTGTGTCGGATCATTTAGTTCCCTTCAAAATGGTTGAGTTGAATGGTGCCGATACATGCGTCATGTTCGTGAACGGGCGCTGTCAGTTGAGACTGGTCATCTCTTGGTTGCCACGGTTTATTTGTTTGAATTATTTATTTTATTTTTACTATGGACACTTTTAAAGTACACATCTTGCTACATCGTTCTCACATAATGTACCATCTCAACATAAATGATGTAACCAAGTTATTGTAAAGTATTCTGATTTAAAAGAGTGTCCATGGAGTTTCTTGCCCGTTCTTCTCCATAGAGATCTACGTTAGGGAATGGGCAACTACAGTACTTTCACAGTTTTTATGCCTTGTGACTGGGACTGTAGCTATTTTTCATTGTTGTCTTTGTTTCGACAATTCAAAAGTGCCTGTAAATGGCCTATTTGAAATAAATGTTTTTGATTTGATTTGATTTGATTAGACACGTGTTTCAGGTTCCGCATTTACTAAAACTAATGTTGTATATATTGTATGCATTACGTATATTATATTGTACATATTAGTTTAGTTTGGTTATAAAATAAGTTAATTTAAGTTGTTAAATGTACTGTTTATGCACATAAGTATATCCTCTTCTAAAGGGGGATGAAGGTAAGAAAGCTTATAATGTCACTTACGGGATATCTTCCGTGATTGTTCATTATTTTGAGCTCTCGATATCCCGTAACTGACAGTATAAGTTTAGTTGTAAACCGTGAAAGCTTAAAACAGTGTTTGAAGGTAAGTAACTATGTTTGTCCGGGTCTTGCAACTCAATTTTGTACAACCGATTGAGCTGAAATTTTGCACACAATTCTGGTTCTGGTGACAACCCATTTTTATGACAGACATTCTTTCATCCTGCAGCCAGGATCGTCTCCTCAAGTTTGATAGATTAAGAACCTACCCTCCTACCATACTTTTTTATCCCGGTAGTATGTTCCCGTCGGATATTTTTCGACATCGACGCGGGCGAAGCCGAGGGCAAAAGCTAGAAAAGAATAAGAATAACATTATTTTATTAACATTTTTTGATTTTTCTATTTCTCATATTAGGCTGTTTAGTGGCTTCATACCTTTACTTCTCCTTCGACCTGCGAAAACAAAGCAAGGAAAAAAGGAATTTAAACATTGGTTTTTGTTTTGTTTATTGTTTTTTTTTTTAATTCATGACAACAATACTTTGTGTCGAAGGTTTTTATTTCTTCGAAAGTGTATTAAAAAAAGTTATCGGGGCCATAACACCCTCGCCTGCAGCTCGGGTGTTAATTCTGCCTCGGCTGCAATGCAATGCAAAATGTACTATTTTTCAGCGAACCCTACTTCTTCTGGATGTAGCATCTGCCATATTGACTTGTTCGCAAAAATCTATGCAAATGATCACCCGGACCGTAACAACAAATCGATTGACACCTTATTCAAAATTGGCTCAGTAGTTTAGACGTTACGGTAGAATAGAAAACTGTTACAAACATACATACAAAAATGTGGTCATCAAAAAAAAACTGAAGATTCCTAGGAAAGTTTCCCGGTATCCCTTATGGATTCGGATTTCCATCCTTCATATTTACTTATAAGAATCACTCTGTTTACATACTGTAGTATAATAGTTAGCATTATATGTAGTACCAACCTATCTACACTCCTAACTGCCTAAGTATATTGGCATTGCTACGTTGTATGGTAAAGCTTAGCCTCTGGCCAAGGTGTTAGCATTTATTTTTATTTTCAGCCTACGAATTTGATTTCGATGAGGTAGAAAAATGGGCGTATATAGACATAGCATTGGTCAAAGTGGAGTCGCCGTACGATTTCAGCAGCCCTGCTTTTCAGTTAATGTGCTCTTATATTCCGAGCATTATACCAATCAACTATGATCCTAAACGCCAAGCTGCTAATCTTGATGCTATCGTGCTGGGATGGGGACATACGGAGATTTGGCGAGCGGTAAGATTTGAAAGATGAGCCCAGAGGGTTTTACAGCAATCACATTCAGCATGAAAACTTGATTGCTGGGTGAAGCTTCTGGAAACCGCCAAACGGGCTGGGTTATTCTTCTTATTTTTTTTTATATCCTTTATTATTTGTCTTAGTAGTGAAGAGGACACCATCTTGATGAAACTTATCCTTGAAAACCTTACTATACAGGGTGTAAACAGACCCTTCACGAAGCCGTCAACCAAGCATTCTGTACATCAAACTAAGTAACTTTTCGCCAAAATTATTGCAGGGAAACGACTTTTTTTTGGGGTGAAAAATCACGTTTTACGGTAGGACTCGATGGAACGCACTCAAAGCATTGTGCTGATGGATGAATTGGACAGTACGGGGGTCGTGGAGGTGTATAAGTAAAAATCTTACATTAAAAACACGTATTTAAAAATAAAACTTGTGAAAAAGTTGGAACTTTGACCCCCACTATCCGTAACTAAACAGTTCCCAGGTATGGTCTTGAAAAAAACATATCGGACAGACGGGGACAACAAGTGCCTTTCGGCTTCGTTAAGGGTCTATTTACACCCTTTATTATACATGCGAAAGTAACTTTATCCGTCGGTCGGTTTTTTTTTTAAATAAATATCATGGCGATGAATGCTTAGTTAAGGAGTACGTGTCTTCGAAACGTATTTAACACAATCAATTATTTACAGTATGGTGACCACAAGATTTATAACTCAGAATATTTACGATTCGGCGCAACAACATTATACGATAAAAATCTATGTAAAGAAGCATATAAAGATTATCCCATTCTTCAAAGCACTATAGACAAATACATGATATGCTCTTTCGAACCTGGCCACTTAAACGATCACGGGATCCCATATACCATGAATCAAAAAAAAAAAGAATTACGGACTGATTGCATTACACAAAAGCAAAAACTACAGGGCCTACAAGGTGAACTCGTAAGTAATCTGTAGATAAATTAGTAATGCCTTAGTATTATCATCAGCCTATAGCAGTCCACTGCTGGACATAGGCCTCTTCAATTTCAAGCAATGAAACTCAAATCTCGGCAGCTCTCATCCAGCTGTGGACGTCGGCGCTCCACCTAGCCCGAGGGCGTCCCACCTTACGCTTGCCAACTTGCAGTCTGCACTCAAGAACACGACTACCCCAACGGTCATCGGTTCTATGGCTAGCATGGCTAACGCTTTGCCACTTCAGCTTGCTGATTTTGTGAGCTATGTCGACAATGTTGGTACTCTGACGCCTTAGCATAATCAGCCTATAATGTTACCACTCAGCCGTCATGGACCACTATACTGGTAGAAATAAAAAGAGCTCCTGGGTTCGATTCCCGCGGCAGTCAAAGTCTTATTGGGTTTTTCCATCAGGAATTTCTCAGTAGTAGCCACGGAGTCTGGATTTGTGCCCGGTTGGTGGCAATAGGCTCGCCCCCTATTACATGGGACTTAAAACATAACTCGCGAAATTTGGGTGTAATATTAGGTACACCTCTGCTTAACCTTTCGGAGATAACAGGCGTGATGTTCTGTTGTGTTAAAGAAAATTGGAATTACATGAGATCTTTTAGCTTATTCTCAGGGGCGCTGATATCCATAGGCGACAAGGACCATGTCCCAACAAGTAAAACTACTTCTTAATGTAATTGTACGCTGTGAAGATTCGCCGCGAGATAGCGTTGACTAGTTGTCAAAGTCTAACCATTTTAATGACTTCTTTTTTTTTTCTTTTGAACGCCAAACTTAAAAAAAAATAGAATTGGTTCTAGTTGACGATTTTTAAATTCATCTTGAATGAAAAAGCGACCAATCGGTGATAAAACAAAATAGCGCTATCAAGCGACAAAGTTTTCAGCAAGGAACATAGGATTGTGTACCTAGCAGTTTTCTTCTCCATAGCCAATCAATAAATAACATTAACGAAATTAAATTTATTCCTTAGTGTGAAGATGAAATCATGAAAAACAATAAAGAAGTCAAAGAGCAAGATAAGGACGCACGCAAACAAATGAGCTTACAAGAAAAAAGTATCAATTCGACAAACAAAGATAACGGAACTAATATTTTGAACAGAACTAATAGTGTAAACGAAACAGATTACATTTACAAACCTGGTTTTGGTAAAATTAGAGGTTATTTTAACGGAAGTTTTTCTCGAAGAAACGGAATTTGTCAAGTAAGTACGACGGCGTCGGTGGAACTTTTAATCTGGAACTTTTAATCATGAAACGTTTTTAATATTCATGGCATATCATTTTAAAAGTTGAAAGGAAATCATTTGTCTTGGTATGAGCATGTGATGAGGAGTAATGAAACGCTTAAGAATGAAAGACAACTAAAAATGGATGAAGAACAAATCCAAAAAAAAGAGATTGAGTGTTGTGTGAGGAATGACTTCAAAGCAAAAAAGTAAACTATAGCGTGACGATTAGTCGGGGAGGAGACGGGGAGAAAAAGACGTGTTGCGCCGATCTCAAGTAACACGGGACAAGGGCGGAAAGATGATGATTTCTTTGTAATGACCATCATCATCGGCCTAGTTTTTGCCCAACTGTGTTGGGGTCGGCTCCCAGTCTAGCTGGATGGAGCTGGATACCAACATTTTACATAGAGCGACTGCCTATCTGACTGGGTAATATCATACCCATTGCTGAGACTGCTTGTCAGACGTCTTACGAAAGACAGCTGGGACCAACGGCTTTGCGTGCTCTTCGCAGCACGGAGGAAATCCGGTATCGTTAGGCACAGCCAAAACAACTAATTTATTTTTTATTATTTTTTAATTCCCAGAATGACCATGGAGGCCCAATCATTACTTGGGCGGGCAGAAGAGAGATACTTATTGGAGTAGCTTCTGTTTTTAAAATAACAGAGGATAATAAATGCATTGGACCTTTTTTGTATACCAGCACAGTCTGCAACGGCGCCTTTATAGGTTGTGTCTTAGGCGATAAAAGAGCTAATGTTTTAAGAGGCCATAATGAATCTGTAAATCCTAGGTAATTCACATGTACATATTTGATTATTTATTAACAATTTTATAAATAACTGTACAATGGGGGTCTTAAGGCGTTAAGAATTTTCTAATCAAGTCAAGACAATGATCAAGATGATGATCAAGTCTGCCTTAGGGTTATGGAGACATGAAAGGAAGTAGTTGCAACATAATAGAAAAGGCCAATGATCATAACTTATGAGTAAATAATATAACAAACGAAACTTTGTACGGCAGTTATGCTCAAAACTTAGTCCGGTCCGAGTTAAATCAATTTACATTTTTATACGTTAGCTCAACAGAGCTAAACCCGAAACTATGAGTGATAAAGAAAAGTGATCAAAGAAACCAGTATCTGAATTTTGGAAGTAAATACAAATAAAATTACTTTGAAGTTTTGGTTTACAGGGAAGCTCTATTATGCGATAGTGATCCAAGCGTGAAGGGCTTTGATACTATTGAAAGTTATGTATCGTGGAAGGACCACCCCGCTGGGTAAGTGCTAAAGACATACATATTCAAAGAATAAAATCATCATAGTCTCCTCTAATAATTTTAAAATTAACTGTGGGACGTAACATGCGTCGATACTCTTGGGCCCTCACGTCTTCCAAGCTCGTCGTGCTGTGCTGGAGCTGCCGCTGCGGCTGCAGAGAACCTCAAGCGGCGGAAATATAGAAACCTTTGTGGTAACTATATTTTCGAGCCGTTTGGTGGTGAAGCTCTGGGGTCGTGGGGTCCGAGCGCTCATAGCCTGTTTAAGGAAATTGACGCTTCTCGTGACCCAAGGGCTGGCTTTTACTTTGGTCAGAGGCTAAGTGTTGCCCTACAACGTGGCAACACCGCCAGTCTCTTGGGCACTACCAGCTGACAGCGTTGAGGAAGAGTTTTTTGATGCCCTTTTATAGTTTGTAGCTTTTTTATTTAAGGTTATTTAATAGCTTTTTAATTAATAAAATACATAGTTAGTTTACTCTACTTAATTATAATTTACTGGATAAAAACTAGGGTACATATAGGATTAAAGTGGCAAAAAAAAATTAAATTCTAAAGTTTAGCGAGTTGCCCGATCTAAGTTTATTTACCTGAGTTTCAGCCCATCTCTCTACTGCGGAAGTTTTTAAAGAAGACAAACACTTAAGTTCATATAATAAAGATAGATTTTCTTTGGCTACCTTATTATAAACTAAGCTCATAGGATATATATATGTTAGAAAACCCTATCCTATCCGAAAGGGGAATATAGCCTTTGGCAAACAGGTAGTTTATAAAATTGCCTAAAATTGAGTTAAATTGTTATTCCCTGCTGATGTCGATAAGAAACATGAAACTTAAAAAAACTGCCACAAGTGATATGAGAAATAACTTACCGTACGGTATTTTAATATTACATAATGGAGGCCTAGTCGTATTTGACAAAAAATACTCAAAGAGTGTAATCAGACAAAAAGTACTCAAAAGGTGGAACGAAGTTTATAGTGGTCGCAATTTCATGGGACTTTTTTATTGAGTTCCTAGAGGTGTGTAGAAGGAACTAAAAAAAAACAATGCACACAGGTCACACTATTACAAAACAATATAAATTTGACAAATTTCAAGTTATTCTTATACGAAAAGAAAAATATTCAAAAAAAATTAAAAAAAATGTCGCCAGTGGGGATTTTTTTTTTAACTTTCTTCTGCAAAACTTTAGGAACTCAATAAAAAAGTCTCATGCAAATCCGACCATTATAAACTTCGTTCACCTTATTGTCTAATTGCACTTGACTATGCTGCCAAAATTATGAAATATTCACATCTCAACTAAACTCAGTAAAACAGATTTATTTACTGTTTCTATATCAAAAAATATGAAAGAGGGTAGACTAAAATTATTTATAAATCTTCAAATACTTACAGGCCTGCAGATAATGAGAGGGATATCGGACAGAATATGCAAAATGCCCATTATGCAAAAATTGTACAAGAAGATTCAGATAGCAGTCCATTAGAGGACGAGAAAAAACCAAAGGATAGGTTTTCAGTAAAAATAGGCGTTCCTCCCAAAAGAGAGAGGAGGCCTCGTATTAGAAAAAGGCCTCCAGTACAACAAAGGCCTCCAGCACAACAAATGCCTCCAGTACAACAAAGACCTCTAGTACAACAAAGTGCTCCAGTACAAAAATGGCCTTCAGTACAACAAAGGCCTCTACTGCAACAATGGCTTCCATTAAAACGGGACACACAACTAATCAATAGGTCTCCAGGAATGGAGTCTCCAGCATTAAAAAGGCGCCCAGCAGAAATGAAACCTCCTCCAGAGTATGCGCCTCCAACAGAAATGAAACCGTCACCAGAATATGCGCCTCCACCAGAAATGAAACCTCCTCCAGAATATGCGCCTCCACCAGAAATGAAACCTCCTCCAGAATATGCGCCTCCACCAGAAATGAAACCTCCTCCAGAATATGCGCCTCCACCAGAAAACAAACCTGCTCCAAAATATGCGACTCCGCCAGAAATGAAACCTCCTCCAAAATATGCGACTCCGTCAGAAATGAAACCTCCTCCAAAATATGCGACTCCGCCAGAAATGAAACATCCTCCAAAATATGCGACTCCGCCAGAAAAGAAACCTCCTCCAGAATACGCGCCTCCGCCAGAATTATCATCGTTAAGGAGTTCACCAGAAATTGACCGCCCATCAATATTAAGGAGACCACCAGAAAATGGCCCCCCATCATTTTTAAGCAGTGCAGCACCTAAAACTCTACCCAAAATGGAGGATCCAGGATTTGAAGAAATGCTTGATTTTAAAAGTGATGAGAAAAAATTTGAAAAAACGGCAAATATGTATACCAAAACAGCAAATTATCATGTTCGAGCTCAACCACAGTTTGCATTAAGACCGCAAAGTCCTTTAAATGGTTAAATATTTGTATGGTCTAATATTCGTATTAATAAAATAATAATTTGTTATAAAAATTTCATTGTTTAGATATTTTTTGATTATTATTTCATTCTCAAATAAAGTAATAAAATGTCTGTAATGCGACAAATATACTTGGTATGTATAAATAACAGAATGAAAAATAAATGCAATAGATAGTATCATATCTGTCCAACATAGGGATTTCAAAAAGCATAATATTACGTTTATCAGTAAGTCAAGCAATCATAAAAATATTCAATAAAATCATAAAATTTACACGGTCCGCTACATTTAATTATTACAGTTCTATAATTCAATGGAAAGTTTTTAAAATGTTCGCGATAAAGTCAGAAATAGTGTGGTTTTTCATTTTTATACATGGTTTGTAACATTTTTGAAATAATCTTCTCTTTCAGTAATTATGTTCATCTTAATTTGATAATGTGCGTTTAAATAATATTATAAATGCGAAAGTAACTGTTTGTATGTTACCTTTTCACTACTAAACGGTTGATCGGATCGTAATGAAATTTGGCAAGGACATAGATTATATCCTAGGAAAGGTTTTTTTATTTATTCTTATGATTTTAGTGTCTTATTCCGAAAGAAGAATAGAAGGAGGCATAGATGTGAAAACTGAGAAAAAATACGTGGTGAGTTTGTCAAATAAAGTGCATATTACTCTATCTTCTGAATGAGTGATCGTTTTTTATATCAATAAGTGGCCACTTTCTGGTACCAAACATTATAATATTATGAATGTACCGTCGAAACTAAAAGAAGAAGATATTAATAAGTACTCTAAAAAATTTGCTCTCCATTAAGGACAATGCACACTAACAAAATGAACACAAACAGACAAATATTTGAACAGAAATAAAATATCTATTTACAGACTAATCTCTGACCGTTTTTGACGGCTAATCGTAGAGAAGACAAGCCAACGCTGGAGATATTGTAACAAGTGCTTCTCTCTCTTCCCTTCCATCATTAGTCATAGTTCTATGGGACGGCAATTTGGCCGAATGCGAGATCACGGGCAGTAAACGGCGAACGGCTTAACGTGCTTGCCGAGACAAAATGGGTCACACCACCAACTTCTTTTTCTTCTTTCACATCGATGGTACGACTCATTCTTGGGCCCACATAGGTGTAGGTGGCCACATTAATCGCAGCGTCTGTACATTTTTTTAAGTCCCCTAATAGGCAGGTGTACGGACACAGGATATTCCAGCAAGTGGGCCATGGTCTGGTCGGGAGCACCGTATTCACACTAAGTTTCGCAAGGATCTTTAATCCCCCATTTTGGCAAAGTATGTTTGCAGCGGCCTACTTGGGTTCGCAATCGATCGAGTGCCTTCCATATCCAATTTACAAATGGGCTACTATTGAGAAATTCCTAATGGAAAAATCCAATAAATGCCCCGGAGGTCTTGTATTCATAAGCGCGACTGTTGAGCCTGGGGTCCTGGATTTGATATCCAGATAGGGTAAAGTGTTATGAATGTCATCGCCTGCCTAGCTTTCTCCCAATTATGTTGGGGTCAGTTTAAAGTCTAACTAGATGCAGCTGAATACCAGTATTATAATGGAGCGATGCTTATCTGTCCTGGACAATCCAGTTAGTACTGGGTTATACGGTCCCCTTGTTAAGACTGGTTATCAGACTTTCAGGTCACTACCAATAACAACTTTCAAAGACATACAAATGACAGCCGGGACCAACGGCTTATCGTGTATTCCAAGGCACCTTGGCAAGTGCTGCTTAACCTTAAGCAGTGCGGCTGTTATTATTTAGCCACGAGTTCCTCTGTAAGAAAAGTGTTATGAATGAATTATTTTTAAACAGGTGTACTTTGTGAAAGCACCACAGTCAAAGTCTGGTTACGACTACTGGCTATGTGGCGGAGCGTTGGTCACAACCGAGTTTGTGGTAACATCGGCCGCCTGCATCAGGGATGTTGATTACCTGTATGTCATAGCAGGATATAAAAAATACGTTGTTGACAGTGAAATCGAGACTGATGCTTGTACCAGCCAGATGAAAAAGAAAGTGATATACACTTGTTATCCTTACGGTAAGTACTGAAAATACATATAGGATGACTGGTGACCGATGCTTAAACACGTGGTTGTACTCATGATAATAATTATAATTTCATTCGCTTTCGTAGGAAACAGTAGGTGTTTTTTTTTAAATTACCGATGAATAATTTCGATGTGCGGCGTTCCAGAATGATGTACTGAGTACGTGGTAACCGCTGGTATCCCTTCCACCCTATATAGGGTGTAAACAGACCCTTCACGAAGCCGTCAACCAAGCATTCTGTACATCAAACTAAGTAACTTTTCGCAAAAAATATTGCTGGGAATCGACTTTTTTTTGGGGTGAAAAAACAACGTTTTACGGTAGGACTCGATGAAAAGCACTCGAAGCATTGTGCTGATGGATGGATTGAATAGTGCGGGGGTCGTGGAGGTATGTAAAGTAAAAATCTTACATTAAAAACATGTATTTAAAAAAAAACTTGTGAAAAAGTTGGAACTTTGCTCCCAATATCTCCGTAACTAGAAAGTTCCCAGGTATGGTCTAGAACAAAAAAATATCGCAAAGACGGGGAGAACAAGTGCCTTTCGGATGTGTTAAGGATCTATTTACACCCTTTATGTATCTACAAGAGACATTAATCAAGGGTTTCTGATCATTTTATTGTTCTAGACCATACCTGGGGAACTTTCTAGTTACGGAGATATTGGGGGTCCAACTTTTCACAAGTTTTTTTTTAAATACATGTTTTTAATGTAAGATTTTTATTTTACACACCTCCACGACCCCCGTACTATTCAATCCATCCATCAGCACAATGAGTGCTTTCCATCGAGTCCTACCTTAAAACGTGATTTAAAAAAAAAGTCGATTCCCAGCAATAATTTTTGCGTAAAGTTACTTAGTTTGATGTACTGAATGCTTGGTTGACGGCTATGTGAAGGGTCTGTTTACACCCTGTATAGAAAAATTGTAATCTTTCATTTTTATGTGTCTTAAATAACCGAACTGCGGCCGAACCACCCTATAAAGCAGCTACTTTGCTGGGTGATAAAACTAAATGTGGTAGTAGTAAAACCCTGCAAGAGTTTCCTCACAAAGAATTCTAGCCAATACTTTACTAACTTGTTAATAGGTAGATACTAAGAATGTCTAATGAAATAAAAGCTATCTTTGTGCTTTTCTATTTTATGTTATTTGTTTTTTTTAAGTTTTTTGTGTGCACAGAAATAAACACCCATTGAATACCTTCCATACTGATAACTCATATCGCATCGCTTACCTACTTTCAGGATATGAATTAAAGTATGAGCGATTGGATAAGTGGTCCCTTATAGACATAGGTGTAGCAAGAGTGGAATCACCGTACGATTTCCAAGACCAATCGTTTAAAACACTATGTTCTTACACACCGGGTGCAATTGCAATTGGTTACGACGCCAAACACCAAGAACCCAATACTGATGCCGTTGTATTTGGTTGGGGTCATACACTTGCATGGCGACAGGTAGTATTACAATAAACTTATTTATGTTAATGTATGAATAGTTTAAAGCCTGGGTTAACACATAAAATACTTTTTATCCAGGAAGTACGATCTCGTGGGACAATGACCGAACTCCACGCGGGCGAAGCCGCGGGCATAAGCTAGTTTAACTAAAAATAACCCATTTTTTTTTTTTTTGTTTTTTTACTTATTTTTTTTTTCTTTTTTATTTTACTAAATCACAACTATTTACAATCATAAAGATTTTACTTTCAGATAGGCGATTCAAAAAATTATAATCAAGATACTTTAATGTATACACCCGTGATGATAATAGACAAAGAAGCATGCAAAAACCAGTATGAAGAGTATGGAAATATGAATAGTATCATAGACACTTATATGATATGTACATTAGGCCCTGGCAATATGGATGAAAATGGGGAACGAATTAACTCTTTAGAAGCAGACAAAAAAGATGGATGTATTAAAAGAAAATCATGGCCGGCTATTAATTCAGGAGACCCTATAGACGTAAGTGATTTTGACAGCCAGCAATAAAAAGGCCAATGTTAATTATTGCCCGAAAGTTTTTAAAAATACTCTTTGTAGAATGATTGAAATATTACACTGTACATAAAGGCAACATGATTAAAGTGGCTCTATTTCTATTCTCCAGCGACATAGGTACTTTTCTTCTTTCTCGTGTGGCTAGTGCCTAACCTTTTATGCCTCAGACTTGGCTTTAAATGCCGTGAAGAAATATCTACTGATAGGTAATTATTATTACAGTATGATGTGAAGTACTCATTTTAAGTTATTATTTGGGATAATACAATTCAGTGGGTCTTTATCCCAGATTTCATGGATAATTGCCCATGATCTAAAGGATCATGGGCAATTATCCATGAATTATCTACTATCTCATCAATTCATTAAGTGAAAATCTAAAATATAATACCAAACAGATGTAATACGTACATAGAGCGACGCGCAATGATTGTTGACATAACGGTTGGGAACGTTGACGGACACCTCGTGGGGAACCTCGTGAAAGCCGAGAAAGATAAGCAAATCAAGTATCTTGACTTGGCTCGCGAGGATGTGAACTCAGCGATCATTGGGCTAATAGCTGTTTCAGCCAATGGCTTAATTACCAAGAGCCTCGACCAATACCTGAGAAGGTTCTCGTTAGGCAGCTTTTTTTTTTTTTTTTTAGGATGGGAAATCATCAAATGACCCCCCCCGCTCTGGGCGGAGCGGAAGGGAGTGTCAGACTTGTACTGTTGACTATGTTCCTTCTTTGCCCTTTGTGTTCCAGGGCCGCGGTATCTCTTTCGAACAGTCCCGCAGCCCTGGCAGGCATCGGCCCGTGCATACCCCTACGTGGTTGCTGACATCTCTTTGAGGCGCGCGTGGAACACGAACGCGCCGTCGACACGGCCTGTCGTCATAAGACGGCCGGACGGCAAGCTAGCTCATAACTCGCCGTCCACAGGCCCGCGCCTACGGTGGGCGGGGGCCACCACGTGATCCCCGAGGCCCAGGGCGTCTCCCGCGGCGGCTGGGACGTGAGGCTCTTTCCCTCTCACGTTCCGCCACCTCCTTCACTAGCATGACTACTTCACAGAAGGAGGTGACGGCTTCCCATTCCCTCTCGCTCCAGACCATGGCTTGAACCAGGGCCGGGCGCGAGAGGTCGCCGCCGCCAATCGCCTCTACGAGGACACGGCGCTGCTCCGCCCAAGCGGGGCAGGCCTCCATAGTGTGCTGCACCGTGTCCTATGCAGCTGGATCAAGGGTTTGATAAAGAAAGCGGTACTCCTGGACGCGGCTCGTGTTGATAGGAGATTCCTCTAATACTACTACTATTTTTTATATTTTGAAATGTTTTTTTTTTTTTAGATTGTATTTTTAAGGAATATTTTGTTTCAACATAAATGAAGGATTTAAATAATAATAATAAAAAAGCTGACGACATCGCGAGCTTCAAATATTAAATCTGTTCTTGTTTCAGGACTGTGATAAGTATGAATACGACGAAACGCGCAGAGAAATATTTGAATCTAACTCCTCAATGACAAAAATACGAAATATAAATAATATCAACAAAACAAGAGCTGAAACTAATACAACTACCCAACCCAAAAGGACTAATAGAACAGCATTGACCAAAACAAGTACTTCAATCAATAGGCCTGCTTTGATCAAAAGAACGACGTTGACCAATAGAACTGTCTCGTTTAAAAAATCTTTTATGTCTAACCAAACTGGTATTTTTAACGAAACCACTAGAGATGCACGAAGGAATGGAATTTGTCAGGTGTGTACGTTAATTATAATCTTTCACAGTAACTACATAGTATAAAACAAAGTCGCTTCCCGCTGTCTGTCCCTATGTATGCTTAGATCTTTAAAACTACGCTACGGATTTTGATGCGGTTTTTTTTAATAGATAGAGTGACTGAAGAGGAAGGTTTATATGTATATACATATAGCACCCGTGCGAAGTCAGGGCGGGTCGCAAGTTCTCAATATTTGAACTTTGAAAGTCAATTACAAACTTTTTTACATTGATATCGTTAGGCTTGAAGACGTAGAGCGGTTTCAAACTAGAGTATAGTGCAAACAGTGTGCGTATACGCACCTACACGCGTTACTAAAAATACGCTGATCTGAAACCATCCTTAGGCGGCGATTAACTAAAATGACATGAATTCTTGCCATTTCAATTATTCAAAGAAAATGTTTAACGATAACCTTTCCTTATGTCTATTGTTAACCCTGGACTACCGTTAAACCCAGATTTATGATAAGTTTTTCTGTAAATGTCCTCAGAACGACCACGGAGGACCATTAGTCACTTGGATGGGAACTCACGAAGTTCTCATCGGAGTTGCTTCAGTGTTTAAAGTCGCGGAAGATTTAAAATGTATCGGGCCTTATTTGTATACCAGCACGCAGTGTAACGGTGCCTTTTTGGATTGTATATTATCAAAAAGTAACTTTGATCTTATGGATGGAAGCAATATGAGGGCTTCAGATACACACAGGTGAGTTGAGCCTAGCTTTTTATTCTAGTACTAGAATAAAAAGTACCGCCTAACTGTCGTGGATTGCACAAAGACCGTACCTACGCAGGATTACTAAAATGCACACCGCCTTGAGCTCATGCCAGCCTGGTACTTCCTTGAGCTCATGCCAGCCTGGTACTTTTTTGGGAACATGTGTCATATTATATGCCTCACTGGCAACATACGGGAACTTTTTTCCCTAGCTACCTACCCTACCTTACCTACCTATCCAACCTACCCTACGCTACCCTACCTACCTTTTTTCCTACCTGCCCTAAATACCTACCCTACCTACTAACCCTACCTGCCTACCTACCTACTCTACCTACCTACTCAACCTACATACCTACCCTACGTACCTACCCTACCTACCTACCCTACGTACCTACCCTACCTACCTACCCTACCCACCCTACCTACCTACCCTACCCACCCTACCTACCTACCCTACCCACCCTACCTACCTACCCACCCTACCTACCTACCTACCCACCCACCTTACCTACCCACCTACCTACCCACCTACCTAACCACATACCTTCCCACCTTACCTACCCACCTACCTACCCACCTACCTACCCACCTACCTACCCACCTACCTACCCACATACCTTCCCACCTTACCTACCCACCCACCTAGCTACCTACCCACCTTACCTAACCACTTACCTACCCACCCTACCTACCTACCCTACCTAAATACCTACCTACTGATTTTTTCTTAAAATTACCAGGCTGGCATGAATTCAAGACGGTATTTTAACAGTTCTGGATCTTAATCATAATTTTCCGCTGAATTTTTCAGATATTTTAATTGTTATTCTGCTATTCTGGACGGAGACAAACACAACAAATCAAAAAACATGAAAATCGGTCCAGCCGTTCTCGAGTTATAAGTGTTCGAACAAACCCGACTTTGTTTTATATATATAGATGTAAGTTGCGTCGCGTGTGCACGTGTAACAAACAGGAACAGGAGAACTCCGCCAAAATCAATGTCTACTTCTTGAACATTTTCCATGAAGTCCCGTGAAAGTGTAGAAACAGGCAAAAAAACGAAACTAGTAATTTTCTTCTTCACAGGCGGTCGTTCTGCAGAAATTCTAAGGATGATAAAAGGCATCCTACAATGGAGAGACATATATCGTGGTTATCACATCCGGCCGGGTAAGGAATTTTAACTAAATCATGTAAAATATTGGATCTTCCAGATATGATAGCAAAAACATAAAATGGTAAACACGGAGTCAAAAGTAAATAATATAAATGATTTACATACAATTACTTGCAGGCCTGCAGATCATGAAAGGCATCTAAAAAATCCTGAAATAAAACAACCTGATGTACAACAACGAGGAAGGAATGAAGAAATAGTAAATGAAAGTGAGAGGAGTAAGAATCTAGCCAATTCAAATTATCTACCAGTTAATCAGTGGTATCTGACAAATAACAAGCCTTCAGTAAATGTTGGAAATGCTCAAAATATTGGTGAGAATAATGCTCCAAACATTAATTATGGAGTAACTCTCCAGCATGGTCCAGTCGGTATGCCGAACAAAGCGCCAGTATCGAATAACAGTCCTGTTCAGGAGTCGATGAAGATGTTTAAACTCGGCTACAAGCCTAACATAATCTACAAACAAGCACTGAGGAACGGACCAGCACCAACCGCACAGAACAACAGGCCTCCGACAAATTATTGGCCTATACTAAACAACAAGAACGAAGCTCCTAAAAAAATTGAAAGAGCACAACTTCACTTCCGACAGCAGGACCCTCTTAACATTTGAAAAGTAACTGTAAAGTTGTTTGATATTATGTGCTTTATTTTCAGGTTTGTAAAGATTAAGTTGTAAATACAAATTAAATGTTATTTTTGTACTAGAACTGCCTTTTTTTGTAACCATTTTGAGAAAAACTCTGTGCTTCTAGCTGTAATCAACGAAGAATACACTATCTCATCCTACAAAAAGTGAGCATTCATTACTCGTTTTTTGACATGGTAGAAATGTTTGCAGAATTGGCATTTTTTCTACATAAATGTTATCTGTGCAAACAAGTTAAAGTGATTACTTGAGTAAAACTTATAGTTTAAGATACGATTTTATACCGTAGTTTAGCAATTACTCGAAGTTAGAACTGTCAAAAGTTAGAATTCTTAGCTTTGCATTCTTTATCGGGTCTTACTTCGTTTAAATCTTGTCTATTGCATAAAAATGTTTGCATACTTGTAATTACTTAAACTCAAGTAACTACTTTAACTTGACTTGGTATAGATACCAGAGTTAATAATTACGACTATGAGAGGAGGTTTCAGGGGATCGAAAACAAGTCTCTGATTTTAGATAAGTTCAATAGTTTATTGGAACATAACACACGAGTAAATTAAAATAGTTCGGAACAGTATTCGCGGACAGTATTGGCGCGTTGCGTCACGTACCGACTTGCGCGGGAACTTGAAAAATGCACGTACACCAAGCCAAGCTAATTAGTTTGCCGGTAATGTTCATACGGACGCTCATTATTATTGTGTACGTATACGTAGTCTACCCTACACGGGATTTTTTTTTTATCTTTAGCCGTTTACCCGTGTACCCTACACACGGGTAAAGATAAAATAAATGGGTTTACAATAAGTTCATTTTACTCCTAAGGAAGTTGCATCGGTGGTAAAATGAATGAAAAGAGGTAAGTCACCAGGTCACGATGGCCTCAGTATCGAACATCTGAAATACACTTGCACACGGTGCACTTGCCACGTGTACTTGCCATGTTTTTTAATTTGTGTATCAGTCACTGTTATTTACCTAATAGCTTCATGTTTACAGTTGTGGTACCTGTTATTAAAAATAAAACTGGGAATGCCTCTAACGCTTCAAATTACAGGCCTATATCCTTGGCAACTATTTCAGCCAAGGTGCTGGACAGTCTGCTTGACGCACAATTGGCTAAGCATATAAAACTGCATGACGCTCAGTTTGGCTTTAGGCCGGGGCTGTCCACTGAAAGCGCTATATTGTGTCTTAAGCAGACTGTGCAGTACTACAAGGATAGAAAAACGCCTGTCTTTGCCTGTCTTTTTGGACTTATCGAGGGCATTCGATCTTGTCAGTTATAAAGTCATGTGGAATAAATTGATATCTGAAACTTCTGTACCAGCTGAAGTTATATTAATATTCAAGTATTGGTATAGCAATCAAAGCAATTGTGTAAGGTGGAACGGTTCCTTCTCGAGTGTGTATCGGTTGGAATGTGGGGTTAGGCAGGGCGGGTTGAGCTCCCCTCGCTTGTTCAACTTGTACATTAACCGGCTGATTGTTGAGCTCAGCAGCACCAAGGTCGGATGTCATATTGACGGAGTTTGTACCAATAATCTTAGTTACGCTGATGACATGGTGTTGCTGAGTCCATCAATCAGCGCTATGAGAAAGCTAATGTCAATATGTGAGTCATATGCGGTGGCCCATGGGCTCAAATATAATGTTGGGAAGAGTGAACTAATGCTCTTTAAAGCCCGAGGTTTTTCTTACCCAGCATTACCCAATGTATCTCTGTGTGGCACTCCTCTGTGTAGGGTGTCTAAATTTAAATATTTGGGTCACTGGGTCACCGATGATTTAAGTGATAATGTGGATATAGAAGGGGAACGCAGGTCGCTGGCTGTCCGTTGTAACGTGCTGGCCCGCAGGTTTGCACGGTGTACGAATTCAGTCAAAATCACGCTTTTTAAAGCGTATTCCCAATCTTTCTACACCTGCAGCCTGTGGGCCGGTTATTCGCAGCGGGCATACAGCGACCTGCGTGTCCAATATAATAATGCACTCAGGGGTTACTGTTGGGGCTGCCATGGCGCTGCAGTGCGTCAGGGATGTTTGCTGAGGCGCGGCTTTGCCGCTATCGTTAGGAAAAGATGCGCCTCCCTACTCGCTCGCGTTCGTGGCAGTACCAACACTATACTGGGTGTTTTTACTGATCGGTGGGAGTCCCCCATGCTGCAAAGGTGGGTTAAAAAACAAAATTTAAATTACGGCATGAAGCCGCCTTCATGCCGTAATTTAAATTTTGTTTTTGCCTATACTAACATTAGTTTTTTAAGTACATTGTTACTAACAAAATATGGACCTAGTCTAAAATAAATGTTTATTATTATTATAAGGCCAACATTTTATACAAGTGTAACATGGTCACCATAGCTGATTGGTGTAAGCGCTTGCGTCAGTTAGTGATCTAAGCTCGACGATGTGAGTTCGATCCCAGCTGAGGAGTTATTTTGCTGTTTTTTACTTTTTGTTCTTTATTAAATTAATTTTGTGACCAATAAAATCACTGAAGCAAAAAGTAAAAAAATAATGAAATAAAACCAATAAAATAATTTGATTTTTTAGATAAACATTCGTATTTGGTTTGAAAGAGCCTTTTCCTTCCTTACATTGGTTGTTTTAAGGTTCAAATTGGTGGGGGCTGTACGTTAGCAAAAAAAACTTGTGTGGCTGATACAATGATTTAATACGAACTGGTTTTAAACATATATAGGCTATAGCTATCCATACTAGTATGGAAAGCTATAGCCAGACATTCGAATGAGTAAAACACTGTTGTTTACCAGTTTTATTGACAAAGGCAAAGTTTTTTGTTGGTAAGGATGGACTTAAATAATTTGTCAAAGTAGGCAGGTATATAAATTGAATCAAAGTAAAATTAGAGGTGAAGTAAATCAACATGTTAGATAGTAAGAAATTATGACAACAACCGCATAATAATTACATCACTTCACCATACTTCCAATACATTACGAGTTGTGGTTTTAAAAAGAGGATTAGAGGAGGAGATTATTAACATTTATACCTAATTATTGCTAAGGTTTATATTTGTTCACATTCGCTTAACAAATACCTATGAACATTATTTGCATAAAATTAGATTCATATTCGTCTACTAATTAAAATAAATTTGACTAATAATGAGTTGGTAAACCTTCGTCTTCTATTACTTCTTGTACCATATTCGCGCATATGTTACTACTTTACGCCCATCCTTATCCGACTTAAACGTTTTTTCGTGGCTATAAATCAGCACATTGTTCTCCCAATCAAAATTGATCTATGACCTAGTAAAGTGTAGTCATTTTTGTCGGTGCGCAGTGGACAACAAAGGTGCGCGCTGGCTTGCTGCAACGTAATCCAGCAGAATGTAGGTGATTTCTCACAGTTTGTAAGCACATATTGTGTGCTGTTGCTTTTACGCGGGTGGACAAGAAGGGATCAGCCTCGTGCCTTGCCACGATGTCGTGGTGTCGAGCCGATGAATTTGCCTTTGGTTTTGCCTTGTCGATGTTCCACACATTCGCACGAAGCGCTTTGCTACATCATTTATTATGCGCACGGCCAAGGAGTGGAATTCCCTGCCTGCGTCGGTGTTTCCAAGTTCATATGACCCCAATCTATTTAAATCGCGAGTTAATAGGCATCTTTTTGGTTAGCTCGTTCCATCGTCGACCTCATCTCTGTCCTCAGGACTAGATTGAGGTCAAGAGTAAACCCATACAGAATAAAAAAATAAAAAAAGATCTTTTACATCTCCAAAATCCGCATATCGGCGGTTCTCCTCTGTGGATAAAAACAGTATTTATAATACTATTAATAATAGCTATTATTATAATAAATATATACTACACTTATACATAATATAATATAATATAATATAAAAAAATACTATATACATAATATACACTATGTTTATACAATATACTTATATATACCTAATTAATTTTATAATAATACAAGCTTTTCTTAAACTGTCTAAGGGCTAAATCAAGCTGATTTTAGACCAAGTTAATTTTATCATAATCATCATAAGATTAAAAAATTGAAAAAAAAACTTTCAGTTATTATGATAATATATTATTTTAACTATGGTAATTGGTAGGTATTGCACTTAAGTTACATTAATTATTTATTTCTAGTAAACATTGAAAGGTGAGAGGAGTTAGTTAAAGTGAAGTAGGTATAATATCAACATAAGATTATATGTAACTGTTACTCACCGATATCATTAAGCGCCTTCCAATTTCACTTCTTCCTAGCGTGTCGATGACAATTCAAATTGAGTCAGGCCAAACTTTGGCGACGAGTTTGGCACTTTCAGTAGCGTCCTGTGATGTACATCACAGGAGCAAACAACAAGACAGGCAGGACACGATATAAAGTGTCCCATCGTTTGTGGGGCAGCACCACATTTACACTCAAATTTCACATATAGATACGTTTTGCACATCCAAAACAACGATTTCTACCCTTTTGAACATTAATAAATGTTGCATGGTTGGATCCACAGAAATAAATCCGCGCACATGCGCATGAGTAGTAATCAATAAACTCAGTAATGCAAATACTCGTAGATTGACAACTAAGAACGCTCATTTTTATAAATGATGATGTTTGAAAACAATATTTTTAAATTGTCGGTAGTTATTTTCTAAACAGTCAAAATAAAATGCTCTGAGAGTTCCGTGTTTATCTCAAACGTTGGAAACTTCATTACACAGCCATGAACGGGATCGAATCGTTATAAATTCTACTTTAAGTAATGTTTTAACAAAATAATGAATACAAAAAGAAAAAGAATATATTGTTGTATACATGGTTTGAACTTAAGGCTTCTTGTTTATTGACCAAAGACGATAGCCATTGTGCCTAAGCTTGCTATAGTAATATTATGCAAAATTTTATATCTCCTTCAGTACCATAAGTGAATGATGACTATATATTGGTATATGGTAATTGATGTGCCACACGCATACTAATAAAAACCGAGCTCGCTCGTTTTATTTAGTGTTTGTTTATGTGTGCATAACTATGACTTCACCCACACATATAAACTGTAAATCAATTAGGTGGTTCAACTGTACAAGTGCCTAGCGCGTAAGCAGCGGACTAACGACGCCGCGCGCCGCGCGCATCGGGCACACGCTTGAAACCGCCACGCGGGAAAGAGATAGCGATATATCTTATTCTGTATATCGTAGCGGTGCGCGAACGCGGGACGCTCTTATTAGTAGACTCGTAGGTCTCTGGGTTGCTGTACGACAGTTTTTTTGATGATTGGTGGTGAAGCCTGGCAGACGGAAGAGTCAATTCAACTTCGACGACGCACTCTAGTGTTACGTTATACGAACTATTTGCAGCTACTTTCGACAACCTCTTTAATAGATACCATAATATTTTTACATTTAATAAAATTCCTACATTTATCTGCATTTGTTTAGAGCCGCGTCTACGTCCTGCCCTTTTTTACGTCTCATCTATCTGGTCTAAGATTGAAAGAAGACTACTACAAGTACATCATGTATGCTCCGATGTTTGTCTTGTTTATATCCATCAAGTTTATGTAGCGGTTCAACGTCACCGTCTACCATCGCTCACCTATCATTTAAACAAATACCCTTTTCCCAAGAACATATCATAATATATTGATCTATCACTTCATCCATCTGAACAATGTCTTTTAAACAGCTATTTTTCCTGTATACTAACGGATGCATAATTCAAAGATTTTTGATTGTAATTTTCTTCATCTTTTGTCAAGAAACAAAAAATGAAAACAAGTTTGTTCTGTTATCATTTTAATGAATTTTAAACCATATAATAGTTGTACTTGTAATCAGTCAAACAGTGAAACAGATCTCCGTTTTAAAACTGTCCGTCTATTCAAATGAGTGAATTTCATGTATAAGCGGGATAGGCTTCTATTGCGGCCTAATATGTAGAGTAATGGAGGCCCAGTGGTAACGAGATTACGAGTAGGGGTCGTGGGTTCGAACCCAAGCAGGCGCGTTACTTTATGTAATTTATTTCACCACCACTGCTCTCAAAACGGTGAAGGAAAACATCGTGAGGAAACCAGCGTATCTTAGAACCAAACATTCGAAGACATCTTCCATTTACCAACCCGTCCTGGGCCAATTTCCTGTCTTAGCGATGAGACCTGTGTCCCAGCAGTGGGACATTTTACACTGATTATATTTTAAAAGGCTAATAACATAAATATTAAAATAAAAAAGCCATTTATTTCCTGCAAACTATATATATTATATTATAGAGGAAATGCGGATGGTCTTTTCTTCATACAAACGCTCTCGCCTGTTTTCTTTCTGGTCTATGACTTTAACGTAATGTTTTTTATACTAAATAAAATATCAATCTCTTCTTCTAGCCAATATAATGGTGGCGGTGGTATAAAACCGACGTCGTATGACAAATAGGAGTTTATTCTCTTCCGCCATGGGATCTGGAGGCGATAGTCCTCGCGCGCCTGCACGAATGGCGCGCGGAGGCACTACGTTGGGGGGAAACTCCGCTGCCGCGGCAAGTCGCCGCTCAGCGGACAGACCTCATGGTGACATAGAGAGAACGACTGTCGCAACCCCGTGCAGGGCACGCCACCATAGTAGCGATAAGTCCCCTCTTTGAGGAGTGGCTAGAGAGGCACCACGGCGCCCTCACATTCCGCCTGACGCAGGTCCTCACCGGACACGGTTGTTTCGGGAGGTTCCTGCACCGAATCGGGCGGGAGGAAACGCCCGGGTGTTTTTACTGTGAGGATCGTCCGGAGGACACGGAGCAGCACACTGTGGAGGTCTGCCCCGCTTGGGCGGAGCAGCGCCGTGTTCTCGTAGAGGTGATTGGCGGCGGCGATATCTTGCGCCCGGCCTGGTTCAAGCCGCGGAGCGAGAGGGAATGGGAAGCCGTCACCTCCTTCTGCGAAGCAATCATGCTAGTGAAGGAGGTGGCGGGACGTGAGAGGGAAAGAGCCTCACGTCCCAGCCGCCGCGGGAGACGCCCTGGGAGTCGGGGGTCACGTGGTGGCCCCGGCCACCGTAGGCGTGGGCCTGTGGACGGCAAGTTATGGGCTAGCTCGCCACCCGGCCGTCTTATGACGACAGGCCGTGTCGACGGCGCGTTGGAGGAACATGGATGGGTTTTAGTCGGTACAAGTCTGACACTCCCTTCCGCTCCGCCCGGAGTGGGGTGGGTCATTTGATGATTTCCCATCCTAAAAAAAAAGGAGTTTATTCTCTTTATTTTAAACACTTGACTGACTTTAATAAACAAAGTTAGACTAAGGTTAAACCTATTAGTTGTCTTAGGGATGGACTGCGGGGCTATCCTATCCCTTCACCTCCTAGCAAGGCTATTCCTGAGACATACCCTTTGCTTTCCTTTTTGACGATACATTATGTATGATTAAAAAGTCCCGGTGTACATCCTTCTTATTCAGTTTATGAAATATCTTTTAAATTGGGCAAATATTGGAGGAGGAAAAACTCGAGAGCCAAACCTCGAATTATGAGTTTTTACTTGGCTATTCAGTCGGTTCTTCAGATGTCCTTATCGTACGAATTTGATAGTGGAGCCGCGGCCGGGAGACGGTCTGCTTGTACGAGGTGGAATAGTGATACGTAGTAGTTAAAAATAATATCGATAAAGTAGTGTTGTGAACAGTTATCGATAAACGCATTTACATTTTTTGCATAATTTTGATGTGTGGTATGGGTACGCTAAAATGGTTACCACGTTCAGTACATAAATGTGAACCCCCCCCCCCCACATACAAAATTTTCATCAGTAATTTAAAAAAAAAACCAGCTGTTCAGCATTTTGAGCGTTGTAGGTATTGCAGTTTTGTAGGAAACTGCTGTTTTTTTTTGAATAACCGACGAAATATTTCATATGGGGGGGTTAAGATTGATGTACTGAATACATGGTAACCGTTTTAGCGACAGCGACACTGTCGCTTCCACCCTGTATATAGGATAGGTATCCAGTCTTTAGATCTCCAGCTACATCAACCGGTTTCTTCAAATTGGTGATTGTAAATGTAAACAATAAACTTTTTTCATCCCAAGTTCAAACTAAGCATTCACGTACGGTCGCAGTCGCTTGATATAGGCATTCAGTCTGACCTTGCCGTCTTAATAAGTTTATCGGGACATCTAGCTGGCGTTTGGTCCATCCGCCATCAGTCAAGCGTGTCCTGCAAATTGTTAGTTAGCTTTCTCTGCAAGCTATGTCGGTAACTCCAGTACTTTTCCGTAAAAAAGCCGAAAACATTTTATAATCATTGCAAACCGTACAATTGTACTTTGATGGCTTGCCAGCATGGTTATAATCGAATTGTACTTGATTATTTTTTATTGTTCTCGTATTTTTCTTTTGATAACAGAATTTCAGGCATAAAAAATAATGCCTTTTTGAAATGAACATGTCACATTCCGGCCATCTAAAGCATAAAATATAGTACCTAACACATGAAATGGATTTCTGAGCCGGGATGGGAAGGCCGCGATCCTGGCGTCAATTCACGTCTTCGATGGCTCAGGTTGGCACCAAATGAAAAAAAAGGGTTGCAAGCAGTATGTATAAACTTCTTACCACTTGACCAAGAGTTACACGCTCATTCGACACGCGTTTTGCTAGAAAACCAATTAAATAAGTTGCTAAGAGCATGCCAAAAGTCACTACGACACGACAGTTGTCACACTGGGGAAACAAGTGACACACGCGCAAATCAGATGCAGAGACCAATATAACCACGGGGAGGCATTTAGGTAGCTACTAGGACCGCCATTAAATTAGCTTTAAAAATGGTGGTGTTGCAAGAGTGTGGTTTAATGAAAAAGCTGAAGCGACTGGAAAGTACAGGCGGATATTGTGGAATAACAGCCAAATGAGAAAATAGAATGAAATGTTGGAGGTATTTGTCAATAGGCACGCGTACGAAGACAGCCGGTGTCGCTAATAAAGTTATTGGGAAAATATTCTAGTATTTATTTTTTTACAGCTACAGTACTACTTTTCCATAACTTTATTTTAGTAGAATAAGTTTTAAATGGTCTGAATGGTATTATGAATGTGGAAACGGACAGCTCTTGAGCGCCATTTAGACATGATGACGACGATCAGTTTTATTAGTGATATTCGATGTAAAATAACAAAAATTCGAACTGATAATAAGAAACTTTTTTATTTCAACATTTATTTTTATTGTTTTAGGTAACGCCATCTGAAGGTAGAAAAACGTAACAAAAATGTAGCTACCATTCTTCGAGAGACCGCTGTGATTAGATTGCGTTATATTTTTTACGATTTTGGTATATTAATAACTAAAAAGATAGCGCTAGAGTTACTTACGAAAATCAAATGTTCTTACTTTTTGCAGCATAAAATCAGGGAGCCTACCATCACCAGTTATAGCAGTATTATTATAATCTTACTTCAGTGTGTGCAAGTGACAGAGCTAGATAACTTGTATAGCTGCATCTCTTTCCCACACTAAAGTAATACTGACTATAAGAGGTGCCCGGTACACGCTCACGTTAGTAAATAATAAAAAAACAGATGCGACACTAACGAATAGGTATGCATGTAAATCGTATATTTTGTTTACAGCCAAGCAAATAATATTGGGGCTTATTGTGTTATTGGTATAGGATCCTTTAAAATTTTACAATATCCATGTTTCTAAGCAAATTAAAATTGTTGTGAATGGCATTAAAATTGTCGTGCATGGCTTCTATACCACTAACACCATACAACTTAATATTTTAAGACGTAAAAAACTTATCAGGTATAGATACATATTCATTACAGTCGCATTTATCATTTTTATTACCAAACAACCTGATACAGAGCTAAAAATTGCAAACAAGTAAGAGAATTTAAATTTCTAGAGATGCAGTAGTGGTTTCGTTAGTGTTTGAATTATATTGTTGCCAAAATTGTTCAAGCTTCATCAACTCTTCAAATGCTTTGGAAACCTTGGTCGTGTTTGTTCGATTATTTGGTGTAACTTCATTTTCTGAAGGGCTAAAAATAAAAATATTAAAACAATATTTTGATTTTATTGCAATTCAGTATAAAATACTCTTCAGACTAACACTATACACTATGTATAGTGTTTTGGTAGTATTTAACATATCTCAAGAAGACCTAGTTCTGCCAAAACGAGCCAACCCACTTTCTGATATTAATTCTAACTAAATAAAAAAACACCAAACTAATACAAAAATTTTATGTTGTTTATTATTTTTCAGTAAAATCATCCCCGCATAAATACGCACAACAGCACATCAAGCTACTAGAATCTGTCAAACTTCTTTAATAGATTTTCAACTTTATCGCTGAAGCATTAGGTTCAAGGTTGATTCGGAAAATTTGACAGTAGCAGCTTGATGAGCTGGCGTCTGTACATCAAAAACTATGTTAACTACAGTTTTAACACAAATTATCGTTTACTTTCCAGAATTATTATTATTTCTTCGGAAAATGGATTTTTTTTTTATGAGGGTTGGTACATTTTGGCAGAACTAAGCTCAAAGATACTTTTACTTGTACCTTATTATTTTTTTGAAAATGTCATTTCATAATATTAGATACACCTACTATTTGAGAATTTGTTTTAAAATCCCTTAACATCATCGCACCACAACTTATAAATTACTGACTCATCTATTACTTTCTGTCATGCATTTATGACTGTGTCATGGTTTTGTGACAAACGATTAGGCCCAGCTATAGTTACAAAGCTAACTTTGCAGTTCGAATTTTTTTCTAAAGAATACCTACTATCCGATGCCAAGGCACTATATATATCACTGTGTGCGTTGACCTTAACTCGACATTTTTTTTAAATCGAATTAAAAAAATAATAAATCACCCTAAGTTGGACTTGATCACTACTGGCGAAATGTGGGTGTACTGCACGTACTGCTCTGACTAACCATTCGGGGATAACAAGATGAGATGTGATGTGAAACTTACGCAGCAGGATGATCATCCCAAGATATGTATTTTTCAATTAGTTTGACGCTTCTCCCGATGGTTGGACTGTCGCACATGCCTCGTCTGTTATATTAAAAGAATTATTGATTGATTTACTATACAGGGTGGTCAAAATAGTGACGGAATAAAAATAAATGATTCCTTATGTCCTCAGATTTATCCGAAAAGACCTTATGTATGCGCGATTATTGATAGTTTCTTGATAGTTCGAGGAGTCTCTTTTATGACGTCACTATTTAGACCACCCAGTATACAAGCTTAATAATAAGTTTACCCTGAAACTCTTAAGGAGTCATCATTATTAAAATAACTCTTAATCCTGAAATCGGTTTAAGAGCCCTCTTATATTTCGGCGTAACACAAATTTTACAATTTATCTAAAATGTTTATTATTATAAAGAAAATGTATTCTATTATTATAAAAGTATAGGATATTTGTGAGATGAAAAAAAACATTGCTGGTGTATATTCAATAGAATCTACAAATAAGAGCTCCCAAATCAGGTCTCCGTGAGTTTTTGCCTAAACATGCTTCGGGAGAATGATTATTGCTAAATAAATAAATAAGTTGTCTAAAATTCGCCTTATCATATTTTTTTTATTTTTATAATACCCTTCTTAATGTGCTCTCCGTGCCACGAAGGAAACTAGGTATGTAATAGATGGTTACCCATCCATGAACCGACTTCGCCAAGCAAAGCGTACTTATTCACTAACCCCATATAGACCTTGTGGTCCGAAATAAATAATTATTTGATTTGTAGCCTGAATAAAGTGTAAATAATAATGAGAAATTAGCCTCACCTGGTTTTTGAGCCTTGTGTTAGAACACAATGTAAAAAGTCACAGTGGCTCGCTGTACTTGTATATAAATACGGTCCCTCACATTTTGAACGATCTGACACTTTGAAGATAGTGGCAATTCCGATGAGTACCATCTTAGAACCCACCCAAGAGATAAGAGGCCCTCCGTGGTCGTTCTGAGAAATAAAGTACGAGTGAAGTCACACGGGCGTTGCCGGTGCGTTGCGTCGTCGCAACGTTATAATTGCAACGCATTAACTGCCACACGAGCAATGCAACGAAAGAGCGGTATCACATCGCAATGATGTCGCTTCTACGTCGCAGCTTTAAAAACCTTCGATATTATAAACAATACTGCATTGCGGCTTGGGCGCCGGCGTCGTACCGCAGCATCCCTTCCCGGTTCCTCTTTATAGCCTCTTCTACGACGCGCATACGTTGCGTTTAAACACGGTGTTTAAACACATCGTTTAGCTTGTCGTTCTGATTTATATGTAGACCGATGTAGCGTCTCCGCTCCAAAGTCGCAATACATACAAAGTGGAGCAGGACGATTGACATTCCTTCAAACCACGTAAAGAGTGTCATGTTCTTTACCCGTATACAAAAAAATCAATCAAGTCCAATGAATACTTTACCCACAGGAAATTATTTTTCATTTTCTTATTTTACAACATGATGTAGATCTGAGTCCGTAATAATAGGTAAACATTGTAAGGTCAAGAACCTATGCAAAACGTACGATTCTATTCTCTACGTCTCAATATGCTTGAAAAACAGAGAAAGGTGTCATACGATTCCACTCTAACGCGCCCCGCCCAGTCACACAAAATACTACAATTACTCTATTTCTAATTCTCGTGTTTTAAAATGTTTAGATGGACTAGTACTGTGCTCGTTTTAATTTAATGTCGTTGTTCCAGATCCATATTGTATACAAACAATGCATCGTGTGACATCGCTCTAAATGAGTGATTCCACGCACTATGAAATTATGTTCTTGGCAGATCCGAAATAAAAATCAAAAGAATTAAGAACTTAAAAACCATTCATAATAATGATATAAGGTTTTTTTTTTGGAAGGAATTGGAGGTGATTGTACTTACTTATGTACAGTGAGTGGTCATAAGTGCATTAGCACCCGTTACGTAAACGTTCGTTTTAACTTAAGTTGCCTATTTCAAACCTCAAAGTTCAATATTAAATCAATTTTTCATTGGTTATTAAAATAAACAGTTTTTCCATACATCTTGACGTGTAGGTATTTCACTTTTGTAGGGAATAGCTGTTTTTTTTTTAAATACCGATGAAAAATTTCTATATGGGGGGGGGGCTCAGAATGATGTACTGAATACGTTGTCGTGTCTGTGTCTTTTCCACCCCGTATAGTCGTGTCCCAGTTGAAGTCTAAGTATTCTCAGACAAAACGTAAACGTTCTTGTCTTTTCCGCCAAATATGATTTTTGAGCTGGTTTTTCATGATGCAAACCTTCGGTATGGAGTTTACGGCGAACGGATCGTAAAGACAACGAAGTATAGCCAATTGCGTGATTAGACCAGTTAATTAAAACATTAAAAAGCTATCACCGCGCGTGAGATTCGAACCCACGGCTCGCTACGCATGGACGCGCTTATCCTAATACAAAAACTGCTAATAACATTGCATTAGTGATTGAATTTATGAAATACAATCAGTAACAAACGAATGTGAGTAAGTGTGTCTATATAAATAGTATAGAAATTACTTATTAAAAGAAGGTCGTAAGTTAAACCGAAGTGTCAGTCTATTGGTTTGTAAGATTGCTACTACACTTATGACCGACACTGAAGAGTACCACTTACCTGACAAAAACCAGACGTCGACTTCTTTGAACTTACATCTGAAGAATTCTTAAACGGTTCTACAAATTCAAAATCCAACAACGATGATATAAATTCTTCATCAGTACACTTAAAAACAGACAAATATATAAATTGAAATGTCTGTTTGTAATATCAATATAACAGCTTTTTACTGAATGCATATTGTTAGGAAGAAATGAGGTTTTACTTAGTATTAGGAAGAAATAAGTTTTTACGTAGCGCATGTTAGTTCTATGGCAAGAAGGGCTGTAAGATTTATAATTTCCTATTTTGTGTGCTTAATCGGTATTTTTGTAAACAATAACGTGTTAATTGAATTCATTATGATTTGTGGCGGTTTAGGTTAGTTTCAGTGATTGATATTTTGTTCCAAATTAGAATAAACGGTTGTATATTGTTTAATTTTTTTATCTGTCTCCCTGTTAGTTCCGGTTAATCTCCGTAACGGCTGGACCAATTTTGAAAGGACTTTTACTAACTACTTTTATTTTAGAAAAATAAACATTTGAAATTATTAACAAAAATCGATTCAAATTCAAACTCTGGGCCTATTTTTACAGCACTTTTACTGGCAGATAGCTGATGTTATAAAAGTAAATAAGGCTACTTTTATTTTAGAATAAGAATTAGAGTTCCGTGCAAAAAAATTAAAACTCTTGAAATTGGTAACAAAATCCTATTAAAAAAGGGAACTGATATTTATTTTAATAATAATTTAACGCGAATGAAGATTGCAATCTTCCTCACACAAGTCAAACTAAAATAAATTGACGGCGTAAACATAAAATATAATAGGCTCGTTGGTCTAGTGGTGACAAATGCGACGGTTGAGCATGAGGTTCTGGGTTCGATTCCCAGGTCGGGCAACATTATATAGAGTTTTTTCATATATCATCCACGGAGTCTGGATTCGTGCCTGATTGATGGGAATAGGTTCGCTCTATGACATGGGACTTAAACACAACTGGCAAAAAGTGGGTGTGCACACCTCTGGCTTACCCTTCGGTGATTACAAGTGTTAATGTAAATTAAAACTGAAGTCTGGCTGGAGATTTGAATTACCAAAGAAATACTTTGAATAAAAAAAAATCTTTTAAATCAGGCTACAGAGTTCATATTGACACGGTACTGATAAGTGGGCCATAATCAGCCACACGACCCACCACTGTTAACGAAGATACAAAACAAGTTCCCTAGCAACCACTGCTTTAAGCTTTCACGGTTTACAACTAAACTTATACTGTCACTTCACTTCACGATTGGATTCAGTGTTTCGTGAATATCGGGAGCTCAAAATAATGACCAATCACGGAAGATATCCCGTAAGTGACAGTATAATATTCCCTAGCAACTTTTGGTTTTGGGTTTTTGTTGTAACAAAAAATTTGAAGACATGAAAATATTATGAGGAAACGGGCATGTTTTAAAAGTAAAAAAACCGATATCATGTGACATGCACCAACCTGCACTGGGTCCACGTGGTGGTCCGCTCCCTCTTACAGAGAGGGTAAGTCTGAGTCCGTTCAGTGGGAACGATATAGACTGATATATGCTATGTTATGCCCAAAAACAGAGGGGCTCGTGGTTTATTAACAAAAGCCGCGCAGGTCGATTTTCAAGATTAAGTAGCACTTGCTGTGGTCGGTTCGTCTATGGGTGATAATCCATTACATAGCGAGTTTCCTCCGTGGCTCGGAAAGCACGTTAAACCGTTGGTCCCGGCTGACATTTGTAGATCATTCGTAGCCCCGAAAGTTTGACAACCAGTCTTACCAAGGGGTATCGTATTACCTAGTAACTAGGTTGTGGAGGTCAGATAAGCATCTGGTTAAACTATCAGCCGACTCAAATGTAATTGGGAGAGGGATCATCTGCCTAGCCTTTTTTCAACCTAACCGGATGCAGCTGAATACCAGTATTTTACATGGAGCTACTGCCTATCTGACCTCCACAACCCAGTTAATACTGGGTAATACGATACCCCTTGGTAAGACTGGTTGTCAGACTTTTTGGGCCTCTGACTACCTAACGACTGTCAAAGATCTACAAATGACAGCCGGGACCAACGGCTTAACGTGCTTTCCGAGGCACGGAGGAAACTCGGTATGTAATGGGCGGTCACCCATCCACAGACAAACCTAGGCAAGCACGGCTTAACCTAAAGAACGGCCCGAGCGGCTGTAATTATTTAGCCACTCGCTCCTCTCCTCTGTGCGTAAAAACACACAACTTGTTTAAAAACGACACACTTACATTGCTGGCCCTAAGTCCTGGTTCGCATCCACTTAATTTAGGCGATGGTGACTTTATGTCAAGTTTTCCAGTTTCATCTATATCACCTTCCTCTATAGAACATACCATTGCATATTTGTCTATCGCATCAACCAATTTCGGGTAGCTATCTCTACACAATTTAGCTTCTCCTATCTCAACGCGTGCATACCGTAATAATTTTTGGTTATAATTTGCTTGATCAAATGGCTGGAAATAAGCAACATTCATTTTAAATCACAAGCAAAACATGATTGCAGTAATTGTATGAAGAATGTATCAAAAAGGTGTGATCATCAAACAGAAAAATTTACTTCATGGGGCCATGATCGTAATGGCGAAAAAAACAGCTCTTCCAAAGATTTATATAGTGCAAAAGATTTTAAAGATTTTAAAGATTTATATACAACGATTAAGATATTGGCCCTATGTACAAAATTGTTCCGTTTGATGAATTTGTAGAAGCTCACAATCATATTTTTAATTTATCAAATGCGAAAACATTACAGAGATTCGCGTGCTCAAACAAGAAGAATAGCCAAACTGAAATGACAGTGGGCAGGGCACATTGCTCGCAGAACGGATGGCCGTGGGGCCGAAAAGTTCTGGAGTGGCGACCGCGAACCGGAAGACGCTGCGTTGGAAGGCCTCCCACTAGGTGGACCGATGACCTGGTGAAGGCTGCAGGGATCCGCTGGATGCGAGTCGCACGGGACCGGTCAAAGTGGCGACACTTGGGGGAGGCCTATGTCCAGCAGTGGACGTCTTTCGGCTGAAATGATGATGATGATGCGTGCTCAAACAAACAAGCTCTTCTCGAACAGATTAATAATTGCCAGGATGGCATTTAGTTTGGCTACTCACCCGCATTCATAAGGCGAAAACAACACCAACACCTTTTATTTTGTACAAATACTAATCTAAGGCTAACTAATATCTGTTGTCTAAATATAATTTCAGTCGAATGGAGTTATAGTTATTTAGAACATAAAAATAATATACGAAGCCATTGGTTTGAATTATAAAATGTTCGAAGCCAGATTATAAATGTGCTTTTTTCTATTGTCCCTTTACCTGCCAAGCCAGAAACGTCCAAAATTTAAAACGTTACGTGAGGCCTGATAAAGCCCCGTCCTTTTGCTACTTTCGTTTAAACCCTGATTTTTCGTTATTTTACTAAAACTCATATAAAACTATGGCTGTTTTATTATCTTTACAATATTTCCTATTTGTTTCTATGTCTTTTAAGTTATTTGGTTTGACATAAAAGCTGCATTGGTGCATTCTGGAAATATTAACGGGTAAGGGGTTATAGATAATATATCGGACACTTGGCTTTTATACAGGGTGTAAGAGACAGCCCTCCACAAACTGATGGGGTGAATTCAATATATCATACTGAGATGATCGGTACAAGAAATGATTTCAGGAATGTTATGGGAATCCAATAAATTTGAATTGGTTAATTTCCTTATAAGCAATGTATCGTTACCAAGGCAAAACGCACGTAGCGAACGGTAAGCGCGACGACGAGTTCGATGAACTCTGTAGCTAGGCAGGAAGTGAATAGTTAATTTCACGCGTCGTTCGTTAGAGTATTTCAACATCCATTGTTGTGTTTTTGATTTTAGCTGTATTATTTACATAAATGGAGTGCTGCGTACAGGGAATGTAATTTTACATTGAAATAAAGGAATAGTAACTGAAAAAAAAAGTAAAATTTTCCGGTGAAAAATTCCGGTGGAATATGATCCAAAATAAGGAGCTGAATGCACCCTAACAGTTTGTGGAGGACTGTCCCTTACACCCTGTATGTATAGATAAGATTAACAAAACCGACCGATGTTGTAGAGGGTACTAATACGAACTGTACTATAACTTAACTTATAATATCAAAAAGAAACCGTGAATAAACGGCTAGTAATACAAGTAACTCTTACCAATCGCCAATCATCGGTATGTCCATAACCTAATACAATGGCATCAGTACCGGGCCGTTGGAATCTCATTTCGTAATTAATAGGTATCACAGTTGGTATGTACGAACAAGAATCCTTGAATGAAACGTCTTGAGGATCATACTCAGAGTCAACCTTGGCCAAAGCAATGTCTAGAGCTGCCCAACTCGTCTCATTATCAATACTTAATTCGGGACCTGAAAAGAGAAAATGAATACAAGCAAGAATATTGAGATTAACGAAGTATTGGAATTAACTCTTTCGCGAGTACTGGCAAAATATTTTCAAATCTAGCGCCAAACCAGTTTGACTGACAACTGTTAGTAACAAATCAAAGGGTTTGGAAGATTTTTGTGTGAAGCCTGGCCGCTAACTTCCACTATTTTTTTTTTTTTTCAAAGTTTCGGCCACGCGTAACACCTATATTAATGGCTAGTCGGTATCAATAGAAACAAATTTTGTTTAAAGCAAAATGTTCTAAAGTGGCACGTTTCCGATATATGAGCTCTCAAAGTTAAAGTCCGTTCACTGATGGCATCTTCAGCACAACTTAATAATAAAATAATAAATCGTTTATTTATAAAGGGGCACATTTACAATAAAATATTTTAACAAATAAAATAGAGCACAGTTGCTTATTGCCTGAACTAGGTTGAACCTGTGTTTCAGGCTACAAGGTGCACAAATATCTCCGTATTTAAAAGGTTCCTAGGAATGGTCCAGAACAAACAAAATATCGCAATTACGGGGCGAGCAAGCTGTGTATTATTAAAAACTTACTTTCTGGAACACAATAATATACCACTTTCCTTTTTTTATCTTTTGTACATGGATCGGTTTCAATCTGATCATCTGTTATGTATTTATTGTAACCTGCTATAGCGTATATGTATTCCACATCTCGGACACAGCTCTGTGATGTTACAATGAACCATGATGAGACTAAGGCACCGCCACACAACCACTGGTCGAATTGTTTCTCTGATTGTGGTGCTTTAACCAAGTACACCTGCAAGTACACAGGGTCAAAAATGAAATTTTCATTTTATACAAGGATGAAAGGACAGCGACGCTAAAACGGTTACCACGTATTCTGAATCCCCCACAAAGAAGTCATTCATTGGTAAATAAAAAAATCTGTTGTTCCATACATTTTGACCGTGTAGGTATCGCAGTTTTGTAGGAAACAGCTGTTTTTTTTAAATAACCGACGAAAATTTTCTATGCTGGTAACCGTTTTAGCGTCGGTGTCCATTCCTCCTTGTTTTATTTAAGAGGGTATTAATATGCAAACAAGATAAAAAAAAATAAGTTAATGGATTGATGTTTTTTTTTGGGGTAGCCACCACGTGGGCCTAGTTCGGGTTGATACAACTACATGTCTTTAAACTTTTGATTCTATCACATGCCGGTTTCCTCACGATGATTTACTTCAATGTTTTGAAAGCAGTGGTGATGTATTCAATTAGGCTAAGTTGGTGCCTGCTTTAGTTCGGACCCACAACCTGCAACCTGTAAGTCAAGGCCGTGACCACTGGTCCACTACAGCTCTTCACATCGGCTTCCCATAACAAAAAAGAAAACTAATAAAACGTTAACATTTTACGAGTGTCCACAGGGTACAGTCAAAGAGAGTCGTTTTACCAAGAATACAGGATAAGATATACCTGTTAATTAAAATCCAACCTAGAGAGGTTTGGAAGGGAAGGCCATTGCCCAGCAGTGGGTCTCTCAAATAGGTTAACAAAAAACTATAAATTCTTAAATGTATAAGTAGCGATTTTTTCGTATCTTACCATGTACGGCTTGTCGGTTAATACCGGATAGCCACCTTGAATTCTTCTCTCGGAATGAGACACTAAAACATATCAGTGGGGTTAATCAATTTATTTATTTATTTTAATGCGCAATGTACACAAGCAATTTTACAAATTGTTTTTTTTTTTTTTGTAATTGGTAAGTTAATGCAAAGAAGGTTAGCATTAAGTCCTAATATTTTTATTTTTCTTCTCCCAACTATGTTGTGGTCAGCTTCCAGTCTAATCGGATGCAGCTGAATTACAAGGAGCGATGGCCTACCTGGCTACCACCACTTAGTTACTCCCAGTTACTCGACAGCATGGTACCCTTTGGTAAGACCGGTTATCCGACTTTTGAACTAGCCATTAAGTCAAAGTTTATTAATAACTCCTTTCCGGCCTACGGTCCGGCCTACGGTTGAATTTTACTTACCATACAGAATATTTAAAAATAACAGAAGTTGTAACTTGAACACGTTCATTGTTGAATATTTTGTAAAACCAAATTAAAATTGTACTTTGATGGATTGTAAAATAATCACGAAATAGTCCATCGAAGTACAAAATTATTTTTAGACAAGGTTATTTGAACGATAAGTTTTGATTGATTTTATTATTATTTCATGAGCAATAAAAATGTGTTTCTGTGACGACTGCGAGTAATCGCATAGACCAGGGAAGTATGTGCTATGCTGCATGGCAGACCAGGCAGGTGGCTTTGCCTCAGCAGGCTGCTAGGTGAACTGTGAGAAGAGGCTGCCAGTAATGAAGACGATCAATTAAAAGTTCTCTCCGCTGTCTAGGAGATATAAATTGACGGCACGGTTGGCGCAGTGGCTGAGCGATTGACTGCTGCGCTTCGTGTCGCGGGTTCGATTATCGCACGGAAAAAATATTTGTATGGCCTACAGGTAGTTGTTCCGGGTCTGGCTGTTTGTGTATGTGAATTTAAATGTTTGTAAACGCACCCGCGATACAGGAGAAATTCCTAGTGTTGATTCTGAAATGTGTACTATTATGGCACGTGCTCGGCTCTCAAAAAATGCGCTGGGTTATCAAAATTTAGAAAAAACCTTAAGAATCCAGTATGACTGGATTCTTAAGGTTTTTTAGTTTTTTCAATGCCCTAAACGATTAGCCTAACATATTCACATTCATATTGTGTGGTAATCGGTTGTCGTAGTATGGGTATTTGATGCGGGGCAATGAAAAAAAATGTTATGAGGAAAGTTCTGAGTATGAATGGAGATACCCATACATGTTTGGTCTTCCTCTACTTTTATACCCATAAGAGTAGAGGAAGACCAAAGAAACGATGGATGGACTGTAAATGATGATATGGCAAGAAAAGAGGTGACAGGCCGACTCAAGCAGGTGTGTAGCACGCCTGAGCAATCTTGGTACACACGACGACCAATCAAGCTATACAAACCCAGTTTATACGGATCTCTCATTGTACTGGAACTCTGGAAGTTTATAAAAAACGAGGCCATGATAATAATATACTGGAAATGTATAGCTTGATGTGTCGCTGTGTGTACTTACGGAGATGTGTAGGTCCTCCTGTGTCGATCGTGTTTTATGTAAAAACACAAAAATTGAAACGGCTACTACTAATAACGAAACTTATTTAATTTGAACATATAAGAAATCTGGCAACACAAAATAATATTTACATCGTGCCTTCATAGCTGTACAAGGAACTTTTGGCGCGTGGTAAAGGCAGGAACTAACGCCACCATATCGTTTCTTCAATCCATTTCACAAATTAATGTTTATCAACAGCGTCCCTCTGTCAAAGGCGTTCGAACGCCAAAAGATCCTTGCATTTTTTTTTCTTTTCTTTCATTTTTCGAGAGGTCGCTGAGGTCGGAATCCGATCGTTTCATCTCCCGCGTAAAGTTTAAGTTGTTTCAACTCTTTTAGTGCTTCCGATATTCCTGCATTCTTCTTGTCGCTGTTTCTATTGGTGTTTTTGTATAAATGTTTTTCTCTGCCTAAGGCTTCACCATCCGCAGCCCTGCAAAAATTAAATGTACTAGTTTCATTTTAATAAAATGAATAAATAAAATAAATTTATTTCAGGCGAATGCTCCTGGTGAGTGACCACCTTTAAAGGGCTAAGTATCATTCGTTAGATTATAAATGTATTTCAACTTCAACAAAAATCAAATGACTTGTCTCTGACGTCATGCATGAAATGAAAAGGACAGAAACAAAGTTCTTGTTCTTCTATCAAACGAAGTTCGAGATATGTCAATCTTTGCAAGTCGTATGAAATTGTCAGTCTGTGTACTTGTTTTGGCCATATCGTGTTTTTATTGTTAAGTATCGCTTTGTTGAAATAAATTGTTTACTTTGTTTTGTAGCTTTACATTGTAGACACAACTATGGAATAATGGTTGTAGACTATGAAATGGTTCCTAGTCCATGTTTACATCTTTTTGTCGCTGACTGTACTCGTTTGCTTTTAATTCAACTATTCTTTATTTTAAAAATAATATGTTACAAGTGTTTTTGGATTTTTCATTCTAGAATTTCTTAGTAGCAGCCACGTGATCTAGATTTGTGCCCAGTTGACGCAATAGGCTCGCCCCTTATTACATAGAACTTAAACATAACTAAAGAAATGTGAGTGTACTATTAGATACAGCTCTGCTTTACTTGAGCTTGCATTTTATTTGGTTACTTTAATGCGTTGACACCAGGGCCCCATCAATTGTAGGTAAGTGGTCACCGTCAACCATGGACATCAGCAACACCAGATGCAGGTTGACTTTGAGCTGGTTGGGACCCATGCCTGGTTGGGAGTTTTGATAGAAAACAAGGCCAGTGTATGCTGGTTTGGTTATTTTTTACTACCTTTTATACCATACTGTGACTGTCTGTCACGTACTCCTAATTATTAAGTAAATATTTTAGTCTTGATTTTTATTTTAAATCATCACACGGTATGGGCCACTTACAAACACATTAAACTTCTATTCTATGGCTTGACAGGCTGACAAGTTACCGTAATTAATAACGAAGTGTTCTTTCTTCCTTAGAATTGTAAAAAAATATTGCATCACTTGGAAACGCATAAATTCTTTACTTAAATTGAGACGGTTGTACAAAAACACGTTCCACTTAACCAATTCTGGGAAGGAGACCCAAGCGTGGTGTGTTGAGTAAAGCCAAGGGCTGAGGAAGGGAAGTGGATTCAAGGCAGTTGGTTTTAAATCGCGGGAGAGTCGACACGTGGAAGCGAGCTAAATCAGGGAGTCGGTCGAAAAACGGTTAAAACGCTAGGACGTCCTAGGTTAGGTCCGTGAAGTTAGCGTAATCTTGATACCAAGATGGACATTTCCCAGAGGACTGTCGTAAGAGAGCGATTAGTATTTTATAAGTTAAATATAAGTATTAGTAATAAGAGTAGTGAGGAAGTGAGTGTCGAGACGCAGAAGGAGAAGCTGTGGCGGAGGCAAAACTGGTATTGTGCGCAGTACTCTGTAAGTTAATTATAGACTAATCATCTTCAATGAACACGTGGTAAGTGTTAAATATAACTAACTCCTAGCTTAAGTAGCAGGTTGGCGATGGCGCAGAGAGGCTGTTAATAATCATTTATTTCAGTATGACGGAACAGCCGCTTTATCATCACAATGTATACTATTATGTCATGTGTTATGTTCCAACTCCTAATCCATACCTTGGCACATATTCGTCATCTGCGTTTGGTTATAGGGCTCAGTAATATAATGCCGACTTGTACTAGTGGTACAAATCAACCAAACGCTGCTGATGAATACTGCTTCCTGTAAAAGTCTAGCTCAGAAACATTGCGTAGAGATTGTTGGCGCACATTTCAGGGAGCGGGGGTAGGTTTCACTAAGTAACCTAAGCTGAGTGGATAGCTACGTTCTTAGGAACGCTAGGGACTGTGTCTCGTTAAAATTAACCGCGGCCACTGGTAGGCCTATTACTGAATCGACACTGTTTAGCGGGACACGCAACCATGACATGGGGCAGAGTAAAGAAATGTGAAGTGACGATGGAATAACCCCTTCGGCGTCCACCAATAACAATCGCAATATGTTCTGCTACAGACCGAGTCTACGGTACGCTTGTGCAAATTGTGTTATAACATAGTAATTGGGGTAATCTGCCATAAGGGTGTTATTAACGTGGGTACGCGTATAAGTATAAATACTAGAAACCTCTTCCTCAATGGCAGTGGCCTCACAACCCACTGCCTTAGAATTGGGAAAGACATGTAGATAGAGCTTAGAGAACGTGACCTTTTAGAGTTCGTAGCAGTGTCCTCAATAGGGCTATGCACTTGGGGTGCGTTGTCAGAATTCCTCCTCGTGTGCCCGATGGCTGCCGGTCCCTCTCGATACGTCGGGAGGGAATAGCAGCTGCCGGGCCGGTGCACCCTGGGCGTGGGCAGTATCCTTCCCCGAGGAATGGGAAGAGATTCTTATTCCTCGGGGAATGTTACTGTCCATGGCTAATATTCTGACATGGGAGGGGTCCGTTTTGGACCAAGGGGGCGTTGCTCCGCGTGACCCTCTGAAAAGCAGAGGGCACAGCGGAGTAGCAAGGGCGGGCTCGGTGTGCACTTACCCTGCCTCCGAGCAGACAGTGAAGGACGCAGTCGTTCACTGTCCCCGTCGATATCGTAATCCCACCGTTGAAGTGTCGTGGATCACGTCTCGCGGCTTCGATTGGGACCGAGGGTCTTGGCTTAACCGCCCGGACCGCGAGGTAGAAAACCTCTATAAAAAGTTACCCCGAATCTCAAGCGGCGGCGCACCGCGAGGAGATGTATGGCTGACGGGCTCCTATGGAAAATCAGTTGCTAGTGCGAACCACTGCCGGGCCTGGCTATGGCTTATCTGGGTACAGGGGGCACTGCCCAGATGGACTCTTTATTTCCCCCATACTCGTGGGAACAAAATGGAAAATTGTTTAATAAAAAAAACGGCCGATAACGGCGAAGCAAAGGAGGGGAGGGATGCGGGGTCGGAGTCCGGCGCCGCATCCAGCGATGTGAGCGCGGGAGGCTCAGAGAGCTCCCGGCGCGGGAGGCCCGGGACTGCTGCGGTGATCGGGAAGTTCTTCCGCAAGCGGTCCTGGCCGGAGGGCGACCAAGGGTCGTCATCGGAAGGAGAGCTGGCTTCGGCTCGCAAGATCCCCACCAGTAAGCGAGGAGGGATCCGCGGCAAGGGGAGAGGCCTCTCTGCCACCGAGAGGTCGGCGCGGCTTGCCGAGGAGGGGCGCCACCCGGGGGTGGCCGGTCGCGGGGTGGCCCGTTCGGGCTCCTCTGGCGACGAGGTGGGTGCAGACGGCGGCTCTGAGGCGGAGCGTAAGGCCGGTTTCGCGAAGGAGGTGGAGGCGGCGCTGAGGGCTGTCTCTTGTAAACAGAAGCCCTCCACCAGGCATAAGGCCATGCCTGCAGCGATCGCCTCCATCATGGCGTCAGCGGAGGCCAGATATGGGGGGCCCCCGTCAAACGAAGTGGCCAAACTGCGGGCGGAGGTCGCTCGCCTGACGGCTGCCACGGAGCTTCTCCAAGAGGAGAACAGGAAGCTCCGAGCAGACTTGGCCGATCTGCGCGAGGCCGGCCCCCGCAAGGCGCCCCAAAATGGGGGCCAGCAGCGACCAAGCCAGCCCGTGCCCGTGCCGGTTGAGAACCAGGTCCTGAACCTGGTTCGGCAAGAGCTGGCTGCCTTCCAGGCGCGGTTCTCCGTCCTGGAGGGCATTGTCCTGGGCCCCCCCCTTGCGGCAAACAGGGCGTCCCCGGGCCCGAGGGTGGCCACATATGCGGCTGCTGCGGCCTCCGCACCGGGGTCGTCTGGCCGGCCCTCCGGCAGGGTTGCGTCGGCCCCCGAAGGGCCGACTCTAGCGAAACCGGCTCCGGCCAAGAAGGCGGCGGCCCTGAGGCAGGGCAAGGTGGCGGCCCAAAAGAAGGGCAAGGCGGTGACTGTGCCAGCGCCAGCCGCGAGACAGCTGCCACCGCCGCCCCCCCCGCCCCCTAAGCCTTCCGCGGCCGAGACCGGGTGGCAGGTGGCCGGAGAGAGGACGAGGGAGCAAAAGGCGGCCAAAAAGACCAGGAAGCGGCAGCGCAAGCGTCAGCAAAAAGAGCGGAGCGTCGCGGCAAGGCTCAGCGCCCCGAAGACCGCAGCTGTAGTGATTACACTACAGCCGGACGCGGAAAAGAGGGGCGTGAGCTACCGCGACGTGCTCGCTAAAGGGAGGGCGACGGTGGATCTCGGGGAGCTCGGGATCACCGGGGGCCTCCGCCTCAGAGTCACCGCGACAGGGGCTCGAGTGCTGGAGATCCCCGGCGAAACCCGTGGCTCGTCCGCGGACGCTCTGGCTGAAAAGCTTAGAGCGTCCCTAAATGCGGACGAGGCCCGAGTGTCCAGGCCCGTCAAATGCGCAGACCTGCGCATCATGGGTCTGGACGACTCGGTGACCGAGGAGGAGGTGGTGGCCGCCGTCACCAGGACCAGTGGGTGCCCTGCTGAGCAGGTCAAGGCAGGCACCTTACGTCCGGACCTGTCGGGCATGCGAACCGTTACGGTAAGCTGCCCTGTGACGGCGGCGAAAGCCATTGTGGAGGGCCGAAGGCTCTTGGTGGGCTGGGTTTCGGCGCAGGTTAAGCTGCTTGAACCCAGACCTCTGAGGTGCTTCCGCTGCCATGTAGGGCACCACGTGTCGGTTCGGTGTACCTCGGAGGTGGACCGCAGTGGCCTATGCTTCCGCTGCGGCCAGCCCGGTCACATGGCCGCGGCTTGCTCCGCCGCGCCACACTGCGCCGCATGTGCGGCATCTGGCAAGCCGGCCGATCACCGGGCAGGGAGCAAGGCCTGCGGTACACCCACCAAGGCCAGGGGTAACGGAAGGCCCTCCGTAACCACCTCCAAAACCCCCACCGTCGTTGCCACCGCCGCAGCCGCCGCCACTGTCGCCACCGCTGCCGCCACTGCTGCAACTTCTGCAGCGGGGCCCTCGCAGGAGGCCCGGGAGGGGGCTGAAATGGAGTGCCAGTAACGGCCCCATTACGCCTTCTCCAGGCGAACATCAACCACTGCGCCTGCGCTCAGGATCTGTTGATCCAGAGCATGGCGCAGTGGTCGATTAACATCGCCGTGGTCGCTGAGCCGTACTTTGTCCCGCCCAGGGATGACTGGGTGGAGGACCTTAGCGGCTCAGTGACCATAATTGCGTCGGCCGCCGCCGGTACCCCGACCCTTGAGAGTGTCAGGAAGGGTCAGGGGTGCGTAGCAGCACGTTTCGGGGAGATAGTTGTAGTGGGAGTCTACTTCTCCCCGAACCGAACTCTCGCCGAGTTCCTCAACTCCCTCAGGGAGTTGAGTGCCGTCATCGGGAGCCATTCTCTCCCCGTACTTGTGCTCGGGGACTTCAATGCCAAGAACTTGGCTTGGGGTTCTCGTTACACGGATGTGCGGGGTAGAATGGTGGAGGACTGGGCTCTAGAGACAGGCCTGGTCGTCCTAAATCGGGGTTCTGTCCCCACGTGCGTGCGGATGCGGGGCGAGTCGGTGGTGGACATATCGTTCGCTAGCCCCGCTCTGTCGCCGCGTGTCGTTGACTGGCGCGTCATGGAGAGGGTGGAGACCTATTCCGACCACCGGTACATCCGGTTCGACGTCTCCACCCAGACCTCAAGCGCGCCGGTCCTACAGGCCCCGAGTGGTCCGCGATGGGCGCTGAAGCAGCTGGACCGGGAGCTCCTCCTGGAAGCCTCGATCGTGCAGGCCTGGGTGTCATCACCGGCCAGGCCTGCCGACATCAACAACGAGGCGGGTTGGTTTCAGGAGGCCATGTCCGAGATTTGCGACGTGGCAATGCCCCGAGTTCGGCCAGGAAGCGCCCGACGTCAGGTGTACTGGTGGTCGCGAGAGCTGACGTCTCTGCGTGAGGCCTGCGTTGCCGCGCGGCACCGGTACACCAGGCATCGCAGGCTCCGCATCCGCCCTCCGGATGCGGCAGCCATTGAGGCGGAGCTTTACGAGGGGTACAGAGCGGCGAAGACCGCCCTCCAGGAGGCTGTCCGGCGGGCCAAGAACCTGGCCCGCGAGGAGATGCTGGAGTCTCTGAACGGAGATCCGTGGGGGCGCCCTTACAAGATGGTGCGGGACAAACTCCGCACCCGGGCCCCCCCGCTGACGCAGAGTCTCCGGCCTGAGCTCGTGGAGGACGTGGTGAGCGCTCTGTTCCCTTCGCGAGGGAGGCATCCTCCCCCGCCTATGGCTCCGCCGCCGCTTGCGGTGCCGGAAGCGGACCACACCGATGACGACGTTCCGGAGGTGACTGGGGTAGACCTGAGAGTGGCGGTACGCAGGCTGAAGGCCAGAAATACCGCCCCGGGACCCGATGGCTTGCCTGGCAAAGCCTGGGTCCTGGCCTGTGAGGCTCTCGGGCCCCGACTGGAAGGGCTCCTAAGCGCATGCTTGGAGAGGGGCCAGTTCCCGCTTCGTTGGAAGACGGGGAAGCTGGTCCTCATCCGGAAACCAGGGCGCCCTGCGGACTCTCCGTCCGCATACCGGCCCATCGTGTTGCTGGACGAGGTGGGCAAGCTCTTTGAAAGAGTTATTGCTAACCGCCTCGCCGGGCACCTCGCGGTGATGGGGCCGGATCTTGCGGAACACCAGTTCGGTTTCCGCAAGGGGCGCTCGACGGTGGACGCCATCATGCGCGTGAGAGCCCTCACGACGGGGGATGCGGTTTCCCGGGGCGGGGTCGTCTTGGCGGTGTCTCTTGACATCGCCAACGCCTTCAACTCCATGCCCTGGAGCTGCATTGGGGAGGCACTCCGGTATCACCGGGTGCCGACCTACCTTCGTCGTGTGGTCGGGGATTACCTGACGGATAGGGCCGTCACGTACCCTGGTCGGAGCGGAGAATGGAACCGGCGAGAGATGTCGTGCGGTGTTCCACAGGGATCGGTTCTGGGGCCGGCCTTGTGGAACATCGGTTACGACTGGGTGCTGCGCGCCGACCTCCCTAGAGGCGTCAGCGTAGTCTGCTACGCTGAAGACACGCTGGTACTGGCACAAGGGAGGTCGCACGAGGCGGCGGCCGAAAACATGACACGCGGGGTTGCGATAGTCGTGGAGAGGATCCGGCAATTGGGTCTCGAGGTGGCATTGCACAAGTCCGAGGCCATGTGTTTTCATGGGCCTCGGAATGCGCCACCGTCGGGATCCCTACTGACGGCAGGAGGGGTTTCCATCGGCGTCGGGTTGACGCTGAAGTACCTGGGACTCGTCCTCGACAGCCGGTGGAACTTCGTGGAGCATTTCCGACGTTTGGCCCCCAAACTGGAACGGACCGGGGCTGCCTTCAAGCGGCTCCTGCCCAACCTGGGGGGTCCAAACGCCTCCTGCCGGAGGCTCTACGCGGGGGTCGTGCGGTCCATGGCCCTTTACGGGGCCCCGGTGTGGGCGCGTTCTCTGAGGCGGCAAGCCAAAAGGGGATAGCCCTAAGGCTAGTCCGGGGGTACCGCACGATCTCCGGTGAGGCGGCGAGCCTCCTTGCCGGATTGCCGCCATGGGATCTGGAGGCGATAGTCCTCGTGCGCCTTCACGAATGGCGCGCGGAGGCACTACGTCGGGGGGAAACTCCGCTGCCGCGGCAAATCGCCGCTCAGCGGACAGACCTCCGGCGCGATCTCATGGTGACATGGAGAGAGCGACTGTCGCAACCCCGTGCAGGGCACGCCACCATAGTGGCGATAAGTCCCCTCTTTGAGGAGTGGCTAGAGAGTCGCCACGGCGCCCTCACCTTCCGCCTGACGCAGGTCCTCACCGGACACAGTTGTTTCGGGAGGTTCTTGCACCGAATCGGGCGGGAGGAAACGCCCGGGTGTTTCCATTGTGAGGATCGTCCGGAGGACACGGTGCAGCACACTGTGGAGGCCTGCCCTGCTTGGGCGGAGCAGCGCCGTGTCCTCGTAGAGGCGATTGGCGGCGGCGACCTCTCGCGCCCGGCCCTGGTTCAAGCCATGGTCCGGAGCGAGAGGGAATGGGAAGCCGTCACCTCCTTCTGCGAAGCAGTCATGCTAGTGAAGGAGGTGGCGGAACGTGAGAGGGAAAGAGCCTCACGTCCCAGCCGCCGCGGGAGACGCCCTGGGCGTCGGGGGTCACGTGGTGGCCCCCGGCCACCGTAGGCGCGGGCCTGTGGACGGCGAGTTTTGGGCTAGCTCGCCGTCCGGCCGTCTTATGACGACAGGCCGTGTCGACGGCGCGTTCGTGTTCCACGCGCGCCTCAAAGAGATGTCAGCAACCACGTAGGGGTCCGCACGGGCCGATGCCTGCCAGGGCTGCGAGACTGTTCGAAAGAGATACCGCGGCCCTGGAACACAAAGGGCAAAGAAGGAACATGGATGGGTTTTAGTCAGTACAAGTCTGACACTCCCTTCCGCTCCGCCCAGAGGGGGGGGGGGGGGGGTCATTTGATGATTTCCCATCCCAAAAAAAAAAAAAAAAAAAGGGCTATGCACTTAGGTCTAACAGTGCACGTACAAACGTAAAAACGGTTTCATGTTGTAACATGGAATCGTTTGGGATCAAATAAATTAACGTAACGAATGAATAAATAAATTCTTAAGCGCAAGCGGAACGTTTCCTATACCAAACATTTTATAATATATCATATCCTTGCGCCCTCTTGTCTTATTAGCTTCATACTTTATTATTGATTTAGTTTTATAAGATCCGATATTATTCATGTATATGTCTTAACTGTGAATCCCCAATATTAACTTCACCTAGTACCCCTCCCTGTCCCCTAGCTTCTAAAGTCAGGACAGGGCTGGAGGTCAGTTCTTTTAGTCGGTGGAAAGATGCCCTGTTTGGAGTCGAATCTTACAAGGCCGTGCGGATGGCGGTGCGCGGCCTCTACCCCTTCGGGGGGAGCCGACATTAATACTAATATGTACATGGATTAGGAAAAACGAAAATTTTATCAGCCTAGGGTAATTTACGTACAGTCACAATATCAAGCTGAGATATCTGATGAGCCTATACTTCATCATCTGCCTAGTCTTTTCTCAACTGTGTTGGGTTCGGCTTCCTGTCTAACTAGATGCAGCTGAATACTAGTATTTACCACGGAGCGACTGCCTATATGACCTCCATAACCTAATCTCCTAATGGGTAATACGATGCTTAAGCTAGCTGAGCTTGCTAAGACATAAGAATTTGGTCATGTTCGGAGTGGAGGAAGGTGAAAAATCCTACCATGAATTAGAGGAAAGAATAATAAAAATAATAAATATGACGGCGCATTCATATTATTTTGCGTGTTTTATTTAATTTGTGTAATGAATTTGGTTGATTTTTGTTTGTATTTCCAATTATTTGCATTATTAACTCTGATTTAGATTTTCTTTGTAATTTAAAATAAGTCACTAAACCAAAGAGGGGACTGCTTAGTCCGTGTGGGCTTGCGAGTGACGTCAGCGCTAGTGACGCTTGTTGTAGTGAAGTGGGGGTAGTGGGGCGACCGGTGCCTTTATAAAGCAGCCGACGCGCTTTACAAAAACTCTTTTGACTTGAGCCGTGGCGCTGACCGTACGCTCGCAATTCCGCATACCTCTTGGTGTTGTTTTTTTTTTAAAAGAATTAGTATTGTTATTTTGAAATTAAGTGTCGTTAATTTATTAACGAAAATAAAGTTGTATAAAGTGCTTTGGCTTGTTTGTCAAAACCTCATTTTCTGCGGCCCGTGGATACGACTGAACGCTATCGTCAGCTTGGAAATCCTTCAAATATATATTTCAACGTCCGGTACGACAGCAAAAACATTGAAGGAGTTAGAAGATTAGGAAAGAAAGGTGAGAATGTTAGAGTAGTCATATCATTTAGTACAATTGGCTTTAAACTAAAAATCCTGGAAAATGGCAGACTTTTACGTAACACCCAATATTACATCAATGAAGACTACCCATTGGACGTTTTAAACAAGCGCAAAGAGCTGCAAGCCGCACTAAAGATAGAAAAAGACCTAGGCAAAACAGCTTTCATTAAATACGACAATCTGATCGCACTGGACAGCAACAAAAACTCTTCCCGCAACTACTCAAATAAAAGAAACCTGTCCGAATATCCTAAAACAAATAATTTCAACTTCCAACAAGATAATCAGACAATAAAACAAGTACCAAGTAGAAAAAAGAACCTACCAACATAAAAGACTTTATCTTACAAAAACCAAAATTAACATTTAAACACAGAAGCAACAACCAAGAACAACCAAAACAACCAAAATTACACAGGAAGATACAACATAGAAACCACGAATGGACCCTCCTCATCTCTATCTCCCAGTACGGCCGGTCACCGCGGGAGAGTTCGACCATGACCCTCCAAAGAGAATAAAGTGATACATATCTGCTCTTACAATGTTAGAACCTTATCTTCAACAGAAAGACTTACTGAATTAAAAACAGCACTTTAACAAATCAAATGTGACGTGGTCGGACTATGCGAATTTCGTCGGTGTGGAGAAGAAATAATAGAAGACGAAGAGTATATTATGTATTATATAGGACAAACAAAAGGTCTATATAGTGTCGAATTTCTCATCTCAGAAAGAGTTTGCGTATTGGAAATAGAATTTGAAAAGAAACCCTTTGCAATCATATTATGATATTGTACAACTGAGAGCTCGACGCAGGCAGAATTGGACAATTTCTACAAAGACTTTACGATGGCGCACCAAATGATATTCAAGGAATATATAATTTTAATGGGCGACTTCAACGCTCAGATTGGAAAACCAAAGCCTTGTGAAAACAAGGTTACTAGAAAATTTGGCTGCGGAAAAAGAAGCAAACACGGAGATACTTTGATCCAATATGCTCACGAACACAACTTGAAAATATTAAATATTATTGATATTTCAATTAAAAAACAGAAATAGGTGGACTTGGATCTCTCCAAATACGAACACTAGAAACGAAATCAACTATGTGATGACAACAATACCACACTTATTTTCCAAATTTGAAGTGCTAACTACCTTCAACTTTGGATCAGACCACAGACCAATCAGAGCAACTCTAAATTTAATAACAAAAAGAAGCCGAAGACATTCCAGTACTCCAAAAGCCGCTTTGAAAACATTGGAAGAGAAAAATACTTATCTCACACATCTAAATGACCATCTGCAAAGTCTGTCAATAGCACACGAAGAATACACAATCAACCAGTATTGCCATATGATCGAGAAATCTATAAAGGACAGTTTAAAAACATAAAGGGAAAACCAAGACAAAATGTTTTGAGTGAAAAGTCTAAGGAACTTATTGAAAAAAGAAGTTCAAAAATCAAAATCAAAAGTCATTTATTCAAACTAGGCTGAAAATCAGCACTTTTCGAACGTCAAAGTTACATAAGACAGTCCCCCAAAAATGCCCGCCCGTCACCACTTCCTAGTGCTTTAGCTGGAAAGAAGAAGTGGTGGAACAAACTCCCCAGCAGCACGTCTGTCTGTTTAGTTATATAAACTTGATTCTATACAAATCGTATGCAAAGTAGTTAAAATTACGAAACACAAAACATTTGATTAAATTACACACTTACCATACGTTAGCTAGCACGCGCCAGTATATCACTACAACATAAAACTAAACTGTGTAAAAAAGACAAAGAGGCGTTGAAGGAACTGTATAAAAAGGCAAATAAAGTTATAAAAAAATGATACGAAACATACAGAACAAATACAATACGCAGACACCTGGAAACCTCATGAAGTGCCAAGAAAGCATTTTAAGAGCTAGATAGCTCCAAAACTTGGATTCTATTTTTGCAATGTGGTATAAAGAAGAGTAAATCGCGCGTGGAAATTATCAACATAGCAACTGACTTCTACGCTAAGCTATAAGACCAACCAAATTCAATACAGACACACAACCAAGCTCACACTACACAATCCGACGTTGAAATGTTTGACGAATCCGAGGTCCTCGAAAACATGATAAAACTAAAATTAGAAAAATGCCCCGGACCAGATGGTATCAGAAACGAACATGTCAGACTTGCTAAGGAATTGTTGGTTGCTCCACTGACATGTCTATTTAATCAAATACTTATCGAAGAGCAAGTGCCAGAGGGCTGGACTAAATCAGAAATTGTCCTACTCTAAAAGAAAGGCGATCCAGTTGACATTGGTAACTATCGACCAATAGCCTTATGTCATGCCTGTGCAAGATGTTGGCATCATGCCTACTAGAAAGAATATCCTTCGACATCGATAGCCACCAATCCTACGAACAGGCTACCAAGACCACATCCTCGTAGTAGAAAAGGCAATAGAAAAATATATTGAGTTTCGCAGACCGCTATATTTAGCCTTCATAGACTATAAAAAGGCATTTGATTCCATTTCTCACAATAGCATCTGGGAGACGCTTACTTACAACAAAACAACAAGCAGAGTCAGGATGGAGAAATCCGGTGAATGCATAAAAATCAATAGAGGGGCGACAAAGCGACCCAATATCACCTAAATTATTTAAAGCGACTGTACTGCAGAATATAATGAAGGATCTGCCTTGGTCAACACAAGGAATCAACATGGATGGGAGGTGCATGAGTCATTTAAGGTTTGCAGATGATATCATCCTGTCATCAGATATACTGATACTGTTAGTCCGCGTCATCCCACTGCTGGGCAAACGCCTCTCCCCATGACTTACTTACTTATACTTATAAACGATCTAGAGGCTGCAAGCAACCGTGTAGGGTTAGAGATGAACTTCAGTAAAACGAAAATCATGACTAACGACAAAATTATACCCATTTTAATAGGGAATGAGCCATTGGAATATGTCTATCTAGGAAAACAATTATCATTTAAAACCCAAAGAAATATAGAAGAAATAGACAGACGTATAGCCTCAACGTGGTAGAAGTTTTGGGCCCATAAGAGATTCTGAAATCTCAGCTCCCAATGATACTGAGGAAAACTGATATGGGCTCAGCGATACTACCATACATACTACCTACGGCTGCCAAACATGGATATTGCATAAGAAAGCAAAGATGAAAATTCAAACCACACAGAGAGCAATGGAGAGAGGTTGTCTGGGAATCACTTAAGAGACAGAATAAAAGCCGCTGACATACGAAATAGAACCAAGGTATCTGATGCAATTAATTATTTATTTTCAATGTACCTAATAATCAATTTCTAGCTACTTGACTTGTATTATTTAATTTACTAATATAATGTATTATCTAAGGCATGTGAAAATGAATTTTATTATTATTTATTATTTTATTTTACAATTTATTTTATTATTTGATTTGATTTGATTTTATTTTTAATTTTCATGTTTAAATTTGATTTTTGTGATTATTTACAGTTGTTTATTTTATTTTAATTATTGTGATTAACTAGAATTGAATACATTACTGTTTACTTTTTGTGATTATGCATGGAATTAATAAAGCTAATTTGATTTTGATTTTGAATACGATGCTTGTAATTACTTTGTCTACAATTATTAACTTACCCTGCAGGATGGTCCTTCCACGATATATATTTTTCAACTGTGTCGTAGCCCCTCTTAATCGGTGGACTGTCGCATATGGCTCGTCTGTTGTATTTATTGAATTAATATTAGTATGTCTGTTTCAGCCTCCAATAATAAACTCAGAGAGCATAATCTTAACTCAAAATTTATTTCTTGGATTACTAAAACCTTTGATCAAGAATCATGATCCGCATAGCTTTTTCCCAACTATAAATGTTGGGGTGGGGTCAGCGTCCAGTCTATCCGGGTGCAGCCGAATACTAGTTTTATTTTTTATAGAAAGTCTGCCCGTCTGACCTCCACAACCTTTTATTGGGGATGCCTACTTCTAAAAATAATTGTATTCAATAGAATGCCATTTAGGAGAATTCCAGTCGCAGATAAATAAATAAAAAAAACTCTAGTTATCGAAACTTAGTTAATCTCACAACATACTGTAGATGCTTAGTTTTAATTTATTTTATTTTTTTACTCTTCCATGACAAACCCTCCTCTAAATTTCGACTTTCTACACTTAGTACACACGGCGGCACATGAAGCTGTGCATTTCCAGTATAACTTGGCCTCGATTTGTATAGATTTCATATACAATGAGAGATCCGCATAAACTGGTTAGGTATAGCTTGATTGGCCGTCGTGCGTACAACACAAAAATAACAAGAATAAGTAATAATATGAGGTCTCACCTTCCTTTTTTATCTGGCAGATCTGAATTACTTAATATGCAATCTAGGAAGGCGCCATTGCACTGCGTGCTTGTATATAAATAAGGTCCCATGCATTTTGAATCATCTGACACAATGAACACAGAAGCAACTCCGATGAGAACTTCCTTGGCACCCACCCAAGTGATAAGGGGTCCTCCGTGGTCGTTCTAAAGACGTTAAAATGGTTTTATTACATTGCATTGTTTTCATACACAAGGCTTTGGGCCCGGTTAAGAGAGAGGTTAGATCAGCAATGGCCCCTTGGTAACGGCCTCGAGTTACAAGTTGTAGGTCGCGGGTTTGAACCACGTATTACTTTGTGTAATTTATTTTATCATCATTGCTCTCAAAACAGTGATGGAAAACATCGTGGATAATAGAACCAAAAATTCAACGACGTGTGACATCCATCAACACCCACTCCCTCTCTTACCTACCTATGGCCCAGCAGTTGATTATGCTGGGCCTGTTTTCCACCGAAGGTGAGATGAGCGGAGCGGAGAGGAGAGGAGATGTGCTAGATTTGGCGAATCACCAGAAAGACAAGAGACGACATGTAGATGTGACCAATGTGTTTAGTCAAATTCAATAGATCCCACCACTCCGCTTTTGCGGAAACCGTGCTTTAACATGCTTTGCACAGAAAATGTAATGGTTCACAATGTAGACTTAATCTTATGAATTATAAAGGGTGTAAAAAGACCCTTAACGAAGCCGGAACGCACTTTCTCTCCCTGTCATTGCGATATTTTTTTTGTTCTTTACCATACTTGGGATACTTCTAGTTACGGAGATATTGGGGGTCTAAGTTGCTACTTTATCACATTTTTTTTTAATACATGTTTTTTATGTAAGATTTTTACTTTAAACACCTCAACGACCCCCGTATTATCCAATCCATCCATCAGCACAATGCATTGAGTGCGTCCCATAAAGTCCTACCGTAAAACATGATTTTTACCCCAAAAAAAAGTCGATTCCCGGCAATAATGTTTGCGTAAAGTTATTTAGTTTGATGAACAGAATGCTTGGTTGACGGCTATGTGAAGGGTCTGTTTACACCCTGTATTTAAAGTACAGGCTTAAGATTTTATCGTAGATACCAATCGAAGAAGCGTGGCGTCACCTTTCGCGGTGAGCACAATCGGATGCTTTCTAAAACTTGTCCTGTTAAATCCTGACAAGTGGAGCCGCAAATTCATACAAAGATGAGCCATAAGATAAGAATAATCAGCATTTCAATCTAATGTTTCCACTGCTGTGACAGAACCCAGGCCGCATGTAATCAACCATGGGGGCCAAGTACGAGGTCGACGGCGGTCACCGTGTCTTCTAACAGTTGTTTGTGTAATGTGGACCATGTGCCTAATATAGGAGAGTTTTCATCCGCTTTATGGCGCACCGTGTTTCATATTGGCCAAAATGTATTATACATAGCTATTGCATTTAGCAAGGCAATAGCGGTCATTAACCCACCTTCATTTATTAACATTTTATTGCTATTGCCCGCGACTTCGCTCGCGTTAATTTAGTATTTGACAATCAATTCGGGTTGTTATTACAAGCAAAGTACAATATAATTCAATCATGATTCGAAAGACACGTGGCGCAATCTATTATCTTATAATCGTTACTGTGTTTTCCTCGTAGTAGTAGTTTTTTTCGGTAAACGGGCATAGGTAACCTGTGCCCGTTTCTGTACACCTGACAACGTATAGCCAAAATTTCAGGATGATCGGTTTAGTGGTGTAGGCTTTCACATTTATAATATTAGGGTTGGCGGTGACCGCCACCGCTCGTCTACTTGGTCGGGCTGTGGACATATGTGTTAGGCATCAACGGAGTTCTAACAAGCCAATATGTCGTGAGATCCGCTTCGCCGCACGACCGCGCGGACGAGAGGTGAAGTGTGAGAATCACCTTAAAATACTTAAATAAAGCCCTTTAGCGTCTGAATCGTCATGTATCGTGACCCAGAACATTTTTTACCAATGAATAACGATACATTGTCTTTTGTCTTGGTTAGTGCAAAGAGATATCAGCGGAGGAGCAATGACCGTTATAGCCATACGAGGACGCAACATCTACACGTACCTGACAAATTCCACTCTTGCGAGAAGGTGTTGTCTGGTTAACAATATTTCTATCGTTTGTTCTACTGTTTTGTGCAATATTGGAATTTTTTGATCGTTGGTTTGACGTTGAAAGATGTCGACGTGTCAGGTCATTATCACACTGAAAAAATAATATTTCTAAAATAACTTGGTCAAAATAGTGATTAAGTATAGCGATTAGCAGCGAGTTTAATTTACATTTATATGTGATGCGATGGAATGAGAAAAATGTCGTGAGGAAAGTTTTAAGCATGAGTGTGATGGGTATAAGAGTAGAGGAAGACCAAAGAAACGATGGATGGACTGTGTGAAGGATGATATGGCACGAAACGAGGTGTCTGATGAGATGACGCTTAATAGAGAAGTATGGAAGAAAGAGCCATGCTGCTCCGACCCCAAATGAATTGGGATAAGGGTAAGAGGATGATGATTCTTTATGGGTCTAACATTGCTACTGTGAAAAAAAAACAGCTGTCCCGTATATTTGCTTCGAGCAGGTATTGAAATTTTGCATAGAACACCTGAATATTTTTTCGCGATTACGATGATGGTCTCTGGAGAAAGTAATTCAGTTTGATGGTTTATACCGCATTCTTAAACATGACCACACCTTCTTGATATAATTATGCCGTAGAAAATACAATATTCTTATTATTTTCTCAAGTCCTTTACCAACTCCTAGGTTACCCAAAAAAGAAAAATTGCCTATAACATAACATAACACAACATCACGCCTGTAATCCCCGAAGAAAGACAGAGGTGTACCTATAGTAAACCCACATTTTGCCAATTATGTTGAAGTGTCATGGGGGCGAGCCCATTGACACCAACCGGGCACAAATCCAGACTCCGTTGTTGCTACTGAGAAATTCCTGATGCAAAAAACCCAGTAACACCTTGCCCGACCTGAGAATAGAACTCAAGACCTCACTCTCAGAAGTCGTGCTTGCGACCACTAGACCAACGAGCCAGACACTTATAACTTGAAGTAAAATTTGCTTTCTATTTTCGATAGGTACTTACTGGTTGACCATCGTCGCCATACAACCTGAGTCCACTTTGGCATCCATTTAACAAGGGTCGTGGGTCTGGAATAACCATTTGCCCCATCTCATCAAGCTGACCCTTTTCTAGAGTACATATCATGTATTTGTCTATCACTTTTCCCATATCAGGGAAAAACTCATAACGCTTTTTGCAATTCTCTTTATCCAGTATCCTTATTGATGCATATCGCAACATTTCTTGGTTGTAATTCAAAGAGTCGTTGGGCTGAAAGCATTTCAAATAGTGATTATTATTATACACGGTGGACGACTGGACGCCGTGGCCGATTTGAATGGATGGGAAGGGGCGCCCTAGAAGGGCATACACTGACCTAGTGTATGTCCTACTAAAGGATGACTTCCATGATTTTACAATCTTTAAACGATATTAAATCGTGTACACAGTATTTAAAGTCTATATTACCAAGCCGCGCACAGCAGCTTGGTAATATCGCGATCGTAGCTGAAAGTATGCTGCGACACGTGATCGGCTCCGCTCGCCTGTCGTCGTATACGATTGGATGAAATGAAACTATTTGACTAGGCGCAGAAACGGATATGTTCGCAAGTGACGGTTTGGAGCCGATCGTATGCGTCGATATGCTGCCGGATGGGATCGGCTGTCGCCGCATCTATTCGTATCCTTTCCGATCCGATGCGATGCGAGCCGTTTGGTGGAAATCATCCTTAAGGCGTCCCCTCCCTGCGGTGCTATTGGTGAGGTTCTTCTGAAAGCTCAAGTGCGCAGTAAGCGCCTCCGACGTGTGACCTGGTGTATGAACGTGGACGAGGCGAAAGGAGTATGTAGCATTTGGGGATCTGTAGTTTCTGCCAACCCCCATGGACGCCCAAAAAGGATGGTGGGATTTTATGTATGTATGTATGCATCCTGACAAACTAGATTCAATAAATGACTCACCAGCACGGTACGATTTTTTTTAAATAAATATTTTTGCCAAACAGATGGTCTTGGGCGGTTCTGGAAATCCTACTATATACAGGGTGGAAGGCACATCGACGCGAAAACGTACCAGTACCACGTATTCAGTATAACATTCTGAGCCCCCTCAGATAGAAACTTTTCATCGGTTATTTAAAAAATATTGCACTTTTGTAGGAAACCGCTGTTTTTTTTGCGCTCAGAATGATGAACCGAATACGGTAACCGTTTTCGGGTCAGTGTCCTTTCCACCCTGTATATATATATATATGTCGAAGCGTCGACGCATATCAGTCGGTTTGGATCAGCGCCATCTATCTCTCACTGGAGGAACTATGTAGTTAGATTTGACAACTAATGTTTGGGAACGTCAAGTAATAACTTTGGGATGGTTAGCGTGGAGTAATGGCGACACTGAGCGAATAATCGAGTCAAATGTCGATCCGGAAGTGTAATCAGGTATTTGACACTGACAGGTACTGACGTTGACAGGTAGGTTGGCTAACCTGTAACGGGGGTAGTACACGTGTGCGGTGACAGTTGAGAGAGGGCACTTTGAATCGGTCCGGCAGTCTGGGTAGACGTTCGTTACTCCGCGCTAAACTTCCCGCGTTCCTAAATTCTTAATCGAGCCATATCTGAGGCATCCTTGATTATTTTGTATTGAGTGCGTGTTAGCAAGTAATTAAAAGTATAAACGAAGGTTTTGTGAGTTTTATTTCCGATGTCGCGACCCACTAATAACGAACCTCCGTCATTTATATAAAATTATAAATGCGAAAGTTTGTGAGAATGGATGGATAGATGGATGAAAGTTTGTTACTTTTTCACGCAAAAAATACTGACCGGTTTTAAATGAAGTTTGGCATACAGATAGTTTATAACCTTGATAAATCAAAAGTACGTACTTTTGATCCTGGTAGTACGATCTCGTGGGATATAGCCGAACTCCACGCGGCCGAAACCGCGGGCGTAATCTACCACAAACAGAGTCGTGTAGCGAGTGTCAAATCATATTGTATAGAACCCTTCAAATATCGCAAAGGTGACAAAGAAATTTAAAATGACAGGTTCTAAAAGACTGAGGAAGGAGAATTACTTGGCTTGACATTATTTGTATTACTAAAACTTAACTATGTTTTCTGGCACGTTTACATTAATTATGAGAGACATGATATGAAAGAAAAAAGAGGAAATGATAGAGGAAGAAAAAACCTTGGAATATAACGGTACCCACGTTGGCTAATACTGGACACAGCTAGTTTATAATATTCAGCACATGGCAGAGAAAATATGTCTTTCTTGTTCTGTCTACTAGACTCTGTGCAAGTTTGAACAAGATAGATACATTTTTCATAAGCAATTAACGTCAAAAAATAAGGCAGAGACCAAGGACTCCGTTTTGGAGCACGGCACAAACACGAAAAATTTGACGTTTCTCCGATCTGGAGCCACCAACAATAGAGAGGAGTCGTTCATTACATTGTCTGCATAGGATAAAGGATCACAAGTCGTGTCCAACCGAAGTTCGAAGGTCGGCTTCTGGAAGCCTAGCTCGCAGAACCCTAAGAAAGTCAGATCAGGATTGACAAAAAGGGAGTAATTGTGTGTTAGTAGTTAATAAAGAATGCATTTTGAAAAAGTAAAAAAAAAAAAAAAAAAAAGTTATGGATGATATTATAAAAACCCCTGCTGCGCGTCGCTCTTGCATATTAGTAACAGTTAGTACAATTTCGGTGTTTGCTGGAAAACTTCGGCTTCGGCCAAATTTCGGCCCATTTTGGCCGAAACCTAAGGTTTGGCCGAAGGTGTTGTTTTTTTGGCCGAAGTCATAGGTTCGGTCGGACACTAGTCATAAGGTAAAAATCAATTCTTACTGTAAGTTTTTAAACTGACATGGTCACTAACATTATCATTAACACCAATGATATTTTATTGAAGATACGCTACGTTCATACTGAGCGGCGCGCGGCGTGCGTTGTTACGACTGCGATAGATAATACGGAACATATGATACAGAAAGAGATAGCTATTGCGCTTGAAGTACTTAAATTACGACAGTTGTCTGAATTTGTCTGCAATAATTTCTTCGCGCTAGTGCGATTTCTTCCTCTTTTTATTTATAATATTATTGATTAACACTGAAGACGGGATATTTACCATGTTAACATGTTGATTGTTGTTTTTAACATGGGTAATATCCCACAGTGTTAATGATAATATTAAATTCTTACGTTCCGCCACTTTTCCGTATGTCCCCAGCCAAGTACCAAGCCATCTGTACCAGGTGCTTGGAACCTTTCTTCAAAGTTGATCGGTATCGTGGTTGGTATGTACGAACACATTTTTTTAAATGACTCGTCTGCCAAATCATAAGGTGATTCCACCTTCACCAAAGCGATGTCTATAAATGACCACTTCTCTATTTTGTCATATTGTAATTCGTACTCTGAAAGCAAATTTCTATTTAATGATGGTGTTTGATTTTTGGCGGTTGGAAGAACAAAAACTCAAGGAACTTGAGAAGTCGAGATTCTGTCTTTTAATCTTATCTACATATCAATTTATTGAAACATCAATTACAATTTGCATTTCACAGTTATTTTGTCAAACAAAAACTTTTGACACTGCACCGTTCAAATCAGCTGTTCCACACATTTTGGCGATAACAACATAAAAGATATTACGGTTTTTTTGCCCTCTTTCTTGGTCACCATTCGATCTTCCCTTTCCTCCACTTAAAACTCTATCGCTTATGTGCGTGTCATTAAGTACACCGGGGCAAATCCGACCACCAGTCTGCTACATCCAATAACCGGCCAACTCGGTGGCCTCATCTATTCAGCTGAAAGACGTCTACTGCTGGACATAGGCCTCCCACAAAAGGGGGTTTTTTGCCATAATCGCCACGCTTGGCAGACGGGTTGGCGATCACAGTACGGTTGTTAAAAAAGCACAGAGAACACTGCTGCCCATTCTCTGGTAAGTCCCTTAGTCGCCTCTTACGACACCCAAGAGAAGATAATTATGGGATGGTGCTATTCTTTACGTCCGACATCATACAGTATAAAAATAAACACGGTGGCCTCAAAGTAATATTACTAAAAGCGGTGTCGGATCAAACCCACGCAATTTAAAAAAGTTACTCACTCAAAGGTATACAGGTGTATACAACTCTCTTTTTCTTTGCTTTCGTACATTCATCTTTTTCAATATCTTCGTCTTTGACGTATTTCTTGTATCCTGCTATAGCGTACATGTATTCAACATCATCTACGCAAGCTGCTGATGTGACGATGAATAAAGTAGACACTAAGGCGCCGCCACACACCCAGGCATCATATAATTTTGCTGATTTTGGTGCTTTAACTAAGTATACCTGCAAGTGTAAAAACATGCCATAACGTCACGCCTGTATAGGGTGTAAACAGACCCTTCACCTTGCCTTTAACCAAGCATTCTGTACATCACACTAAGTAACTTCTAAGTAACTTTACGCAAAAATTATTGCTGGGAAACTACTCTTTTTTTGGGGTGAAAAGTGACGTTTTACGGTATGACTCGATGGAACGCACTCAAAGCATTGTGCTGATGGATGGATTGAATAGTACGGGGGTCGTGGAGGTGTTTAAAGTGAAAATCTTATATTAAAAGCATGCCTTGAAAAAAAAAAAACTTGTAAAAAATTTGGAACTTTGACCGCCAATATCTCCGTAACTAGAAAGTTCCGAGGTATGGTCTAGAACAAAAAAAATATAGCAAAGTGCCTTACGGCTTCGTTAAGGGTCTATTTACACCCTTTATAATACCACAGAAAGGTTCGAAAGATGAGTGCTTATAGTACAGACCAGCGCATTAAGTTACCCGAAACTGTAAAAATTTCCCAATCAACGATGAACCTGATGCCTTAGAGATAAAGTTGAAAATCTATTAAAGAAATTTGACAGATTGTAGTAGCTTCATGTGCTTCAACCAAGTTTTAAAAGTGGGAACACATTCAAAGTTCTACCTATAAAAACCGGCCTAGTACGAGTCGTATTCACACGCATACACGGTTCCGTTGCCCCAAACAATAGAATAAAAATATTTTGAAGGAACATACATATGTTGTATTGTATTACATTCAACAGCAAAACTAAAGGAGAATGACCAAATTAGTAAGGGCACTGGATAAAAAAAAAATTGCTGCCCCCAGGGTTGACTCTTTGTTGGTGGGTTAATACTGTTGGACTTACTATGTGTGCAAATGCGAATCAAATTCCAACCCACAGTTACAGAGTAATTCGACGTTATATAATACTGCAACAATACACTTTCGCTTGCACCAATTTTTTTTTTTGTATATTATTTCTGCTTGTTAAAAATGTTGTTATAAGGATTCACTAAATAAATAGATGAATAATGAATTAAAAAAACGACATAGTTATTTAATACTTGTTTATTTTCGAACAATTTATTTTAAATGTTATTCATGACTCACTATTCTGCACAGATGGTAATATAGAATGCGTATTATAAATCATTTTCATCTATTACAATACTGTCTAAGAACTGTGCTGGATGGTCAATATTTTCGTACCGCGCATATGCCAAAAACCATACTATAGACATTACATGAGCACATGTGCCCAAAGTACGTCTGCCACCCAAGGTGGTCTGAGTTTACAAGTATATATGTATGATAAATTCGGCTTCGGGTATGCCTAGATTGGACTTTACCTCTTAATAGCCAGAAGTTATTACCAGTTATATTATAATTATTTAAAAGATTATTCAAATCATCATTTTCTCTGTACACTTCTATTGTATATACGCCATTACGAGCGTGTTCACTATAATAACTCCTGGCTAGTTTTATTTGGTACGTTCCTAACGCCAACATAACAAGTTCTTCCTCAGACAACCTTGGAAATTCTCTTACATCAGGTAACTCGGCAGACATACTTTGAAACGGAATCCGCCGGCTATTAAGATTATAGTCAATGACATACTGTGTGAGACAGTTTTCAATATTGACTCTATTATTAATTCTCTCCATAAAACCAGAAGCATTAACATTATCAGTGATTGGGTCGTGGAAAGCATTTGTGATGGCCGCGGCATTCCTAAAATCGTCCTGCATGTGAGGCAGAGCTCTGTTAAAATAATCTTGCCAGTAAATCTTAAAATCTCTCTTGAAGCGGCCATTTACTACTTCCACGACCCATCGACAAATCGTCACTAATCGAGACTTATTGGCGTCAGCCGTTGTTAATTGAGTTTCGCCCCTTGAAACAGATTTAGGCATACGGGCATCATAGCCACAAGACTCTACGTTTGGTACGGCATCTCGGAAACCTCTATCCAAAATGAGAACATCTCCTTCTCGGAAAAACCAATTAAAAACACTGTTCGCACCATCAATTAATTTATTTAAAATGCTTGCATCGGATGTAGTCGCTGAATAGGGAACTGCTACTTCAATTATATAGCCATCACAGACTATTAGGAATGGTTTTAGTAGATTTAAGAACTTGTGTTGGCTATACGTCAATCTTTGGAAGAGGAAGTTGCTACTTTTTTGTATGTATACATAGGTACCATCAAGTATAATTATACATTTGTTTTGTTCTCGGTTTCCGAACAGAGTTTGAGGTATAAAAAGGTTTCGCCTAAGCACTTGCTCCCTTGTGATGTAATCCCAACCCAAATGTAGAGGTGTAAATTCTTCTTTTATACAGTCTCTTGCGGTTTTCATTTCTCTTTCTAAAGTTGTTCGGCTTATGTGAAACATATCTGCCAGTCTTGTATTGGCTTCACCAGTTCTTAACTTAATCAAATATGCTGCCAAAGCGGTTTTGGGTCTTTTGCTCCTTCTAGACAAAGATGGCGTTTCTACAAACATTCTGTTGAACTGTTCGAAACTTTGACCAGTCAGAAAGTAAACTTCATTTGGATCCATGGTTTCTATATTTTCAAAATCCACCCTTCCCTCTTGCGGCATAGTTTTCAAAATCTGCATCATGTCCATGATGTGAGCTTCGTTAAAGTCATGACTTACATTTCTGGCTGACAATAAAATCTCAAAATCATTCAAAAGCAAATGTTCTTCACAAACGCGTGCAAAAGGTGGTGCGTAGTAGTTAAAATCTTTCAACAAACGGATTTTCATGTGCTTTGGTATTCGATGCCTTGTCTCGCCTGTACATCCGAATAAAATGCAAGAGTTTGAAGTATTCGGTGCCCGCCTAATATGTGGTAACTGTATAATAGAATGTTGAATATCTTGTTCGTCAACTACTGCTCCACGTTGGTCACCAGCATGCGGTACCACAGCTTGATCTGGTTGTACCTCGGCTTGATCTGGTTCTATCACAGGTTGATCTGCTGGCTGTTCAGAAGGGTGTACTGGTGGTTCTTGTTCTCGTTCACTGGACGCACGACGTCTTGGTGGGTACGCCTCGCGTCGCCAGCAAGGCTGACAGATAAACTCGGCGTTGTTAAATTGTATCTGAAACAAATAGTTTCAGATACAATTACACATCACACATACACATCTTTTTAACAAATGTTATTCAGTACATGAATAAACCAATGAATGAATAGCGCCGCTACTGAAGTCCCTTTGACGCGGCGCTAGTGTCTATGTCATTACATTACATTGCATAAAAAAATGTAGTACCACAATTTTCCGCGGGCTTTCTTTCGTGCAATGCACTCTATGCATTGTTACATGGTTAAATAAGTCATTATTGCAATCATTTAAGTATTTTATTTAGTTACTCACATGATAAGGAAGAACTCGTTCAGTTATATTGTTTATAGCTGCGTAGTTAGTGTTCTTCTTCTGATCGACCGCACTGATCTACCACACACTAGACACACTTGTACAGCAGATGCACGAAACATCTTTAAAACAGTGTATCCAAATCACAGGGCTTAAAATCAGGTCCAGGTAACGTAATGCAAGGGTCAAACACGTAATCACAGGATATCCACAGAAAATATTCGCACAGTACACAACTATAAGCGAAGAGTGTTACAGAAGGACTGCACAGTTGCAATGCAAAGCGCTTACATGTGTGAGCGAGAAGGTGGCTCTATCGCCTTCTCGCTCACACAACTATTGAACAATGTACAAAGAAAGCAAACTCGCGTGTAAGCTAATTATCTGCGATAAGAAAAGGTCACCTACCTGTGTAAAAAAGTAAAATATGCAACTTTTTCATAAAATCACATTTTAGGTTATATCTTCTTTCAAATGAGCTATGTGGCAAATCTGGGGGCAGACTTTGACCTTTTTTACCAATTTTTGGTCCAATTTGGTCATTCTCCTTTGTTTTTCATAGTATGTTAATGAAAAATAGCAGTGAAACTGCAGTTTGATTAAAAAGTCCCAAGTGAACTCTTGTGTTATTCAATGCATTCATGCAAGATGCTTTGAGTGCGTTGCATTGTGCGCTACCGTAAACCATGCTGTTTCACACCAAAAAAAGTCGTTTCCCAGCAAAAACTTTTGCGCAGTGCTACTTAATTTAATGCTTCGTTGACGGCTTTGTGATGGGTCCTCTTATATACGAAACTTTTTTTTTTTTTTTAAATTAAATTTGTGTTGTGTTATTTATGAGTGTTGCGCTCTGTCCATAAAGCAGTGCGTTGCCAACCAGCGATCGTTTCACTTGTCCGTACGTATTTATGACCGATCCTCACACTTAACAGTGGCGACGAGTTACCCACAATTATTAATTTTCAAAATGTCTAGTGTACAGTTCTAATTTTACATAGTTTTGACCATAATACACAGACGTGGAAAACATACAAAGGTCGCATTGCCCAATATTTTGTGGCAAATGATATCAACGGAAATTCAGATCCTGCAGGCGAGAAGAGGAAAGCGATTCTCCTCAGCGCACTCACTGAGGGTACCTACAAATTTGTAAGGGATTTGGTACTGCCTAAAGACGTTGTAGACGTGCCCCATAAAGACATGTTATCACGATTGGACAACCATTTCATTCCCAAGAGCGTTAGGTTTGGCGAGCGTCATAAATTTTATGCAGCCGCTCAACTAGCAGGAGAAACTCACTCTCAGTGGGCGACGAGACTACGGGGCCTTACAGCAAAATGCAGTCTTCTCAATATGGAAGAGGCGCTCCGTGACAAGTTTATCATAGGGTTTCAGCCAGGACGAGAAAAGGAAAAGCTGTACACGAAGGACCTCACCGACCTCACGTTGGCCAAGGTTGTGGAGATGGCAGAAAACCTGAGCTGTGCCGTGGCTAGCGCAGTCACGCCGACACAGACGTACACGCCAGACCGCCAGCTTTTCAAATAACGAACAATGGGAAAAGTGGTATTGTAGCGAAACTGAAATGTGGTGTGTATGGATACACACACAACACTTATGAGTGTTGTGTGTGTATCCATAACCTAACCTAACCTAACATGTTGTTAATTTAAATGATATTTAGAGGAGCTCGCGGCTAAATAGTAACAGCCGCTCGGGTCGATCTTCAGATTAAGCCGCGCTTGCCTTGGTTGGTTCGTGCCTTGGAAAGCACTTGCTTACCGTTGGTCTCGGCTGCCAATTGTAGATCTTTGACAGTTGTTACAAGTAGTAAGTGGGCTGACCACCAGCCTTACCAGTCGTATAACCCAGTGCTAACTGGGTTGTGGAAGTCAATAGGAAGTTATGTAAAATACTGGTATTCAGCTGAATCCGATTAAAGTGGAAACACACTTCAAAATAGTCGGGGAAAGGCTAGGCAGATGATGGTCTCTTACTATATATCTTTTTTCCGAAGACACCAGCTCGCCATCTTTGATTCTTCTGGCACACTCGGATACTGCAACAAATAAAAAAGCCAATTAATATTGTTCCAAAACGAGCAGTTAGTCTTGAAAAATAATAAATAGGTATAGTATAAGTAACTGAATCGATTCCAATAATTTTTAAACCATGTTATATTTTTTCCCAAAAATATTTTAAAAAGTTAAAAGTTGGATACCGAGCGACTTTAAGTACCTATCGCAATAATTTAGGTACCTACTGCCAAATTATTATTATCAATGAGCTCAAGACGAAGCTGGAGGCGCGCGCTGCGTGGTGACCGCGTTTTTGTGCGGACAACTAGGCAACAGAACAAGCTTATAACTTTGTGATTTTTCATGATACAGTTTTGAAATTTTGTACATAGATTCTTTTCATAAAAATACTAGACACGTGTATCAGGTTTCGCATATACTAAAACTAATGTTGTATATACAACGAGGATTGGAAGTACAATATACTCTGTGAAAAGACGCATTATCATCTGCCTACAGTAGTCCACTGTTGTGCATTGGCTTCTCCAATCGCACACCCTTCTCATCCATCTGGTATCAGTAAACCTGCGAAAATAATCGATCCAGTGGGTTTCCAAACTTACATTTACAGGTTAACGGTCTCCACTCAAAAAAATGTCTACCGGAGACCGATGTGTGCAGTAGAATCATTATCATCCAACGCCTGAACTCACCCACTGCTGGGTAGAGGCCTTTCACTTTTTGTGCCAATCTCCACTTTTCTTTGCGACCCTCATCCAAGTTTTTCCCTCGATTTTTTCCTAATTACTTTCAAACAACCTTCCTAGACGCTTCCTCTGCAAGCCGTAACTGTAACTCGATCGGGTGTGCTTCTAACTGTGATTTAGGTACGGTTAAAATTGACTTATTGACTGTTCATAAATATTTAAAATCTCTTGACGTTACCAAAACTTCCGGCACAGATGCTTTGCCTGCTGTGTTTATAGTTAAGTACGCTGAGGAACTAGCTTTATCTGTATCACTTTTATTTAAAAGGTCAATATCTGAAAGCATTGTGCCTTCTGTTTGGAAATCAGCTTTCATATCAATAATCCATAAAAAGGGTGCAAAATATAAAATTGAAAATTATAGGCCCATCTCAAAACTTTGTCTACTAGCTAAAGTATTGGAGCGCAAAGTTTATAATCAGTTGTACTGCAGTGTGGTTTCTAGCCTGAGTCCTCAACAACACGGGTTTCTGAAAGGAAGGTCTACAGTATCCGACCTGGTCCTGTTCACAGATTTTATTACTAAGCATATGGATAATGGATCCCAGGTCGATGCAATCTACACCGACTACAGCAAGGCGTTTCGAAACTGTGGAGGCTTGTAAATGGCTTGTCATTGTTTGCCTCGCTATTAATTTTTGTATTGTTAGCTGTAAGCCACCCAAACACAATAAAATAAAATAAAAATAATTCCTTTACATTCTTTCTTTCCTTTATATTCTTCGTCCTTGTTCTTTGCTAGATAAGTCCAAGAATGCTACTCACCATAAAAAATATTTAAAAATAACACAAGACTTAACTTTAAAATCACCATTGATAAACTTGAACTCTTAACAAAATAAATTATACCTAATCTTAATTGTACTTTTGAAAGATTGTGGCAAGTAATGAAATAGTAGTTGAATAAAAACTTTTATTGATTTAATTTATTTTCTTCATTTTCTGATTAAGAAACAAGACTTTAAAATCTTGGTTAGGTTGTAAGAATGGTCTGTTGTATTTCATCTTGATACTGGACATTATTTCACGACTTTAAATAAAAAGCTTTAAAATGCTTCTAGCATTTTAAAGCATTCTTTTGTAGTAATTAAATTTTCTTTTAAGTCATGGATTATGCGTTCAATCTTCATGTCCTTTGCAATAACAGATTTATTTATACTAAGAATACCAAAAACTTCGGTATTGAGTATAATATATGGTGGTCGGGACATCGACGCATAAACGATTACGACGTGTACAGTATGTCGGATAAGTCAGGATTTATTCCGTTAGGCTGGTACATTATGTGGGCAGAAGATGGGTTTCGTGCAATAAAATACACTAAGTGCTATACACTGTTTCTATTAAACTAACAAATTACAATTTAACACAATAACACGGGGCACAATGACTCGGATACAGTTTCGGGACGTCTCAACTTCGCCGCGATACTCCCTCTCGTCCTCGCTGCGATCTCGCCCGACTCTGTATAAACACGCTGTGTCGTGGGTAGACTGGTAAGTAGGTGATGTCACCACTGCGCACTGGCGTTCTTGCGATTCATTCCATACTAATGACCGAATCCGACATATAAATAATTGAAATACTTCATGCACTCTCCGCTACCTAATGTATCGGGCATCGAACAGTTTTCAGAGACAGAGAGAAAAAAGAAAAGTTTAATTTTCTCAGAGGATCACGGTTAGCACAATCAGCCTGTACCATACCCACTGACTGAAACAGGAGCCTCATCTCGATGAGTGGGAGAAGGCCCTGTTCCACCACGCGGGCCCAGTGCTCGACGATAAATGTCACATGTCTTCAAATTATCGGTTCTAGGTTATACCGGTTTCTTCAAATTCATGATTGTAAATATTAACATCTCAAGATCAAGCTAAGCATTTTTCATCTCAAGTTCAAGCTAAGCATTCACCTTCGGTCGTAGTCGTTTGATAAAATTGATACAGGCATTCAGTCTGACCTTGTCATCTTAATAAGGTTACAAGGTTAGTTAGTAAGTTAATGTTAGTTAGGTAAGTTTAAGGGACATCTAGCTGGCGTTTGGTCCATCTGCCATCAGTCAAGCGTGTCCTGCACACTGTTAGTTTGCTTTCTCTATAAGCTATGTCGGTAACTTCAGTATTTTTTCGTAAAAAGCTGAAAACTATAATGATACTTACCATAAACAGTACTAACTTTGTTGCAACCATTATATAATCATTTCAAACCGTACAATTGTACTTTGATGGACTGCCAGCAGCATGGTTATAATCGAATTGTAGTTGATGATTTTTTATTGTTCTCGTATTTTTTTATGATAACTAAGGCAGAAAAATAATGCCTTTCTGAAATGTACACGTCACATTCCGGCCACCTAAAGTTATTGTTTTTCGTCGGTAAATTGCCATTGGCAATGTTTCTGAGCTAGACCTTTACAGGAAGCAGTATTCATCAGCAGCGTTTGCTTGATTTGTACCACAAGTACAAGTTGGTATTATATTATTGAGCAATATAATTTGTTTTAATCAATCCTTGAATATTACGGTGCTGTCTTCACCACTGAACAATATAGCTTATTGGAATGCGAATATTACGGTTCTGCCTTTCTTTTGTGGTGAGTCAGATAAAAGTCAACATTCGTCAATAGTCGGGTGTGTTGGTGTACAGTGTATATGTCGTATGTATGAAATGTGTGTACAGTGTAGCGAAAGGCGGTCTCCGTTCCCTATAACCAAACGCAGATGACGAATATGTGCCAAAGGTTGGATTAGGAAAGGTGGACACATAACACATGAGATAATAGTATACATGGTGATGATAAAGCGGCTGTTCCGTCATACTGTAATAAATGATTATTAACAGTCTCTCTGCGCCATCGCCAAACTGCTACTTAAGCTAGGAGTTAGTTATATTTAACACTTACCACGTGTTCATTGAAGATGATTAGTCTATAACTAAACTTACAGAGTACTGCGCACAATACCAGTTTCGCCCCCGCCACAGCTTCTCCTTCTGCGTCTCGACACTCACTTTAACTAAACTTGTTACTAATACTTATATTTAATTTATAAAATACTAATCGCTCTCTTACGACAGTCCTCTGGGACATGTCCATCTTGGTACCAAGATTACGCTAACTTCACGAACCTAACCTAGGACGTCCTAGCTCTTTAACCGTTTTTAGACCGACTCCGTGACTTAACTCGACTCTACGTGTGGACATTTCGCGATTTAAAACCAACTGCCTCGAGTCCACCTATCTTTCCTCAGCCCTCGGCCTTCCTTCGCACACCACACTTGGGTCGCAGAATTGGTTAAGTGCTCTTTTTGTACAACCGTCTCAATTAAGCGAGCCGTGTTAAACCCAAAACATGGTAAGCAGATGTGGCGTTAGAATCACTTAGAAATCGGGTAAATTTTTACTGTTTCTTAAGAATTTTGTTGAAATATTACATTTGACCTGTCAGTTAGCTTTTATTTCTCAGTGCCTTGCCCATTAAATAAAGAATTTATGCGTTTCCAAGTGGTGCAATATTCAAAGAAAGAAAGGACACTTGGTTATTAATGACGGTAACTTGTCAGCCTGCCAAGCCATAAAATAGAAGTTTCATGTGTTTGTTAGTGGTCTTTCGGCTGAAATGATGATGATGATGATGAATTTACCTGTGTCTTTTATTTTGTACGTAGCTGTACGTTGGAGATAACAAAGTGACACGCTGTCGAAACAAAAATTTGCCGAAACGAATTCAACAGAAACGTGAATAAGTGATTTTATCGTTTCAGAATGATCACGGAGGGCCACTTGTCACTTGGGCGGGTGCATTCAAAGTTGTCATCGGAGTTGCCTCTGTATTCAAAATTGATCCTGAAACGAGGGTTTGTAAGGGACCCTATTATTATTTATACACGAGTACGCGGTGTACGAGCCTGTTTATAGATTGTCACTTTGCCAAATCGAGGTAAGTCGTAACTTTACATCACGCCTGTCCATCCCCGAAGGGTTGGGCAGAGGTGCACGTATAGTGCACTTACATTTTGACAGTTATATTTTAATCACGTTATTATGGGCGAGCTTATTGGCATCAACCGGGCAGATAACCAGACCCAGGGCTGCTATTGAGAGATTCTGATGAAAAAACTCAATAACACATAGATCTGAGTATCCTGATTGTGGATTTTGTTTTGTTGATTAGCCAAACCGGTCCGGACAAATACGACGACAGAGGATACTGACAGTGGCCTGTAATCTGTCCAGACGGACTTTTTGTCCGTACTTAAAGCCTGTATTCACACACCCGAAAGAATACGTCCAGCAATAGAATCACAAATTAAACTGGGTTACTTTTCAAAGACCAGCCAAATTATCAGAGATGATTCAGAATCGATAAAATTATAAAATTATTATTTTTTGTTAAAAAACGTGCAGAAGTCTTAAACCACTATTCACTTCAATAACATGGACTGACTGTAACCAATGGGACCCTATTACTAAACCTCCGCTATCCTGCCATCCGTCCGTCCGTCCATCTGTCTGTCAGCGGGCTGTATCTCATGATTCATAATAGGTAGACAGTTGAAATATGCACATATTTGCCACTATAACAAAAAATAAATTAAAGGGGGCTCCCCTACTACGATGTTACGGAGCCCTTCAGGCGCGAGTCCGAAACGCACTTGACCGGTTTTTATTTGTATTTGATTAGAATATTTAGCACTTAATTACGGTTTATTATACAACATTAATTTTAGTATTTGCGAAACCTGTCTAGTATTTTAGTATTTGTCTAGTGTCTAGTATTTTTATGTAAAGAATCTATGTACAAAATTTCAAAACTGTGTCATGAAAAATCACAAAGTTATAAGCTTGTTCTGTTATCTAGTTGTCCGCACAAAATCGTGGTCACCACGCAGCACGCGCCTCCAGCGTCGTCTTGAGCTCATTGATAATAATAATTTGGCAGTAGGTACCTAAATTATTGCGATAGGTACTTAAAGTCACTCGGTGTCCAACTTTTAACTTTTTAAAATATTTTTGGGAAAAAATATAACATGGTTTAAAAATTATTGGAATCGATTCAGTTACTTATTCTGAAAAAAGTATATGCAGGTTTCGCATATACTAAAAATAATGTTGTAGAGACATTAATTTTAAAATTTGTCTGGTCATTAAAAACTAACCCTGTAAATATGGGCAAAGGCTTCCCGCGTACTTTTCTAATCTTATTTTTGTTTTGTGTTCTCCGACCAATCAGTTAGTCTGCCTCGGTATTTTTAGTAATCGTATATCTTTCCCTGCTGTGCAAAGGCCTCCACCATGTTTTTCTGTCTGCCTTAGTCAAGAATAAAAGATATCTAATTAAAAAAATCACGACAGACGGAGTATATGTGACAGCACACCGATTACAAGGGGCTACGATGAATTTGAAAGACATATAACGTGGAAAGGGCATCGTATTGGGTAAGTTTTATTTAAAAAATTACACATATTTTGATAGGTCAAACAACAACATAACCAAACTAAACATTTGCGGGGATTATGGCACGGATCGATCTTCAAGGTTAAGGTGTAAGCGCTTCCTTAGCCCGCGAAATTCAAATTTTCTCTTTCTTGTCACTCCATGGCAGAGTCAGTATAAAGGGGCAAACCCACCGCGGTGCACGCTGTGCACGGACACGCGGTGCATTTTAGCCGCGTGGATTCATTTGTATGACAACGTGGGTCTACATTTCCACAGCAGTACACGCTACACACCCACAACGTCGTTTTTTTTTTATAAAATAACAAAAATAAAGTACGTAACTTTTGACCCCACTTAAACTTATTTCTTGCTTTGGCCAGCCTGGGTCCGAAGTCTATTTAAAGACTTCCCGATCAGCCGTAGCAATTCATGATAATGCATTCTTTTTATGGTCTTTGAGTATGTCTTTCATTTAAACTCACGTTTCATATTTTTTTTTTTATGAGGGCTGATAAAAATAAAACTTTAGAAATATCCAAAATGCACGAACTGTATGGAAAACTTGAAAAGTTTTGGACCCCTTTCCGTAATCAACTCCTCTCGAAGAAGAAAACTAATAAAATGTAGAGCTAGAACAACTACAAAAATAAAACTGAGATTTTTCCGTGACATACTGCCACAACACGCTAGAACATTTTTTTTCGCGAGATTTATTTTTTACATAAATCTGCAACAGTGTAATGCTACTTGTTTAAATAAAATGCATTATTAATATTTTGCATTTTTTTTGTTTCCTGCCTATGCCTACAATGAAATTGATTAAAACTGTCCACTCCAGTCGGGTGATGGGGTGAGTCCCATTTGGTTCATGCGACAGTATCGTGAGTAACATTTAAGACCTTATATCGTGTGAAGAAGAACATTCCACTCCACACAAAACGTTTGCAAGTTGATTAGAAACAGTAGCAACTATAAAGATCTCTGTGATTTTGATACACCAGTCACTAGGCAGCAACAGAACAGTAATATTATGACTAATATAAAGATCATTGTGACAGTGATGAGCGTAAGAAATCAGCGGTAAAATAAACACTTAAGTCTATCACCCCACTCACTGGCGAGCGGTCTAAGGAATGACTGAGTCTGTGGTGAAACAGGGCATCCCTACCTATCCCATTCGTTCCACCTGCTGAAAATCTCCCACCTGGATATCCCGGCTGACTTGGAAGTCTTTGAATATACAGGGTGTAAGGGACAGCCCTCCACAAACTGATGGGGTAAATTCCGTATATCGTACTAAGATGAGCGGTACAAGAAATTATTTCAGGAATGTTATGGGAATCCAATATATTTGAATTGTTTTATTTCGTCATACGTAATGTATCGTTACCGTGGCAAAACGTACGTAGCGAACGGCAAGCGCGACGACGAGTTCGATGAACTGTGCAGCTAGGCAGGAAGTGAACAGCTGATTTCACACGTCGTTCGTCAGAGTATTTCAACATGCATTGGGTTTTTCATTTTAGCCGTATTATTTACATAAACGGAGTGCTGCGTACAGGGAATGTTATTTTACATTGAAATAAAGGAAAGGTAACTGAAAAAAGAAATTTAAAATGAAACTTTCCGGAGTTAAATTCCGGTGGAATATGATTCAAAATAAGGAGCTTAATGCACCCTATCAGTTTGTGGAGGGCTGTCCCTTACACCCTGTATGTATATAGGGTGACTGGTAATTAACTTATACACGTGAATGTTCTCATGATAACAAACAACTTTCCCCAAGAAACATTTTTTTTATACTCATTCACTTTTATCACAATAATACAATAGCCGTATGAAATTCGGTGGCGCGCGCCTGTGACCTAGCAGCTGTTAGCCGCGTGACGCCGCTCTGTCTCATTACTACCGTACCGTGCAACAGTGGGTAGGCAAAGCACCCGCGCGGCTCGCAAGCCCGTTCCATAAGCGGCGCCCGCGCCACAGACCAGTATTTAAAAAAAAATGTTTCTTTGGGAAAGTTGTTGGTTATCATGAGTACAATCACGTGTATAAGCATCGGCCACTAATTACCAGTAGCCCTATATAAATGTACATGTGATGAGGCGGGACGAATCACATGTGACTAAAAGAGTCATGAATATAAATGTTGATGGATGGAGAGGGAAATGAAGACCAAGGAAGCGATGGATGGATTGTGTGAGGAAGGATATGAAAGAAAAAGGAAGAAATAGTAGCGTGACAGTTGACAGAGGAGAACGGAAGAAAAAAACTTATTGCGCCGACCCCAGGTAACATGGGACAAGGGTAGGAAGATAAAGTGAAGCTGCCAAACTTGTGGCTCAATTCTGGGCCGGCACAATTTAAATTGCCATCGACAAGCTAAGAAGAAACGGCAAATTAACCGTGAAAGTACTATAAGATAGCCCATTCTTGAATAATTTATCCGTTGGTCCTGCGCTAGTTCTATGGTCGTGTTGGATTGCTGTCCCATCGGACTATGACAGTGAGGAAAAACAGGGAGTGCACCAGCTGTGTCTACGCACAAACTTGTGCACAAAAATACCTCCTGCGCCGATGGCTATTCTCCGCCGAGATTGGGTGCCGTGACCAAAAACGCTAAGAAAATCAAGAAAATTAATGAAAACAATAAAAACAATCGTTCAAACACAATTTCATTATAACCTTGTCATAGTCCATCGAACGCACAATTATTTGGTTTTACAATGATCCTACAATGGTTGCGATAAAGTTAGATCTTTTGTTATTTCTAAATATTTTGTATGGTGAGTACCTACTCTTAGGAATAATGACTTGTTGAGATGTGACATATCATACTTACCTATTAGTAATATGAACCACTTTGTGAATGGCCACATAAAAGACCTCGTTGTTTATGATCAGTTCCAACTAATACAGGATAAGGCGCAGTATATTAGGATAAGGGTAGCAAAGAACCGGATATGGTGAACATACTTAACATAATCAGCCTATAATGTTCCCACAGTTGGGACACAGATCTCCGTTCTACGAAAGGGAGGGGATCTAATGCACCACGTGGACCCCGTGTAAGTTGGTAGATGTCACAATGACTTCGACTTTTCGGTAACATGGCATGCTGGATTCCTCACGATTTTTCTTCACCGTTTTGAGAGCAGTGGTGATGATACAAATTAATCAACAGTCGTGGTTCGACGCCACGACTACAATTCGTAAGTTGGGACTGTTGTAAAGATCTTCGGTGTCATATGCATGACCATTTATTTAATTTCTCAACTTGTTGAAACTGACAAATTAATATGCAATTGATATTTGTTCCAGTGGCTGATTGCAAAAGACGAATAACAAATGGACGCGATGTGTCTGCAGACAAACCATACGTGGTAAGAGAACCATTAAGTAAATTTAAATTAAACCGCTGGAAACCAGACCGTCATCACCTCACCCCTGCCGATGCCGTTACTTTGCTTATAAATCATCATCTGTTGTCTAGCCTTCCCAACTGTTCAGATCAGCTCCTAGTTTAACCGGATGCAGCTGAATACCGGTATTTAACATAGTTGCTCCATGTTAAATACCTGTATTCAGCTGCATCCGGTTAGGTTAGGTTATGTGACGCCAGCACATCAAGCTACGCAAAACTGTCAAATTTTCCCAATCAACCTTCAAAATAAACTAGACCCTGCTTTAGCGATACAGTTGAAAATCTATTAAAGAAATTTGACAGATTGTAGTAGCTTGATGTGCTGGCGTCTGTACAACAAATAACTCTGTTCGTGAACCGGTTATTTTAAGCTGAGTAACTTTATAATACGGCTTTACGACTGAAATCCCTATACGGGTAATCTTTTCGGTCTGTGGTTTCTATCCGTCAGTCGGCAAATAACTTCTCGGTGCTTCATGGCGTTCTTTGAAAACCTTCTTTCGTTTGTTTTCTCCATAGTCATTGTCGCAAGATGACGGTCGCTTAACGTGGAAGCGCCAGGGTAGCCTGCGAACTTCAATTTTTTTAAGTTTTTTGCAATTTTCAGGTCAGTGTCAGGTTGTATGTTCATGAAAATATGAATCTCTCATTTAATACCATTGAATGACTATTTCATGAAAAAGTCATTTAATGGGGTTACATGAACTTAGAGGGTTGTATTGATGATTATAATTCTGCGCTTCCACCTTAAGCATTCAGCTCGTCTCCACGTGATCAGGGTTTAGTTTTCTTATACACGGTGCAAGTGAAAAATCTACTGTTCCATACAAAAGTGCAACACGCACACGGTTAAAATGTATGGAATAGAAGATTTATTTTTTACATTACCGAGTGAAGTTCAGAATGATGCAGTGAAGACGTGCTAACCATTTGTGCGTCTCCTCCATCCGTATTCATAATTATTATTCCCCATATATTTGCAGGTCTACTTGATTAAAGCACCACATTCAGAAAGAATTTACGACGAATGGCTATGTGGTGGCGCCTTAGTATCTACGTTGTTCATTATCACATCAGCAGCTTGCGTGTCTGATGTAGAATTCATGTACGCTATAGCAGGATACAAGAAATATGTAAAAGATGATCAGGTGGAAATTGATAAATGTACAAAACAAAAGAAAAAGAAAGTCGTATACACTTGTGTTCCTATGAGTAAGTAGTATGAATTGTGACTGAATTACTGTGGCATATTGTGGGTGTATTTTATCCACTTAGTACATTTTATGGCTGTTTAGCTTATGAGGCAACTGACATTGAACTTGAAATATTTTTTGTCTTTTTGTTTTGTAGAATACCAATTAGATTATAAACAAACGGAAGTATGGTCATTTATAGACATAGCTTTGGTCAAGGTAGAATCACCGTATGACCTGAACGATAATTCGTTCAAGGAACTGTGTTCGTATTTACCAAATGTGATACCTGTAAACTATGAATCGAGATTTCAATCACCTGGTACCGATGGTTTGACATACGGTTGGGGACATGGGGCATTGTGGCGCCAGGTAAGAACTTCTTTTGTAAAGAACTTTTTTAAAGCTTAATACACAAAGCAGTAGTCATTCCTGCACCGACCGATAGTTTGGGTCGATACAGGAATGACTACTATTTCGTGTTTCCTAAACTAACAACGACGAGAAGGGTCTGAAGCGCAGGCCACACCGTCAGCTAGCGAGCGAGCGAGCGAGCCGGCCGAGGCATCTTTTAACCTCTTTTCATACTTTGGTCCTCACCGTGAACTACCGAAAGAACTTCGCTCGCTCGCTAGCTAGCGGTGTGGCCTCCGCTTCAAACAAAATAGTTGATTCGGCATATCATTATTATCTTTTTTAATAAAGAGGCCTGTTCACGGCTCCCTCTGTGCTTGGGTACGCTCGATATGCGCTCTCAACCCAGTCGATGAATCTGCCAAACGCCCTGATTGCTTAGGAACCGGATCTGGATCTAATGTTTATGAGTGGCAGTAAAACTGTGTAATTATTGGAAGTTCTTCAGTATATGTTATGTTGGTGGCTTGCTGCACGGTTTGGTGGAAAGTGTCAAGTAACTGTTATACAACACTAGTTTTAGTATGCGAAACCTGAAACACGTGTTTAGTATTTTTATGTAAATGATCTATGTACAACATTTCAAAACAGTATCATGAAAAATCACAAAGTTATAAGCTTGTTCTGTTACCTGGATGTCAGCACAAAAACGAGGTCACCACGCGGGGCACCCGCGCGCTCGCCTCCGGCGTTGTCTTGAGTTCATTGATAATAATAATTTGGCGCTCGGTATCCAACTTGTAGCCTTTTATAAATATTTTTGGAACAAAATATAACATGGTTTAAAAATTATTGGAATCGATTCAGTAACTTATTCTGAACAAGCTATATTCAGGTTTCGCATATACTAAAAATAATGTTGTATAAATAAATAACATAACATATTCCTCGGTTACATAAAGGGTGTAAAACAGCCTTAACGAAGCCGAGAGCCATTTATTCTCCCCGTCATTGCGATCTCTGAGCCATAATACTTGGGAACCTTCTAGGTACGAAGATATTGAAGGTCAAAGGTAATCTCCGGTTCCGAATCCTTGTTCGATTCATTTAAACTTTTACGGCTAGGGTTTATGCTCTGAAAGCCATTGCACTAGCTATAGGAACACCGAATTTTTGAATGCGTAACTAAATAGATTAATTAATACTCCGACGGTCATCTCACAAAGCCTGACATGATATAACAATTCCGCGACAACTAAATACTTAATATTATAATTTTATTATAGTAGTACAATTTTTTAGCTTTTTTATAATTTTGTTAAACACGTTCATTGCCAAGACAAAATGCTGAACATAAATAGATTGCAAAAATAAAAAAATTAAAAGTGATTATCATTCTACTAATTAATACCTATGAAAGTGGTCAACTTGTTTTTATTTTGCTACAATATATACCTTCATAATATTTAGGTACCTAGGTATATTCAAAAGCCTTTATATTTCCAGGAAAATGACAAGACTAATTACAACAAGGAGTTAATGCAATTTGCTGCTACTAAAATAATTGAAAAAGCGGAGTGCAAAAAACATTATGAACGTTATGCGAACATGAATGATGTAATAGAGCAATACATGATATGCACTTTCGGTAAAGGCGATTTAAGTGACAAAGGCGAGTTTGAAATGGAACCAGTAGTTCTACAGGACGGATGTGCTAATAAACAAAGGTTAAGGAGCCTTGGGCTTGTAGGTGATGAGGTTACGGAGGCAAATAATACAGTGACTGATATTGATGTACGTAAGAAATGATTTTGTTGAGCAACCACAATGACTATCTTCATACATATAAAATTCAAAGTCCTGACTGACTGACATATCAACGTACAGCCCAAACCACAGGTCCTAGAGACATAAAGTTTGGAGGGTGTAATCTTTGTAAAGAGTGGGTATCCACTAAGAAAGAGTTTTTCGAAATTCCACCCCTAAGAGTGTGAAATGGCGGGTTGAATTTTCTGTGACACTTTATATTCCCTTGGTCGTTTGACCCGAAAATTGGTGTACACACTCTTCAATTAAACTTATGAGATACGTGTTTAACATTCTTTCCAAAATAATCCCCCAATAGAGTCGTATAGGGCTTCGAAACTCACGTAGACGGAGGCGTGACCCCGTTACTATTATTATAAATGCGACAGTTTGTGAGGATGGATGTAAGGATGTTTGGTACACTTTCACGCAAAAACTACTGAACGGATTTGGATGAAATTTGGCACACAGATAGTTTATAACCTGAATTATCACATAGGATTTTTTTTCAGTAGTACGATCCCGTGGGACAATTACTGAAAGCCACGCAGGCGAAGCTGCGGGCATAAGCTAGTATATTACATTATATGAATAGTCATAGGTCTCTAATTCGAACCCATATGCACGTCTGATTTTTCGCATTCATGTGCGTATTGTATAATTTTCACTTGCTTTGGTGAAGGGAAACATCGTGAGGAAACCAGCATGCGAGAGATATTTCTCGACGGCATGTAAAGCCAAGTTAGGTACTAACCACACGATAAAGAAGAATTTACAGTAAGGAACTCCGTTCCAATAAAAACCTGTCCTTTTTTAGTGTGACGATAACATCACCAATTTTGAAGATATGCCGTTAGACTCCACAAGCAGAAGAGATGTGAATATAAATCTGACTTCTAATGTTTTTTTACAAAACGAAAATAGAACTGTTTCCAACACTGGACCAACGCGGAAACATGGTATTTGTCAGGTGGGTAAAGATAAAGATAAAAGATAAAGATAATTTATTTGTTAAAAACATGCGTTTACACACAAATTGAGCATGCAAGATCTTAGTGAGTAGGGTAGGGTAGGTCCGTACATGTTTTACCATGTGAGGTGTACAAATTTGTTTTTTGTTTACAATTTAAAACATTTCTATTTTAGTCAGGTAGTGCGGCCGAAGACGTACACACGGCGGCACATCAAGCTATACATTTCGAGTCAAAGATGGCCTCGCTTTGTACAGATTCTCCGTAAAATGAGAGATCCGCATGAACTGGTTTTGTATAACTTGATTGGACGTCGCATACGTCGGCCTTTGAAATTGAAAATCACGTTACGGAACTCAAATTGAGTTGGGCAGGACACCCAGCAAGGTGTGCAGGTGATGATAGATGGAGTAATGCTGAGACCGATGTGTCCAAGGACTACAAAGAGAAGTGTTTGTCGTCTGATGTCGAGATGGCCAGACGACATTGTTGCCTTCGCTGGTACATTCTGGATGAGGTTAGCACAAGCTAAGCGAGACCTATACCCAGTAGTGGGTGAAGTCGGGCTGTGGATGATGACAACGATAGAGCAGCATTATAGAATAGAATGGTACACACACACTATGGTACACCAAAATTGAAATATAAGATTTTAAACTATCATGGTCACTACGGTACATTAAAAAAAAATAACAAAAAATATAAATATATATATTTATTTTGGAAATACCGGTAACTCAAAGAAAACAGTAAACATGGTAAATATCCCGTTTCTAGTGTGAATCATAAAATTGAAATAACTGTTTTATAATATTGCTAATTCTCTGGTAACAATGGCGGCCTTATCGCTAATAGCGATGTCTTCAAGACAACCTATGGAAAGATTGCAAGAACATAAAATATAAAGGGGGGAGTTATGTTTCGGCGGTCGGGAATTTAGTTAAAAAAATATTTATTTATTACAATATTATTTAATTATAAAAAATACAGGATATTAAGCTGATGGCTGATGTAAGACTGAATACAATGCAAAGAAAAATAATTCTATTGATTTTCCGGTAAATGCATAGTTGCAATATGACGCATGCTGACGGTGGCTGCAGGCTCAGCGTAAACGCGTGTTACGATGAGTTAACTCCTCCCTTCATAAGATAGAAGCAACTCTTGCTTCTGGCGGCGTCCGCGCTGCCATTGGTGTCCTCCGGGATCTTCTTAGTTTTCCATTGATACAGCTTCCAGGATGCTGCAGCGACCAGTAGGATATATAGAATGATTGTGTTCCAGCTAGGTGTAGCTGCTATGATTGGCCAATTATCTTCTTCGGGCACGGATATGTCGCCTGCTCTATTGATCAGTTCATGGATGCTGTCTAGGGAGATGTCTTCTAACTGGAGTTCGTATTGTATTGATTGTTCGAAGGCTTGATGCTGCTCAGGTAACGGTATGACCTCGTTGATGACGACCGTGTCGGTGTGAGATCGCAGTGTCTTGTTCATGACGTTCATCTGGCAGTCTTCTGTTAGTGTAACGAGATGAATTCCAGATAGCTTCTTGTAGTCTGTCTTGGTGTTGCATTGTGTTTTGGTGACTTCGTCTTCTCTGAGGACTAGTAACCAGTTGTTGTCTCCAATCTTCTGAACTTTTCCTCTTCTTAAGTTCATCTTAGCATGGGTGCAATTTGCTGGGCAATGCTGAATGAGTGATAGTATGCAGTCATCTGTGTCTTCGACTCTTCTGGTGTCGAGGAGCTTGCAGAGCTGGGTGTTGTCGGTCAGTGGCTGACAGTCTTCTTCCAGGTAAGCGTACTCATCGTTACCAAGTGCTAAGTATTTGGATTTAGGGATGATGGTAAGCTTATTTTTATTTGGGATAGAATATAGGTGGATAAGGTCATATGTTTGTGGGGTAATTGAGGGGATTTCGAGAATAAAATTAACCGAGTGATCTGTGCTGTAAGCTTTAACTTTAATAGACTTCTCTATCCTGTATATGTTGCTAATACTAATACTAGCTACTGGTTTAAATGAAAACATATTTTCTAAATTTCTTAGCTCTTCTATTAGATTCTGAGGGCTTATAATACTAGGATGCATGGTGCCCATCTGAGCAAAAGTCATCTTCTAATAACATTAACCTATCTAAAATTATCTGTAAACTAAAATCTATCTGTACGTAAATATCTAAGAAATGTAAATGGTTAGTTAAGTCGTTAGAATTTTTAGTAATATTTTGCAACAAACTAGCCAAATGTTTCTGATTATTGTTCAATTTTGTTAACTGTTTACTGAACTCATCTATTGTATTATGTGCCAATACTAAGGATTTCCTTTGTAAATCCTGAACGTTTTTAACTCTGTTTTTAATGTTTAAGATTTCTTCTTCGAACTTAGCTGCATCTTGATGGTCGAGGTTACCTGTGATCGATTTAACGACAGTACCTAATCCATCTATAAGACCGCGTCGCTTTCTAACTTGCGGCGTTAAAAACTTGATCTTCTTACCTATAATATTAAGGCTATATTCTATTTGATTCCTATACGTTTTATGTAAATCTCCAGATGCTGTATTTTCAGCGTTTTTCGCGCTTGCATATAGGGACATCAATTGGATAGAAGTAACGTGCAGATTGGTAATGTTGTAAACGCAAGCAAGGCTAAAGTAGTTGTCTTGTTTGAGGAGTTGGCCTTGTTTTAAGAGGAGGATCCCATTGTCATTATCTACGTGGGTAATGGTTACGGTAGCTGTTGCGTTGAGCACGACGCCTCCTGCGATGAAGGTCCTGTAACAAGATGAGGCCTCCGTAGTAGCTTGAAGTGAACCCTAATGGACTTAGAATTTGGATGGTTACCTATTATTTCCGCCACGTTATTTGGATGAAAGTGTATGATCTTGTATGGTCCTTTGAAGACTGGCTTCGTTTTGTCACTGCGTGCTGACTTAGCTACCTGTTTATAGACAGTTTCACCTACCTTGAATTTAATTTCTTCTGCTTCTTGGTTACGTTTAGCAATCACCTGCTCCTTGTTCTTGGACATGTGTGCAGCGATGCACTCTTGAACTGCTTCTGCATTGGCACGATGCTTAATAACAAAATCCTGGTAAAATTCTTTTGGATAGTATAACTCCAATGGGTTTCTAGATGCTGTGTGTCCGAATAACAACTCATGAGGTGTATAATCTGTTGCCGAATGAATAGCGTTGTTGTATGCTATTATAGAGTACTTCATGATTAGCTGTATAGGGTCATCTTTGTTAGTCATTCTTTGTATCCTAATCATTTCAGCTAGGGCAGAGTGCAAGCGTTCAATAGGGGAGTTAGAATTAGGGTTATAAGGCGTAGTAAAGTGTATGTGGATGTTATGTAGTGCACATATTTCTTTAATTACATCGTTGTCGAATTTAGTATCTGAATCTGTGGTTATTTTATTCGGTAAACCTAACACTGAGAAAACGTTTAGTAATGCTTCAGCTATGTGAACACTACTGCAGGCTGTTAGTTGGACTGCCTGGGCATATTTAGAGAAGTTATCAATGACTGTAACGAACGTTGCACCTCCAGTTGAATATAAGTCCATAAATATGTGTTCCATCGGTTTGCGAGGTGTATCGGTTATAGCTAAAGGTGGTTTAAGAGGGTTGCGTTCGTATTTAGATTTTAAACATGTGTCACATTGATTGTATTGTATTGTATTGTATGACGGGCTGGTGTCCGCAACTCCACGTCGAAGCGCGTATTTTGCGTGCGGGTGGGAGATTTATTCGATCCACCCCAACTCCCCGAGAAAAGCCAGCAGCGCCTTGGTGCTGCAGATAATCTCGCGGAGAGTACCTGGGTTACCGAAGTACTTTGCCCTGTATGTTGCAACCGCTGGGCAATGAAGAAGCACGTGGGCTGCTGTTTCGTCTTCCTCCATGCAGGCTCGGCATAGGGGGCTGTCTGTGACACCTATGACAAAGAGGTGTTTATTAAAAGAGCCGTGTCCAGTGATGGCGGCTGTTAGTGTGCGTAACTGTAATTTGGTTAGCCGAAGCGCCCGTTTGGTGAGGCGGCCATCGATAGTAGGAAGTGCTTCCTTGGCCTGCCTGCACTCGCCATGGTCCAGCCATAGCTTGTGGTGTTGTTCGCTGGTTCGTTTCCTTACCAGTGTGCGTAGATATCCGAAAGGGAGTGGCACGATGGGTTCAGGTCCCACTGCTGCCATGCTCGATCCCCTTCTAGCGAGTTCGTCCGCTGCATCATTGCCTCGGGACTCGCTGTGTCCTTTGATCCATTGTATGGTTATATTATTGAGATTACCAACCTGGTTCAGGCGTTGGTGACACTCGTGTATTAGCCCAGAATTGACTATATGGTTGTTTAGTGCTGACAGTACAGCCATGCTGTCCGAGAGTATGCGAATAGAGTGGTCCACAACCCCCCTGGCTGAGATGGCTGAAGCCGCCAGGGAAATGCCCATGCATTCTGCCTGAAATACTGTGTTGTGGGCCCCCAGTGGTACGGCTATATGGATGTTGAGATCCTCCGAGAATACTCCAGCACCAGTGCCAGTACCTGTTTTAGATCCATACGTGAAGATCCGAAGTTCTGCCGGGCTTAAACCCTCGCAGCGGTGGTCTTCATGGAGTTGGATTCTGTATTTTTTATCGAATACAAACTGTTTGGGTATCCGGTCGTTTATAGCTTTTGCCAGGGGGAACTCATTGTAGAATTCCTCCAGTACCGCGGTGTGCTGTGTTACCTTCTTACCCCAGAGTTGAAGTGTCTTAAGGCGTACTGCCGACATCGTCGCTTCCTGCTGTATGAACAGATGGAGCGGTGGGAGTCCTAGCATGGCTTCGAGGGCTGCGGTCGGAGTAGTCCTCATGCAACCCGTGGTCGCCATGCAGGCAAGCCTTTGCATGCGTTGCAGTTTGATGGAGGCTGTGGCTAGTCTGGTGCGGGGCCACCAGACCACTGCCCCGTAGGCAATCATGGGTCGGATCACCGTGCAGTATAACCAAAGTATAATTTTAGGGGATAGGCCCCACTTCTTACCTATCATCCTTCTGCATTGCCAAAAGGTGATGCAGGCCCTGTTTATTTTGTTGTCTAGGTGGCTACTCCAGTTTAACTTACTGTCCAGGATAACTCCCAGGTATTTGACCTCTTCGGCTAATTGGAGTTCTGTATCGAGAAGTTTTGGTAGGCGATAGGGGCCTAGTGTTCGTTTTAGGGTAAACATGACAAGTTCAGTTTTCGTGGGGTTCACTGAGAGGTCAAATTCTCTGCACCACCGTTCAACGATGCGTAGCGCCTGTTGAGTGAGGTTGCAGATTGTCCCCGTCACTTTCCCCGAAATGAGGATGGCGAGGTCGTCGGCGTACCCTATTGTATAGAAGTGGTTCGCGTTGAGTTTAGTGATAAGATCATTAATCACCAGGTTCCAGAGGAGGGGGGATAATACACCTCCTTGGGGGCAGCCTCTGGCTATCATGGCCATTTGCTGTACCTCTGCAAGGCGAACCACACGTTTACTTAACATATTAGTGATCCAGTCAGACAGTACCTGCTCTACTCCGTGTCGAGAAAGGGCGGTGCTAATGCTGGAGAAGTTTGTTTTATCGAAGGCTCCTTCAATGTCTATGAAAGTGCCCAGGCAGATTCCCTTCTGATGTATCTCTTCCTCTATCCGGCCGACCACTAGATGGAGAGCGGATTCAGTAGACTTACCCGAGCTGTATGCATGCTGGTTCGCATGGAGTGGGATCGTTTTTAAAACGCCATCCCTCAGCTCTCTCTCGCAGATTTTCTCCATGGTTTTAAGGAGGAAGGAGGTTAGGCTGATTGGTCGGTGGGATTTGGCATTTGTATAGTCGCTCTTACCTGGTTTGGGAATGAATATAACTTTCACTTCCCTCCATCCCTTTGGAACGTATCTAAAGGCCAGGCACGCTCTCATAATGGGAACCAGTCTGCTGGCGACAGAGGCCCCTCCCCACTGCAATAAGGCGGGAAAGACTCCGTCCGGACCGGCTGCCTTGAAGGGATGGAAGCACCTGATCGCCCACTGGAGTTTCTCCAGTGTTATCACTTTGTGTGCGTAGCGCCAGTCGTTTTCTGAAGGTGTTTGGGTTACCTCTGTCCAGTCGATACTCTGTGCGAAAGCGCAGCCTGGGAAGTGAGTTTCTATAAGGACGCGCATCGCCTCTTCAGCTGAGGTGGTAAGTGTGTTGTCGGGTTTCCGGAGAACTGCGGGCCCAGACGGGCTCTGCTGTGCCAGTATTTTCCTTACCCTGTTTGCTTGTTGGCAGGATTCAATGTTGCCACAGTATTTCCGCCAACCGGTTGAACTCCTGAATCTGATGCATTTTTTGTAGCTGGATTTGGCCGCGTAATATGCGTCCCAATCCACGTCAGCACAGGTGTTCATGGCTCTGTTTAGTGCTGCCCTTACCTTCCTGCGCTTGCGTTCCAGATCCGCTCCCCACCATGGTTGCTTCCCTGGTGTTGTGGGCGGAGTGAATTCGGGGCAGGATGATTGGTAGCTGTCTAGCATTGATTTTGTGAGATGACTTACACGCTCGTCGATCTGCGTCGTGTCCTCGTAGGTCATCTGATAGTTTGTTGGCGCAAGTTTGGTTTCGAGTTTGCGTGTATAGGCACCGCGGTCGGTGTTACGCGGGTTGCGCCGTGGTGGTGTTGGAATCACACAAACCTGTAAGTCGAAGCGGATCCATCTGTGGTCCGAGCAGGAGGCCTCCTTAGAAACCTGCCAGCCGGTGATGATGGATGCTGCGCTCTCCGTTGCCAGGGTGAGGTCGATGATTGTTTGGCTACGTCTGTTTACGAAGGTTGGTTCAGAACCTGTATTTAGTAGGGTTAAGTTAGTAGTAAATAAGTAATCTACAAGAGCCTTACCCCTTGCGTTTTGCGTGTCCATGCCCCACAGGGGATGATGAGCATTTGCGTCAGCGCCTATGACTATCTCTAGCCCTGTGCTCTCGCAGTGTGTCACGAGGCGGGCGAGGTCGTGCGGAGGCGGTTCCTCCGCCTCGGGCATGTAAGCGGAGACGAAGACCACAGTAGCTTCTGTGTCCCCACGCTGGATCAGCAGCCTAGCTGCAGAGATATCCCTGCAACAGAAATCTGTTAGTGGCTGTGTTTTTATGTTATGTGTGGTGTAAATGCACGATCTTGGCTTGTCGTGATCTGTACTAACTAGTAACTTACCCCCAAGATTGGAGAGACCTTGTATTCGGCCACCCCTAATCCACGGCTCTTGGATTAGGGCAATGGCCGTATGTTGAACCTCCAGCCACTTCCGCAGCTGGGCCGTCGCGGTTTGGCTGTGGTGGAGGTTGGCCTGCAGAACTTTACAGGTCGACGAAGGGGACGCCATCAGTGGACGTTCCTACCTCGTCACCTTCAAGCCGCAGCCCGGCAAATAGGGCGCCCGCGTCGAAACCGACCTCCTCAAGGTCGGAAGCCGAGGACAGAATACCGTCGTCAAGCTCCCCGCCCGAGGGGTCGGCGTCCACGCTGGCGATGGCAGGGGCGGCCGGCGCTGCTGCTGCAGGCTCAACCGCGGGTGCCGCCGCAGCGTTTGTTGTGGGGGGAGTTGCCTCCTCCTGCCGTGTCACGGTGCTGGTTGTCGCGGCCGGATATCCCTGAGGGACGTCGGCATATCTGCCGTTCGGGCCCTGAAACTTTACGTACACCGTCCCCACACCAAATGAGAGACGGCGTTCGGCTTTCAACAGGGCCGGAATTTGGTCCTCAGGGATCCCGACCACCACAAACCAGGCGTCAGCCTGCTTGTTGGCACCCAGCAATGCCCATCCCCTGACGTCTATCCAGGGATTCTGATAACACAGAGCATACCCAATGTGGGACGGCTCTGCGAAGATCTCCTGCTCGTCGGGGATGAGTATCCCACACCTTATCCGACGCTGGATCTCCGACTGCCTCCTGATCACTAGCGATATGCCAATGGTTGGAGCCAGCTCGGAGACCAGAGTCCCCAGCCACGACAAGGTGTGATCACTGCCGCACCACAGCTTGAGAGCCCCGCCGCTGAACACCGGCTTCGCTCTGAAGGTCGGTGCAGGTGAGCCTGGTGTGGGTGTGAAGGCCTCGGCGAGTATCCTTCTTTGGATAGCCGCGAGAATCTGGATGGATGCCTCCCTGCTGATTAGCCCCGTACGTCCGCAGGTGACTGCGACGTCGAGGTCGGAGCTGGCAGCTTGTGCGAAACTACGGTTAGCGACCCGTTTGGATCTATCAAGGCACGGCCGCTTCCGCTCTCCACGAGGTGATGAGGTCTCATTGAGAGCCCGCTTGGCCGCGGCCTGATCTCCCCGAACGGGACGCTGTGTTAAGTTGGAGGCTCGTCCCTTCGCGTCGCTGGCTGCCGGTTGGCTTGGCCCTGGTCGGCTGGTGCCGGCCACTGCCTGCGACCGCATACCTGCGGAGAAGTAAACGTTACCGCTGGTCGGTATTACCTGACCCTCGGCATTAGCCTGCCTTACAAGTGGAGACTTACTCTTCCATTGTGACTGAAGCCGCTGCTTCTTAGACGGCCTGTTCTTCCTCTTCGTCTTCGGAGCTGAAGAGGTCGGAGCAGCTTGGCTTGTTGTTGCCCGAGCTTGTTGTTCCTCCTTCCTGCGCAAATGCCTGCTCCTGTGCACCTGCCAGTTGAGCGCGAACGCGTCACCTGTGGTGCGTGTCTCCACCGGTTGACCAGTGACGGCCAGCGGGGGGGGAGCGGCTTGTGTGACGATAGGCGGAGGAGGATCTATCAGGGGAGCCCGGCCTACGGGGTGAACCGTCGTGGGGGGCTCTGCGCCTGAAAGAGAAGAAGGAGTGGTGCTGGTCCCGTGCAGCGCCATTGTCCTTCGTTTATTACGGGACATGGTTTTGGTCTTGCCAGCGGTTCTCGCCACTGTCGGACCGGTACCCACACTGGAGCTCGCTGCTATGGCAGCAGAGAGTCCGGGGGCTAGAGAGGTGCTGCAAGCACCCCCCTTGGGAGTTTCTCTGGCTTTCGCCTCCACTCCGGTGTGTATGTGAGCAGTGTGGCTGTGAGTATGTGTGGGGCGTGTAAGTGTGTGTGTGGGGGGTGTATGTGTTTGTGTAGTTGTTGTGTGCGTGTTAGGTGTGTGTGTGTGTGCGTGTGTGGCATTTAATGGGCTTAATTTGTCCATGTTTGAATGTTGTAAAAATTTTCGTCTCTCCGGCTTCCCACCCTCCATGGAGCCCGCACCTGGGAACGTCTTACTACAAACTAGCTCGACCGTTAGGACTACCTTCGAGATATAGGGGCGTGAGGCTGGCTTACAGTGCGACATCAGGTGCTTGATCGGGTTGGCATAGGGGACTTAGCGCCCGTCCCTTCTGAACTGATCAACCCTCACTTACACCGTCAGCATGACCTTCACCACCGCATCGGCCGTCCAAGGACGTCCTCCGCGGACCTCCCGCCCCTCGCCGTGGCCCTCTAACGGGACACAATGGCCATTTCCCCACCCCTGGCTATTGGGTGGGGCCACCGTTTCGCTTGAAATCCAGACCAAAGAGGGCGTGTTGCCTTACGGACGCAAAACCACCAGCGCCGCTCGGCTCAACCCCCCAGGACTCCTTCATCCCCGCTTACGGCGCTCGACTGCGCAGGTCCTAGCGCAGGTGACCAGATTACCTACTCGTCGCCAGCTGGGTTCAGTGACGACCGAGCCCACAACCACTCGATCACAGAGGGTCGTAGTTAGGTTGAAAAAGCGCCTGGTGGTTTCTGTTGCGTCTATTTCATAAGGAATTAGACCAATAACAGGGCGGCAACCACGTGAAGGTAAACCAACCAGACTTGCCTTGAGGATCTACACGACTGTAGCGCTCACCCACAAGACCTCGCCACCTTTCCACTTCTGAGGGAAGCAGTAAGGTAGACCTGTATCTATACTACCAAGCAAAGCGAAAGCAAAGCATGTCGTTGTGCAACCGCAAAAGCATAAATACAAGCCAGCCCCAAAGTGTCACATTGATTAACGAAGCTTTGAATGGTAAGAAGCATGTTTGGCCAATGATAATTTCTATGCAACTGCTTGTATGTCTCCTGAATACCACGGTGAACAGTCTTGCCTTCGTGATATTTCTTAATCAACTCTTTCTATTCAGGTTTGTTTTCTACTAGAGTTACGCGTGTTGTGCATTTAAGTAGCTTAGGACATCTGTCGTTAAATATTGTTGTGTAGACTCTAGAAAAGGCATGGTACAGTTCTTCATTATAAAAGTAACAATGGAATATACGGTCAGCGATGGTGTGTTCTTTAAGAAATCTAATTATCTCAGGCTCTGTATTATTTACTGGGATAAAGACATCTTTTATAATTACTTTTGAGTTAGTGGATCTGTTATCCACTCTATACGTAGATTCGGGCGTAGACCTAACGTGGAACTGTTTCAACTGCCTATCAATAGCGTCTGTAATGATGGGTATGCCTCTAGCTTCATTGTCAGGCTGTGTATGTCTTGTAGACACTAATTCAGATTCGGCTGACACTATACTCATACTATCTGTACCTATATGAGATTCGGGAATGCTTGGGTTTTGTGATTGTATATTTTCGTTGGGTCCTACTGTGTCTATTTGATTTTCAGCTTCCCTACGCGCATTTTCGAATATTCTATTAATTATCTCATCGTCTTCGTTATCATCTAGATTAACAGCTAGAGAGTCGACACTCTCATGGAATATTTTAACACGTGATAGAGCGTCTGCGTTCGTATTTTGACGACCCTGCTTGTATACAACCTTGTAATCGTATTCCGAGAGTTTTAAACGCCATCTAGTCAATTTAGAGTTAGGATCTTTTAGTGACATTAGCCAGGTGAGAGGCCTGTGGTCTGTGTAGATGACAAACTTTCTACCATAAAGATAGGGTCTGAAGTATTTAATTGCCCATACTATGGCGAGTAGCTCCTTTTCTATTGTAGAGTAACGAGATTCGGTATCTGATAATGTCCGGGATGCAAATGCTACTGGTTTGTCAGATCCTACTAATCCTTGGGATAACACCGCACCTAATGCTACATCTGAAGCATCGGTGGTGAGGATGAAAGGCTCACCAAAATTCGGGTACTGTAGTATTGGGGTGTTAGTTAAAATTTGTTTGCACTTATTGAAAGCTTCTAAGAAATCCGGGGAGTGTATGACTCTACTATTTTTCTTAAGGCAAAGGGTCATTGGTTTCGTAAGTCTGGCGAAGTCTTTTATGAATTTTCTGTAATATCCGACTAGTCCTAGGAAGGCTTTTATTTCCTTCTGAGACTTAGGTAGGGGGAAGTTAAGTACGGCTTTTATCTTGTCTTTGATTGGTTTCAAACCTTCATCTGTTAGTTCATGTCCTAAGAAGTTAACCTGTTTTTGTAGGAACTGTGATTTATCCAACTGAATCTTTAGATTATGTGTTTTGAATCGATCGAATACTTGCTTTAATTTTTCTATGTGTTGCTGCAATGACGTAGATATTATTATTACGTCATCTAAGTAGGTGTAAACATTATCTATGCCTCTTAATATATGATCCATTAGTCTTTGAAACGTAGTTGGTGCATTTTTGAGTCCAAAGGGCATTCTAAGGAATTCATAGTGTCCTCGTTCAGTGGTAAATGCGGTTTTTTCAATATCATTAGGGTGCATTTCCACTTGGTGAAAACCGCTAGCAAGGTCTAGGGTTGTGAAGTATTGCGCTCGTCCTAATCTATCTAGTATGTCGTGTATGTTTGGTAAGGGGTATTTATCTTCAATGATACGATCGTTGAGTCGTCTGTAATCAATTACAAGTCTCCATTTGACGTTGCCTGAGGAATCGGGCTTTTTGGGTACGATATGCACGGGACATGACCAAGGGGATATGCTCTCTCGCACGATACCTTGTTGGAGGAGCTTATCTACTTGTTTACGAATTTCTTCGCGTTGTTGAGGGGCTTGTCTGTAACTACGTACGAAAACTGGTGTATTATCGCTTAATCTGAGCTCGTGTTTAACAGCGTGTGTGAAGGTGAGTGGTATATCTTCTGCATAGAACAAGTTCCTATACTGATAACATAACCGGATTATTTCGCGTCTTTCTTCTTCGTTCATATGATCTGTACGGATTTTCTGAAGGTTTTCGTTTAATATTTGGTCAATGTTAGTTTGAACCTGTATGGTATTAATATCGTGATTATCATTTTTGTTGACCATGGAAAATTTCTCTAATTCAATCGACGGGTTAAATGGGATATACTTCTTTTGATCACTATGATTAATTACTGATGTTTTAAAAGAACCGTTTGTAACGTTAATTATAGCTGCTGGTGACATTAACCCATCTGACCAGGTTAAATCGTCGTGAAGGTATTGTCCATCTAAGTAGTTGGTTTTTACTTTGACTATCTTTTCGCATCTAGGTTCGATACTTATCTTTTGGGGTGGAGAACTAAAGTATATTGGTATTTCCGCTGTAGATGTACGTAAAACATTATTATTTAAATCAATGTTACTCTTTAGTTTTTGCAAAAGGTCAATTCCGATAAGACCTTTATATTTAGGGTCGAAGTCGAATATTAAAAATTTGTGTGTTATATCGCTATTACACGCGGGAGGTAAGGGAAGGTAAACTACCTTGTCGTGAACTGATGAACTGTGTGCCGTATTAATTTGAAAGGGTTCTGTTTCTACGCAGTACTCGAATATGGTGCCTGCAACTACATCAGTTGCTATAGTTGAATGACTGGCCCCTGTATCTAATAGAAACTTACCGTCAAACTCTGGTAGTATTATGTACGGTAAATATTTCTTGGTCTGGAAATTTATTGGAACTAGGTCTGGCTGTCTCGGTTGGTGTCCAAGGGAAAATCCTGGTCACCACATACCTGTTGTTCGTCCATGTTTGCATTCGGCTCGACCGAAATGCCGTTACCGTCTGTGACATCGTTATAGAGCTCCATGTCACTGGGTCCTGGTTGATCTTGCGTGGCTATCTGAATCGGAATGTAGTACAACTGCTGAGCGAACTATGGTTTTTCTGGCTTACCTGCCGTACGCATTGTGACGTCCGATGATACTGGCGTTAGAACCGGTAGTTTTGGAATGTTAGGTTGATTCCTAAAGTTATTAGAACCATTTGGTCTAGAATTACCTGATGCTGGTCTGGCCTTCCAGGGCAATACGGATTGTACCCATTGTTGACGCTGTTCGGGTGTCATATTATTTTGTTGAGGTACAAAGTTTTGCGGGGGAATCATAAAGCCAGGTACAAGTGGGTTTACTGTATTACGGATGGGATTATTATTGCTTGGTTGTTTAGGTAACTCCTTTGGCTTTGCTTGTGACGTTGAGAGGTTATTATTAATGTAATTGGATCTATTATATAAAAGCCTAGCTTCTTCCTGTCTAGCCGCTATGATGCCTGCTTCGAAGGTGTCCGGTTTGGCGATTCGAACGCCTAACGAGACGTGGAAGTCTAACTGGTTTATGTACTGTTCAATAACCATCTTTTCGTAATACGATTTATTACCATGCTCCCCTACGGAATACAGAGTATCCAACAGCTCACGGAGTCGTTTGCCGAAGCTTTCAGCGTCTTCTGTCTTAGACTTACGCACTCGCTCCTGCATTACTTGTATTTCGTATCGTGGTTCGCCGAGGCGCCTAATTAACGCGTTCTTAATTGATAGCCACGAGTTTAAGTAGCCTTCGTACGCTATTGCGTCTATGGCTGGACCACTGAGCCTACTTTTAATTAAGCAGATGAATGCTGGGTGCAAGCGATCTGCCTCAGAAGTTAACTGTAATAAGTTTTCTACTATAATAATTGAGTAATTTAGGATTACCATCATATCTTGGCATTAAATCTGCGATTAGTTTGTACGGTTTATAGTTGGCATCATAATCCCTGAGCGACATTGTTTTTCTGTAGCTTGCCTGCCTAGTGGCGCTTGACGTAAAACAATAGAGGTGTCAAATTAAACACTTGGAATTTACTCGTGGGATACTTAACGCTACTTATTATAATTTTGTGGTTGCCTACTGCGATTTTAGCTTATAGACAGACACACATAGATTAACATAAAATACACAAATTAAAAAAAGGCAGGAAATAGAGCAAGGACACTTGGTAAATAAGAGCACTCACCAAAGCAGCCACTGCATCTCCTGTCGAGTCGTGTCCCGGCCAGCGCAGCTTCCTCCAATTCTCCGGAGATTTATCCCGATGACCGTAGAGGTGTCCGACCGCGCGATAGGTTCTTTGTAAATCACGAAAGAACGATTTGAGAACCGTCGCTGAAGAGTTTGATTCGATCTTAGAACGTCGCGATCCTACCGACTGCGCCAGTTATGTTTCGGCGGTCGGGAATTTAGTTAAAAAAATATTTATTTATTACAATATTATTTAATTATAAAAAATACAGGATATTAAGCTGATGGCTGATGCAAGACTGAATACAATGCAAAGAAAAATAATTCTATTGAATTTCCGGTAAATGCATAGTTGCAATATGACGCATGCTGACGGTGGCTGCAGGCTCAGCGTAAACGCGTGTTACGATGAGTTAACTGGGGTACGGTTAAAATACTTGCTAATTATTTTAACATCTTCAGAATGACCATGGAGGCCCTCTAGTCTCTTGGATTGGTGGCAATGAGGTTCTCATCGGAGTCGCTTCTGTATTCAAAGTATCGACCGACATGAAATGCATAGGACCCTATTTATTTACGAGCACACAATGTAACGGAGCCTTTTTAGATTGTATATTAAGTAACTCAGATTTACCAGACATCAATAAGAGGTGAGTGGTATTTTTTACTTTTAGGTATGTAATTTTTGGTCAATTAGTTGATACTTTTTGGTCGTACGGATACCCATTCGTATCAACTATAAATAAGAAAAACTATACAGAAAAAGTGCCCAATCGCCTGTAAGTATATTGTTTTCTGTTTGTCGAACATTCGACAATTACGCCAAGTCGACAATTTAACATGAATTTTGTATGTGGACCCAGTTCAAAACTCAGCATTATCAATTTTGAAAACGGTAAATTGACCCTTGGCCTGGTATCGGCTATGTCCGAGTTTCGCATAACCCGAACTATCGCCACAGTCATTCATTTTTGCTTGTCCCCTCTTATAAATGAAACGAAAAACTAAGTTACAATACAAAATCGATTGTTCACTAAGTGTTCATTAATAAGGGGTAATTTATGAACAGAATGGATACATACTAATAATTCAATACAACAGACGGGCCATATGCAACAGTCCACCGATCCAAAGGGGATACGATACAGTTGAGAGAATTATATCGTGGGCAAATCATCCCGCTGGGTAAGTAACAAAGCAAGAGTATAACAGTCAGTCTTTTTAAAAGAAATTACTAAAAGTACCAAAAATAATCTTAAAAAAAAATCTAAACCAGGACAGCGCGTCTTACAAGCTCTCGCGACAAGACTCGCGACGCATATGCCTATATAAAGTCTAACTATTCATACACGAAATATTTTAAGAGTAACTTCTATAAGTCGTAAAGTCGCAATAGCAACGAAAAAAAAAATTATCCGAGTGTTTTTTTTTTACGAAATTATTATAATTCAAAAAATTTTTGAGACTTTTTGCATAAAATCTTTACTCCCATATTCTAACAATGACACTAGGTAAATACGACGTAGTAAACTAGCGTAATGGATGTTCAAAAATAAGGAGCTAGTATTTATTTTGTGGGTCAAGTAATTTTAAATTAATTATTTTTTATAAAAATAAATCAATGAAATGGCTTCGTTATAGCCGTTAGATGATTCGCTGAAAATATTTCGTGTATGAATAGTTAGACCTTATATTTGAGTTTACAGGCAACATTACAAACACTGGACTACCTCGTTGGTCTAGTAGTAGCAATAGCTTTTGATGAGCATGAGGTACTGGGTTCGATGCACCATGCCATCAGGAATTTCTTAGTTGTATCACTTTATGTCTGTCCTTACCGCTTCGACATCAGCTAATGAGAATAAACCAATGAAAGTTGTTGAAACAAGGCTGAGGCATCGCCCGATCTCCTTAATACGGTGTAACGTACTGTATTAAGGAGATTGCCCGTACCATATCATGAGATTGACCGCTTTTTTTTTTTCGGTAAAAGTACCCTTAACGAAGCCGAAAAGCATTGCTCCTCGTCATTGCGATCATTTTTTTACAAGATTTTTTATTTGAATACAATTTTTAATGTAATAACTTTACTTTAAATACCTTCACGACCAGCGTACTATTCAATGCATCTATCAGCACAATGTTTGGAAGAGTGTTACATTGAGTCCTACCGTAAAAAGCGATTTTTCAGCCCTAAAAAAAGTCGTTAGGTAGCAATAATTTTTTCGTAGAGTTACTTAGTTTGATGTACAGAATGCTTGGTTGACGGCTTCGTGAAGGGTACGTTTACACCTTGATCATTTTAATTTGTCTAGTCCTGCAGATAATGAAAGGAACAACTCAAAAGCAGACCGTAAACGTGACAGAAACTACCTGAAAAATCCCCGAGCAATGCAAAATTTAATTCGACTTTCAATGTTGACAAGGATGGCGAAAGATCAGTCGGATTTAATGTTACGGCAGCTGCGGCCGACCGTACCACGCGTTTAGTAAAACTTTTATATTTTTTTTAACTTCAGCAGCTAAAGACGGTGTTACTTTCTTCAAATGAAATAAGTAATTTTATTATCAATTAAATAGTCTTGTTTTTTTTTTTAATTTTTTTATTCACTTTATCCCATCCCTAATTCTATCTATTTATTTTAATCCTAACTAATATTATAAATGCGAAAGTAAGTTTGATTAAATACACGTTTCTCATAATTTTAAGTGAAGAGTGTGTACACCTATTTTCGAGTCAATCGACCCAGAGAATATTAAGTTTCATAGAAAATTCAACGACCCATTTTACCCTCTTAGGGGTGGAATTTCGAGAAACCTTTTCTTAGTGGATACCCACTCTTCACAAAGAATACACCCTCCAAATTTCATGTCTCAAGGACCAGCGGTTTGGGCTGTGCGTTAATATATCACTCAGTCAGTCAGGACTTTGAATTTTATATATGTAGATAGATAGTTACGATACCCTAAATCTGACGAAAATCTCTCGTGCTGCAAACCCCGTTCTCGCCCGTCCTCTCATTCATTTCACAGAGCCTCAAAACTAAGGGCTTCAATCAGTATATCCTGCCTGTCATGACTTACGAGACCAAAAGTGAATACTCACGGTACGGTTGCTCCAGAAATTCAAGGTCGCTCAGCGAGCTGCGGAAGGAACAACGATGCTTGGAGTCTCTCTGAGGTGGTCTGACAGAGAACCTAATTTGTCGACGTAGGTCACAAAATAAGCTGTAGTTCTGAAGTGGCGACGGTCCGGCCATTCAAATTCAAAAAATTCAAAATTGTTTATTTCTTAACAAAATTACAACAATTAGGTTATGATTGGAGCCTTCTTTTAAGCAAACAATGCCTGTGTTAGAAGACTCCGCTCTTTCATAACAAAAGAAAGAAAAATAATAATAACATATTTAACATAGGTAAGTAGACAAGATTGGCATAAGTATAGTTTGTGTGTGCGTGTGTGTGTGTGTGTGCTTGTGTATGTGCTTACATGTGTTTGTGGTACATAGGTTATGTCGTAGGTTTGAATTGTTTTCTGTTTCCTCATAGGTAAGTGGTTAGATTCATTTCAGTATAAATTTTTTGCAATCATATTGGTTTTTGTATATATATATGTCTTTATTTATCCTATTATATAACCTAGCAGACCGTGTATTTAATTGCATGGAGGCAACCAATTTTTTTGTTTGGGGGACTTCTGCAATAGCATGCTTTCTTCGTTTTGCTAGTTAAGATGCATCGGAAGGTAGGGTCATATGTTTTTTTAATATAGTTTGAATTATATATAATTTTCTTACTGAGAGTAATTGGCTTAGGTTATAAAGACTATCTGTGGGAAATCTAATTTTCTTAAAGTACATAGTTTTTATCAGGGCACGTTGTACACGCTCTACTTCTATGAACTTAGTTTTGGCCATATTAACCATAAAACCGATTAACGTTAGGGTAGACATGTTCTTGAGTAGCGATCGAAAATTGGCAAGCGTAAGGTGGGACGCCCTCGGGGTAGGTGGAGCATCGATCACCGAGTGGTCTTTAGCAGTTGAATGAGAGATGCCGAGAATGGAGCTGACTGGAGTGCAATTAGAGAGGCCTATGTCCATTGTCCAGCTGTTTCTGAGATAATCTAGAATAAAATTGAGCTACTTCATAAGCAGCATTTTATCCATCTTCCCAACTACAGAAAGTATTATTATTTTAGAAGTAAAATGAAATCAATAAAAATACTCTTTAATAATCTTAATTCATTACAGAGTTGCGGACCGTAAAATTGTAATTTCTATTTTCCTATAAATCCAGGCGGTAGAAGAATTTGTATTTATGAAAATGTATTCAATTAAATTGCACATCATTGTATTTTTATTATTTTTTCATGGTAAGTCATCATCATCATCATCATTTCAGCCGAAAGACGTCCACTGCTGGACATAAGCCTCCCCCAAGTGTCGCCACATTGACCGGTCCCGTGCGACTCTCATCCAGCGGATCCCTGCAACCTTCACCAGGTCATCGGTCCACCTGGTGGAAGGCCTTCCAACGCAGCGTCTTCCGGTTCGCGGTCGCCACTCCAGAACTTTTCGGCCCCATCGGCCATCCGTTCTGCGAGCAATGTGCCCTGCCCACTGCCACTTAAGTTTGGCTATTCTTCGGGCTACGTCAGTAACCTAGGTTCTCTTGCGGATGTCCTCATTTCTGATTTGATCACGCAAGGAAACTCCGAGCATAGCCCTCTCCATTGCCCTTTGGGTGACTTTAAGCCTTCTGATAAGGCCCATTGTGAGCGACCATGTTTCGGTCCCCTATGTAATCTGGCAACATACACTGGTCAAAGACTTTCGTCTTGAGACACGGCGGTAAATTGGACGAGAAGATACCACGCAACTTCCCGAACACTGCCCAGCCGAGTCGGATTCGACGATTGACCTCTTTCTCGAAGTTAGACCTATCTAACTGGATCGTTTGTCCCAAGTAGACATAATCGTCTACAACTTCGAGTGTAGAGTCTCCGATCTGAATAGGAGTGGGTGTTACATGGGCATTCAACATGATTTTGGTTTTGTCCATGTTCATTTTAAGACCCACTCTTTCGGAAGCTCTACTAAGGTCATCGAGCATTGAACAGAGGTCCTCCATGGTCTTAGCCATGACCACTATATCGTCGGCAAAACGAAGGTGAGAAATGTACTCGCCATTGACGTTGATGCCTAGCCTTCTTCAGTACAGAACCTTGAAGACATCCTCCAGTGCAGCGGTGAACAGTTTCGGAGATATGTCTCCCTGTCTCTCACCTCGCTGCAGAAGGATAGGTTCCGAGGTCTGGTCGTGAAGTCGGACTGACATGGTGGCGTTTTTGTACAAACACTTCAACACCTCGATGTACCGATAGTCGATTTGGCACCGTTGGAGAGACTGCAGTACAGCCCAAGTCTCGATCGAATCGAAGGCTTTCTCGTAGTCCACAAACGCTAAGCAGAGAGGCAGGTTATACTCTTCAGTCTTCTGTATAACAGCGTATGTATGTGATCTACGGTGCTAAAGCCTTTTCGGAATCCGGCTAGTTCGGGAGGCTGAAAATCGTCAAACCTGCGCGCGAGACGATTTGTGATGACTCTTGAAAACAACTTGTAGACACAGGCTTAGAAGTGAGATGGGCCTATAGTTCTTCAGCCGGGCATTGTCGCCCTTTTTTGAAGAAGAGTACCACCACACCCCTGCACCTGTTTTCCCCTCGAGTATGACGGAATCAAGAAGGTTCTGAAGGGCCTTAAGTACCGGTTTTCCACCGGTTTTAATAATTATGTAAAGAATAATATGGTTTGAAAAAAGAAATACGTTTCGGTTAACGCACACCTAGAAAAAACATTTCTAGCTTTTGAACGCCTTTGTCACATATACGTGACAAGCAAGCGCGTGTCCTGTACGCCAAACGACACTAATATGTATGTGACAAAATGGTAGATGAAATTGTGGCTTGGCGTGGACGGCCCGCGCGTGCGTTTGTGGTCTGGCGTTCAATAGGTTAAAGAAACATCAATTATGATTTTATACAAGGTATAAACGGACCCTTCGCGAAGCCGTCAACCAAGCATTATGTACATCAAACTATTACTTACGACTTTTTTTTGGGGTGAAATATAACGTTTTACGGTAAAACTCAATGTAACGCACTCAAAACATTGTGCTGGAGAATACATTGAATAGTACGATGGCCGTGGAGGTATTTAAAGTAAAGTTATAACATGAAAACCTTGTATTAAAAAAAAAAAAAACTTGTGACAAAGTTGGAATTTTGATCCCGTAACTAGAAGGTTCCCAGGTACGGTCTAGAACAACAAAATATCGCAATGACGGGGAGAACAAGTGCCTTTTGGCTTCGTTAAGGGTCTAGTTAGCTATTTATACTCTAGAATAAAACAGTTATTCAGCAAGGGTAGACACAACTGATTTGATCTGAATAAATGGACCGAATAACAATGGGTGTCAAAAAAAAATCAGGTTAATTTAGTACTTAGGAGAATTTTAACATCCTAACATCATCAGCTGTCTAGCCTTTTCCCAACTACGTTAGGGTCGGCTTCCAGTCTAACCGGCGGCAGATAAAAACCCGTATTTTACATGGAGCGACTGCCTCTCTGACCTCCACAAGCCAGTGATCAGATCCACAGACCAACCTAGGCAAGCGCGGCTTATCCTGAAAGTCTCCCTTCATCCTGTATAATTTCATAATTGGTAACGAAAATTTCACAAAGCTGAAAACTATTTTAATGTAAGGAAGTAGATTGTATTCTAAATGAAAGAACAAACTTGTTTTTTAATTTTATAAATCAAATTTTAGCGAATCATTGTCAAAGAAGAATTGTAGGAGGAGAAACTGTATCTACGGAAAAGAAATACGTGGTAAGAACTGAAACTATTAGTTACATCCAACCGTCTGTTTACACATTTGACTTTAGCATAGCTACGCTCATTGTATAGGGAGGTTACTATGACGATGAATTACTCTTGCTTTAAGACGTCATGGTAGGCCACCAGTTCAAGGTGGCGTTGATTGTCAAGAAAATTTATGTTTTCTCGTCTGCACCTAAGTTGGTTGATCCATGTTCAGTCTCAAAGAATTAAACAAATTTCTACCAACATTATAATAACGACACAGACACGAAAATGACAGAATCCTAGATCGTTGGATCTAGAATTCTCTCATTTTCGTAGAGTTACAGTTCTAAACGGATGTTTTGGCGTTTGATTGACATTGAGAAGAGGGTGTTGTTGACATTTGAGTTTTTTTTTTCGTGAAAATGTCATTTAAAACAAGATGGCGGCGTTGGTTCCGATTTTTATCTTGGTACGACTATGGTTGAATCGTGTTATCACTATTCGGATAGTTTAAGCTATGTGTGATCAATCATAGGTACGTTAGTTTAGTACCTAAATGGGGGTAGAACGACCCAGATCTCAAGGTTATATGCGGTGTCTCCCCACAAACAATGGCCCATCGTTCATATTGCACCGCGTGCCCTTGCAACTGCGTACTTGATGACCTTATGACCATTTACTGATACAGTCAAAGTATAACTGGAGTTTGCGTAGGTAGGTACCTACTACCGATTTCACTGATCATCAACCACTTTTCACCCTTACGCCCTTAGTAATAAGGTTGAAAAGTGGTCGACCGTGAGTGACCTCGGTAATACATGATGTAAAATTCAGCTGTCCCGTACTTAAGTTCAATAGGTACTACTAGCAATCGACCCAAATGTATAGACCAGCTGATTATTTTTAAGCGACAACGATTTTCGTCCCGTACAAATTTGTTCAGTTTTGGTCTATGCGACATGCTGGGTAAGTGAGCATGTCGCATAGACTCTTTCTGATACATGCTCTGACTACTAGGTGATTTTTTAAACGTTGGCAATACTTTACGGGCGTGTAGTACTCATGAAAATGAACAACTTTTACTGTGGAGCCGATCACGAAATCGCAAAAAACATTATCAGCTGCTCCATATATCGATCCAAAGAATTACAAAAATAAAAAAAAATGTGTTGCCTTCGATATTTTTGCTTATTTATTACTTATAACTTAAGAATAAAGTCATTAGGGTACCAGATCAGTTCTAGTTTTTTAGTTATTAGGGTTTGTGTAGGGTATACCTTGTGCTTGTTGGGTATTACAAGTTGAGAGTAAATATGAAATTAAGGCAGAGGAATTATTCGCTCAACATTGGGATAATACAGGCTAGATAATATAGATAAGTTATACATAGATATTAATTAGAAGTAAATATCAATTTTTTATTTACTTTTCTTGAATCTTCCAATTGATGTAAAACATAAATTCTCGGTTTTTTATTATTTTTACTTATTTATTTTTGTACCAGTATTTCCAATGATTCATAGAATACATTTCTAAGCGATTTCCTTTTATAAAAAATAACAAAATAATATTTTGCTCCTCCATACATATTGTTCTATGTAATAGAAATTTCAAACAGTAATAAAAAAAAATTAAGCTGATCTCACTGTTGTCCAGAGTCCCTTAACAGAAAAACTGGCAACAGCAGATTTTTTAGTCATATTTCATTGTTAGTCCCATAGTAAAAGTTGCTCATATTTATGAGTACTTCACTCCCTTACCTCTGCTCCCTGAGAGCAGAGGTGGCCCAGTGGTGGCGGCTCCGACTTACGAATAATAAGTCGCAGGTTCGAACCCAGGCAGGTGCAGTACTTTGTGTAATTTATTACATCACCACTGCTCTCAAAACGCTGAAGGAAAATATCGTGAGGAAACCGGCATGTCCTAGAACCAAAAATTCGAAGACATGACGTGACATCTTCCAACCCACACTGGGCCCACGTGGTGGATTATAGCCCATTTCCTCTCATAGAGAGGAGGCCGTTTGTCCCAACAGTGGGAATATTATAGGCTGATTATGTACTCCCTTAAGGGCATTACATTGCTCGATGACCTTGATGATTTGATCCCTGTACTGGTTTTTGTTGACTTGCCCCGCACATTTCGCAAAATTTCGGTTTTTATTTATTATTTAAAAATGTTAAAAGAAATAACAGAAAAAAAACAATACAGATTGTTAAGTATATCATTACGTATTTGTTGTTACAAAATTCATGCCGATCTATTCAGCCGTTACAGAGATAATTTACAATTAAGGTTGAAAAAGGACCTATTTTCTACGAATAACCAAAAAAAATTGTAAGGTTTATTAAAATTTTAAACAATACAATTTATTTGTGATGAACTTAACTATAACATACTTTTTTACACGGAAAACGCACGAAGGGATTTATCAACAAATTTCTTTGAACATACGCTGTTTTTGGGATTTGAGCCATGTAATGCCCTTAAAGTATTGCAAATTACATACTGTAAAAACAAAAAATATTAATCAATACGGTCAATTGCGAGTCAGACTCGCGCATGAAGGCTTCTGTACCATCGTACTAGGGGAGTCCCGTTTAACTTTTAATTTATTTTCATTATTTGTTTTTATAGCGGCAACAGAAATACACATTCTGTGAAAATATCCACTGTCTACCTATTACGGATCATGAGATACAGCCTTTCTGATAGCGAGATAGACAGACGGATAGCGGAGGCTTAGTAATAGGGTGTCGTTGGTTACCCATCGGTTACGGAACCTTAAAAATTACCTCAGCTTTGCGGACTAAAGCAAACTAACTTAGCTTTCGGTCTGCAGCCGGTGGCATAGTTGCACGTAGCGCCATCTGTCTTTTTATTAGTAAACTTGCCACCAACTTACTTCCAACGAAAAACGGTAGTGGATAGAGGTATGGAATACAGGCACTGAAACCCTAGATAGTTTGCGTCCTGAACGCGATAAATAGATGGCGCTGTCTCTGGCGTTTAAGGTCTTGTGATTGGTTTCACAACGCCTGTAATCCCCAAATGGGCAGACAGAGGTGTAGGTACCCACTACCCATAGCGTGCCCTTTATTTCTCGATTTATGTTAATATAACGAAGTGAAGAACACTGTTTTGACCACAGATGTAGATTTGACTCAAGACTGTACATTTTACTAATGTGTTCCTATTATGATGGGTGTAAAAGTACCCTTAACCCTTAAAGGCACTTTTTCTCCCCGACATTGCGGTCTTTTTTTGTTTAGTCCATACCTGGGAACCAGTTTCAAATTTTTCACAAGTTTTTATTTTTATTTTCTCCCGTCCTATTCAATGCATTCATCAGCACAATGTTTTGAGTGCGTTACGTAGAGTCCTACCGTGAAACGTGATTCTTCACCCCAAAAAAAAAGTCGTTTCCCGGCAATAATTTTGGCGTGGAGTTACTTCGACGTAGTCTTAGTTTGATGTACAGCATGCTTGGTTGACGGCTTTGTGAAGGGTCCGTTTACACCCTGTATAGGCTGGTCACTAGGCTAGATAACTGACAAATGTGGGCACTGACTAGATGGGTCCACTCAAATCTGTATGGTTCTTTTCTCAAAAGACCATCTCAGACACTAATCTGCATAGTCCTCATATGATTTCACCCAGATTATGTCTGGACTTTAACCTTTTGAACGCCAGAGCATAAACGCACGCGCGTGCCCTCCACGCCAAGCCACAATTCACCGCAAATACCTACAAAAAAAAATGGGGATTCCAAATGTTTATTTCGGTTATAGTCACAGAACATTAATACCCTAGCGAGGTTATGGTACACCGCATTTTTGTCACATATTTGTGTCGTTCACATATTTGTCATGTATATGTGACAATGGCGTTTTAAAGGTTAAAAGAGACCTCTGAAAGGGGCCTTTGAGTTAGTCTCGCTGTTTTTTCTCAGAGTAGTCAGATAGGAAAAGCGGCCTCATCTAGAGTTAAAGAATTATTTTGTTTTGATATTTCCTCATCATGGTGATCTGTTTCCCAAACAATATGCTCCTTCTGTGTTATGTTGTAAGTTGTGTCATCTACGAGAGCCATTTCTTGTTGGAAAATTTCTCATAACTCTCTTGCATAGACATGGAAAATATTTTGTGAAGATTTGTGATGTCATTTCCCTTCAGGCGGATTTGTTGAGTGTTAATAAAAGCAAGTTTATAAAATAAAGATAATTTATCATATTATATTAAAGTCAACGGTCCTATACTATTGTAATCAACCCCGATATTTTCTTATAACACGGAACTTAAAGATAACTGGCGAAATGTGTGTGTACCGTCATGTACACCTCTGATTAACCCTTCAGGGATTACAGGCGTGATGTTATGTTTTATTTTCTAGGTTTACCTGCTTAAAGCCATCAATATGTCACCTAGAAATTACGAAAATTGGGTTTGTGGAGGCGCGTTAGTTTCTCGCGAGTACATCGTGACGTCAGCTGCGTGTGTAACCGACGTGGTACATCTATACGCCATAGCAGGATACAATAAATTAGTAGACGACAAAGATATCAACGATGATCCGTGTACTAAAGAAAAGAAGAAGAAAATTGTATTTACGTGCACTCCTAGGTGTAAGTCTCCTTGTATATCAGAAAGGTATGCTCATATTTATGAGGAAACAGTACTACTACTACACACTACACTGTACACTGTACTGACTTTTTTTGTTGCACAGACCATCATACTGAACAACTCTCTCTAAGGGACCAACATAGTAGTTGCAAAAAAGAACCGGCCAAGTTCGAGTCGGATTCGCGCATGAAGGGTTCGGCATCGTAGTAGGCGAAGCGTCTTTTAATTTTTAATTTATTAGTTGTTTTAGCGGCAACAGACAAAAAAAAAAAAAACACATACAAATACACATAAAAAAAAACAAATATACAAAAAAAACAAATACACATTCTGTGAAAATTTCAACTGTCTACCTATTACGGATCATGAGGTACAGCCCGCTGACATAGAGATGGACGGACAGCGGAGGCTTAGTAACAGGATCCCGTTGATTACCCTTCGGGTACGGAACCCTAAAAATCAGCTTCCCCATACTTTTGGGTCGAACAGGTATTGAAGTTTTGTATGGGGCCGTTGATAATTTTTCCGCGATTAAGGGCATTACATGGCTCAAATCCCAAAAACAGTGTATGTTCAAAGAAATTTGTTGATGAATCCCTTCGTGCGTTTTCCGTGTAAAAAAGTATGTTATAGTTAAGTTCATCACAAATAAATTGTATTGTTTAAAATTTTAATGAACCTTCTCAATTTTTTTTGGTGAATCGTAGAAAATAGGTCCTTTTTCAACCTTAATTGTAAATTATCTCTGTAATGGCTGAATAGATCGGATTTTGTAACAACAAATACGTAATGATATACTTAACAATCTGTATTGTTTTTTTTCTGTTATTTCTTTTAATATTTTTAAATAATAAATAAAAACCGAAATTTTGCGAAATGTGCGGGGCAAGTCAACAAAAACCAGTACAGGGATCAAATCATCAAGGTCATCGAGCAATGTAATGCCCTTAAGAGGTTTGAAGGTACCATGGTGAAGTTGTTCAGTTTGGTGGTGTGTACCACACCCTTAAATATGACCATACCTTTCACTTTTCTGATACATCTTGTATACAGGGTGAATTTTCCAAGTGGGCTTGGATGGCCAAATCCGAAATTAGGAGAGTAAAAAAAAAAAAAATCGTAAACAATTGAAATTAGAACTATAAGTGAGTTGGCGCCAATAGTGATTTTGTTCGACGTTTCGTTGATAACTACTAACTGTCGGGAACACCCAAATACTCCGAAATATTTAATTCCGAATTTCGATGTTCTGATTTTCATATCGAATTTCATAATACCTAAGAATTATAATGTCTATTATTAAAAATCACGAAATTTATTTTACCGAAAGTCGTAAATCCGATTTGTTTGTTTTCCGATTTTCATATGTTCTAAGAATCAAATGCTCGATGGGTTGTCGGTCCGAAAAAGTCATTTCGATACGGATTCGATTCGGCCAAACAATAATACAATTATTGTTTGGCCGAATGTTTATAATATGTCCGAATTTACAATGGCATACTTTTAAGATGGCAGAATTTTACTTGGCTTTACCTTTGGGACAGTTAAAATTCCGCATAATTTCGTTTAGCATTACGTTTATTTGGTAGAATTTCAATTTCATTTTAACCTTAAATTAAAATATTGTCTTAAAAACTCAATATGTTGGGCTACAAAAGTTGGTGACAAAAATGAATCGCTGCAAAACCGACTCCACGTGATCTTGTCTGCCCTACCCCTAGAGTGTAATGTAAACCCGCGTAGGCGCGGAGGGGCGAGGCGGCCCGTGGGCTGAGGACCAGGAGGTTTTAACACACACTGGTGAGCATTAGGACTGCCGGAGTCCCGCAGTGCCAGAGCCGTGACAAAAACCATGACTGCTGCATGCTGCATGCTCGCTCGCATGCTGCATGCTTGGTGTATGCTTGTTTGCATGTTTGCACAACTCTTTCCTTTAGTTTGCCAGTATGTCATGATTTCACAGAATTTGATCCTAGCGACACTATCGAATGCTGTAATAATACAAAGTGTATTTTTTTTCCGAAATCAAGAGGTCAAATCAATCGATTTCTGTCTAGGAATATTGATTTTTCTAAAATCTATTAATGCAGTATTAGTTTTAGTCAAAATCGGGCTCGAGACACCTTTGAGTATTTTTCGCTAAATTCCTCATAGTTTCGGATTTGGCCTACTTGAAAAATTCACCCTGTATACAGAGTGTAAACGGACCCTTCACGAAGCCGTGAACCTAGCATTTTGTACATCAAACTAAGTAACTTTACGCAAAAATTATTGCTGGGAACAGCAATAATTTTTAAAAGTTACTTAGTTAGTGTTAGTTGTTAGTTTACTTAGTTACTTAGCACGTGATTTTTCACCCCAAAAGAAAAAGTTGTTTCCACAACTTTTTGTTTTGGGGTGAAAAATCACGTTTTACGGTAGGACTCAATGTAACGCACTCAAAACATTCTGCTGATGGATGGATTCAATAGTACAGGGGTCGTGGACGTGTTTAAAGTAAAAATCTTACATTAAAAACATGTATTTTTAAAAATACTTGTGTAAAAGTTGTAACTTTGACCCCCAATATCTCCGTAACTAGAAGGTTCCTAGGTATGCTCTAGAACAAAAAAAACGGGGAGAACAAGAGTCCTTCGGCTTCGTTAAGGGTTTTGTTACACCCTCTAAAGTCGACCCAGAACTTAGTAATGAGTTTGGCACAATCACTAGCTCCCTTCAATGGAGAAGTTCCTGTTTCATGATGTTGATAACACTATATTAAACTAAATGAAATTAAAATGTAAAGCAAAACTATAAAATCGTTGATTTTTTTTTTAAATTCACCAGTACAATGAGAAATAGATTACTAAAGTCGAATGAAATAAATCAAATAAAAATTGACATTATACACGGTATTGGACTCCTCTTCTTTAAGAGGCCGTATACGAAATTTTGCCGATTTTGCTGATTCACGTGATTTCACAGTTAAAATCCACCTTTTCCTTGCTTCGACCAACCTGTGTCCGGAGTCTTTATGAGACTTCCAGTTAGCCAAGGCAACTCATGTCCAGGCCCACTCATGTTCAGATCTCAAAAGGGAAGAATGAAGGGTATGTAGTAATCGCTCCATCGCTGAATACCATAAAAGCAAAACTCGACATTCGCACATCATACTTGTGTGCTTGTTGCATTGGCTGCCTTAAATTTAGACCTGATGGCAAGTCTATGCGTAGGTTAAGAAGGATAATATGTTTGATGTATTATAAACTAAAGAATTCTTCGCAAACAAAGGTACAAAACATGTTTCAGCAACATGGTTTCTGTTTAGCGGTGGACGAATTTATTCGGAAACAAACTGACAGTATTGTTGCAGCAACATTATACAAACTAATTTGGCCTGAAAACAAATTCAGCCGGTACGATAACTATAATAATATTTATGTCTGTCATCTTTAAATAATTTCAGCCTATGAACTAGATTATTATAGGCCATCCAAATGGTCAAACATAGACATAGCCATGGTAAAAGTTGAATCGCCTTATGATTTCGCGGACACCTCATATGCAAATGTTTGTTCTTACACGCCTGCTGCAATCTCTATCAACTACGAGTCGAAATACCAGGAGCCAGGAATCGATGCCATAGTACTGGGGTGGGGTCACAAAACTAACTATCGACAGGTATGTTTTTTTATTTTGTTTATAGTTTGTAAATTTGTTGTTTACATAAATAATATAAGTTAAATTGAAAAATAAAATGTAAAGTAATTGCAAAAAAAGTTATCGAGTTTAACTATTTTATTTATTAATTTGGTATACAGGTTGGCGCCGACAATACGACAATAAATGAAAACACTGGTGATTCTAGTTGATAGGAATATTTTTAAACTATCAAATAAATCCTAACATCAAAATTATAAAAAAATATTTTTTTCAAACAAACACAACTGCATAAAACGGTTAACGAAATAGAACACGATTTATAAATTGGTTCACTAAGCTTAGGTATAATTTGCACTAATTCTTGGAACGAATTTGGGAAAGGTTTTTGAAGTTGCGAGTTGGCAACATGTTTAGTGTTTATACCGACCCAGGTCGGGCAAAGTGTTATTGGGTTTTTCCATCAGGAATCAGTAGGAGTCTGGGTTTGTGCCCGGTTGATGCCAATAGGCTAAGCCCCCTATTAAATGGGACTTACACTTAACGTGGGTGTACTATTAGGTGCACCACTGCCTAACCGTTCAGAGAATACGAGATGCTATATTATGTTATGAATAAATAAATGGCCTCCTCCCTGTTACGGAGAGAAGGCATGTTTCCCAGCCGTGGGGATATTCTACGCTCATTAAGTAAGTTTAGGTCACTTCTCATTACACACTTTTCACCCTTATGCCCTAAGTGATAAGGTTGAAAAGTGGTCGACCGTCGGCGAACTCGGTAGTAGGTACATGTTTTTTCTTGTTTTTAGGACATGGATGTTACAAACTATAATCAGGATTTGTTGGAATTCGGCCCAGTATTGATACAAGACAAGACAGAATGTAAGGAAGGGTATGCTGCTTACGAGGGCATGGATAAAGTAATAGATAAATACATGATTTGTACCTTACACAAGGGAAACTTGAACGATGAAGGAGCAACAATAATAAAGGCTGAGCCTACGGCAGACGGATGTATCGTTCGAAGATTAACTTCGAATATTCTCGAAGTATGTTTTATTTTTTTTCCGACTGCCAAGGAAGGACTAGGTTCTTCGCGCGTTTTTTGTATGTTTGTTTGTTTTTTGTAAATTTCTTTATTCCAATATCGTATGTTCCAAATGGCTGGATGTATTTCGACGATTAAGGTATTTTAGTGTGCGTGTATATAGGGTCTTTGGGTTGTGTGTACGGAGAGAAATGAAATGCTGCGGAACTATATAATTACTTTACTTATGAAACTTGTTACGAAATATTACAAGGAGTAGCTAATCAGATTGGGAGCGCGTCTATAGTTTACGGTGGTTACGGGCGAACTAGTGTCGCCGGGCGCTGCACGTATCATGAATACAAAACGATGTGTCAGCGCTCCTACACTATTCCTCCCCTTTTTTCAAAAAACAATAAGTTTTTTACATAATAATTTCTAAGAACAAAAATAACATGTCTAAAACTAAGTACAAGTTTATCAGAACTACGAGTTACAAAGAATTTGCTTATACATCATTTAATTACAATCAACAATGTTGTAACCAGATATCTAGAAGGTGCGCGGTTGCGCTACTTATAATGTACGCTTTAAACAATGTTATAAATTGAAAGTTTTTAGTTATATTATCGCGCTGTTATTACTAAAGGTACAAGCAGTGTTTGTTTTTTCTTGAGCGTTACAATACAATCGGTATATTTGTTTTACATTCTGTACTTAAAAGTTTTACGTAATAAATCTACATGAACAAAGAGGACACATATTTTCTTTTACATGGCCTTACAACTATTGTTTGGTTTATATTCTGCTGTCCTCTCTTGGCTTCATTGTGGCTTGGCCAACAACACAAAATCTGCTGATTGTCCTACGATTGAACAGCAAAATATAAACAACCAAGAAATAATACATTTGGTGCGGTTACCTATTTTTCAAGGTACCGTCTTGAAATTCTTATAAATAAAAGTAACATGAAAAATTAAGGGTAGTCACCATGACGACATACTCTGCAATAAAAAAAATGGCACCCCTTGGAGTCCACAGTATTCGTCATGATGACGCCAATGACAACACAAATTGATACACGACACATTCACTGTTCTTATCTAAGTATTACACATAACAAAAATTTTGCACTATTACACATATTTGAACATAACTTGACTTGAATGGACGATGGAGTATAGTTTCTGGCTGGTTGTGATCAGTATATGACTTTGGGATTAGGCGATGTTTGTGGCGGTTGCACAGTTTCTACTTTAATACTCGGTAAGGCGGAGCGGCGCTCCTACAGTATCATTAGATTCGTCTCAAAAGCCCAAGTGTCCTTAGATAGGTGTTTGTAAAATAATTAGGGTAATTGTGTAATTTGCTTTTTGTCGCCATTGAGACATGGGATCAGATATTTTTTATGACATTTCTTCTGATAGCCTCTCTATATTTTCTCAAATCACGATTAAACCACTTTTGAAGGAGTCAATCAGTTAAGCTCAACTTACATGTATAAGCCATCCTAATCATCATCATTATTCTCCTGACTTTATCCCAATTTATTCGGGGTCGGGGCAGCAGGTCTTTTTCTTCCATACTTCTTTTTCTAATACTCGTCATCTCAGCAGTCACCTCCTTTCTAGCCATATCATCCCTCACGCAGTCCATACATCGTTTCTTTGCACCGCACTTCTAAAAGCATCTCAACTGGCGCCTTAAATCAGCTCAGATACTAACATAGTAATGCTGTACGACAACGTAAATCTTTATAGAGAAGTATAAATAAAAAACTCTATGGACATTATTTTAAATTCAGTAAAATTCTTCCTCAAAATCTTGGTTAATTACATTTCGACGATTTATGCGAACACTATTGAATGTGACAATGAATGCGTGGCAATGATGATGTGTGTGTGATTGATTGTGTGTGTGTTTTTTTCCCAATTACAGAGTAAGTCCTTTAGTCTTTTTTTTTTGTAAGTGAGGATTAATTTTTTTTTTAATTTTTTTTTTATAATTATGAGTTCAGTGAACTCTTAAGAAGTTTAGAGTAAAAAATAATTAAACTTGGATATTAAAATATTACAAAGTATCAAAACCAGGAAATGAATTAAAACAAGCTATTTTCTCTTTTACAGTGTGATGACGCTACAGGAGACGCCGTAGTAAGAGCAGATAATACAAGGAAAAATATAACGCCTACTAACCTGACAGTAAATGGTGCTGAACAAAAATTGAGAAATCTTACAAATTCAAGAAGAACTGATACTGACAACGTAGGAATCTGTCAGGTAATATGCACATGAACTTTGGTACTTACTTTTCAAAATGTCTGGCTTTCCTTAACCATACATAATATTAGTATAGGATTATGTAGTATGATCACTAGTATTTTAAAATGTTAATAATTAAGATATTAAGCATATGTTTTTACTAAATCTGTGACTGAAATCTTGAATTTTCCATCGAGTCCTACCTTCAAAGGTGATTTTTCACCCCAAAAAATAAGTCGATTCCCAGCAATATTTTTTGCGTAAAGTTACTTAGTTTGGTTGACGGCTATGTGAAGGGTCTGTTTACACCCTGTATAACTTATAAGGAAGTCCAAATCTATTTTTCATACTAAATTTGACAGTTTTTGTAAAAACCTACAATATCTTTGTTGGAGTTGCCTATGTGAGTCATTTTGGTTCAGACCCCATATGATAAGAAGGAAATCAAAGTCGCTGAATCTCGTTGTTATATCTTGTTGTTCGTTTGAAACGAACCGCCCTGCCCCTGCTCGCAGGGCCCCAGACAGAAACTTTTATTAACAGTTTTGGCGTTTCCCCACCCACCCAGCTATCAAGTTTTCATGTTGAATATGCTGGCTAAAAAACCAACTCTATAAAATATACTTATTTCTAGCACGATCACGGAGGACCGCTCGTCACCTGGGTTGGAGCTCACGAAGTGCTCATAGGAATTGCATCTGCATTTAAGGTCTCAGAAAGTCTGGAATGTATTGGACCATATTTATACACCAGCACCCAGTGTAACGGAGCCTTCTTGGATTGTATTTCGAAAACTGATGAACAAAAAACTGACAGGATCAGGCAAGTGATACGCAACAATCAGCACACACATTAAATCATGACTTTGTCCCATAAAGGCCCCTTTTAATTGTCCACTTTTAAACATTTGATCTTGATCCTGATCTTTTTGAAGAATTTCATCGTTATGAAATCAGTGGTGACGAAATAAATTACACTAAATAAAGTACCTTTCTGGCATTTATAAACTATGCGAGGTCAAAATAAAATTTACTAATGAAATTCTGGTACACTGCCTGCGGATATTGACCCAAAAAAACAAACAAACCTATTGTTTTTTGTCTTACAGTGTTTAGATATCAGTCTCAGGAGCTTCTTCAGCCAATTAAATTTTACCCTGCATGCGTAATCTGTGTTTAATAATATTTTGTTTTATTTGAACCAGGCGAACAATTTGCGAGAACTTTATTAATGAGACTGGGTATGATTTAATCGAGAAACATATTTCATGGAAGGACCATCCTGATGGGTGAGTGGATTTGCAAACGTCAAAGTATGTTACTGGCATTACAATGTTGTTTGTTTAACCGTTTGGAACTTCGGCTTTTTGAGCAACGACAGAAATATGTTTTGGGATGCATGTGGTATTGAGAATATGGTCAGTTAACTTAAAGTGGGACTGTGAGTGCCACGTCAGTAGTACGCCCAATGAGTGGCGGGCCAACATAGCCACAAAGTCCTCGTGCCATACCTCGCAGAAGATGGTGGGACGATCTGGACAAGACCAACGACCAGTGGTTCAGGTAGACCCCGGATTGGAAAAACTGGAAGTCTTGGGAACTTTACACAGTAGTGAGTTGACGCACGCTGAGGAGCTCGTGGCTAAATAATAAAACAAGATCGGGTCGATCTTTACGTAAAGCCGTGCTTGCCAAGGTTGATTTGTGGATGGGTGACCACCCATTACATTCTTGGTATCCTCCGTGCCCCGCAAAGTACGTTAAGCTGTTGGTCCCGGCTGCCATTTGTAGATCTTTGATCGTCGTTACATGTAGTCAGTGGCCTGAAAGTCTGACAATCAGTCTTACCGAACGGTGTCGTATTATCCAGTTCTAACTGGATAGTGGAGGTTAGATAGGCAATCGCTCCATGTAAAACACTGGTATTCAATTGCATTCGGTTAGACTGGAAGCCGACCCCAATATAGTTGAGCAAAAGCTACGATGATACAGGCTAACAATAACAATTTGGAACTAGTACAGCATACAAGGTTACAGGAAAGAACAAATATGGATGGCATGTGGCATATGGCTAAAGGTACGGTAAGGTGGGTGTGTGGTCTGATGTGGCGATATACATCTTCAGATTTACCGGCAACAAGACACTTTAGGACACCATATCTTTGGACTGTTTTTGTTCTTTTAAGTATCATCGCTATACCAGTTTTGCCGAACGCCGCAACAATTTTAAGCTAGTATTCAAAGAAAAAAGTTCTATCCCCCTTTTTTTTTTTCGGCTGTGGTCTCATCAAATGACCGGGGGGTCATTTGATGAAGTCTGACACCCCCCTCCCGCTCTAGGCGGAGCGGAGGGGGGTGTCAGACTTTTACTGACTAAAACCCATACATGTTCCTTCTTTGCCCTTTGTGTTCCAGGGCCACGGTATCTCTTTCGAACAGTTCCGCAGCCCTGGCAGGCATTGGCCCATGCGGACCCCTACATGGTTGCTGACATCTCTTTGAGGCGCGCGTGGAACACTAACGCGCCGTTGACACGGCCTGTAGTCATAAGACGGCCGGACGGCGAGCTAGCCCATAAGTCGCCGTCCACAGGCCCGCGCCTACGGTGGCCGGGAGCCACCACGTGACCCCGACGCGCGGGGCATCTCCCGCGGTGGCTGAGACGTGAGGCTCTTTCCCTCTCACGTCCCGCCAAGTTCTACCCCCTTTACTTTTAGAAACGTGTTCTGAAAAGGTGATAGCACAGTTAAGAATTTTCTGTTACAGACCTGCAGACAACGAAAGAAATAAAACTACACACGCTTCGGACAAAATTATCACTAATAATGTAACATTGAATCTAACGAACTCCAAAGAAGAACGAAACAAAACAGATCAAGTGAAGAACACAACAAAATTAGTTACTAACACAAATGACACTACACCTACACTGTCCAAAACAGATCAAGTGAAGAACACAACAAAATTAGTTACTAACACAAATGACACTACACCTACACTGTCCACTGAAAACTCAACTTTTACAAGAACTACTAAAGCTGATAATGTTGGCTACAGTACGCCAATCAATTTAACAAAAACGAATACTACAAAAACTACAAAATCTTCAACTGTAATGTCAAATAGTACCACTTCAGTAGCGTTAGAAAACGATACAATTACGAATGAAACAACTAAAAAATCTCAAAGTATTGTTTAAAAAAATTACATGATTAAAGACAGTGGAGGCAGAATAACTCATGTTTTAATGCAAAGAGAAACAAATCTGAGCAGTACTACAACAACAAATATAAGAAGTGCTACGATTATAAACCCTGGCAATACTACAACTAAAAAGGTCAATGTTACAACCAAAGTAGATGTCAGTACTACTAAAATAACACACGTATATTTGAAAAGTAAAACTGCTAATACTCGTGACCTTGAACTCCCCAAACCCACGAGAACCATTATTTTAGGTATAAATTAACAATTAAACAAGAAATCAAGCCAATACTACCAGGAACACTAACGGCTGATGCATGCTTGGGTGCGCTACAGTGAATACCCACTAGACTATTAATGAAACATAACTGTTGAACGAATAAATCAATAATACACTGCTGGAGCAAAGTCTGGGGCCAAGAACCCACATCAACAGAGGCCCTAGCACGGGCGCGCGGCGTAAACGTAACGTAAATACTTCAATTTTTAAATCGAAAATACAATCATCCTACAGCATTGAGTTAAATTGTTTGCAACAAACACAATCAGTATCATTCATAGATATTAATAATAGTGCGCGGTGTAATAGTAACTTAAATACGTCGTTTTTTTAATTAAAAATACTTGTTTCACATATAAAATTTTACTAACTGTAAGAAATTATTAATATCTATGAATGATACTGATTGTGTTTGTTGCAAACAATTTAACTCAAATGCTATAGGATGATTGTATTTTCGATTTAAAAATCAAAGTATTTACGTTACGATTACACCGCTCACTCGTGCTAGGGCCTCTGTTGATGTGGGCGCTTGGCCCCAGACTTTTCTCTAGCAGTGTATTATTGATTTATTCGTTCAGCAGTTATGTTTCATTAGTAGTCTAATAGGTAGTGACTGTAGCACGCCCAAGTATGCAGCAGCCGTTAGTGTTCATGGTGGTATAGGCTTGATTTGAAAAATAGTTTGGCGGTTTGGCGTATTTTATTCTTATTTGTACGAATAATACAATGTATTTTATTTCAAGAAACTGTCTATTATTTTTCTTTGTAAAAGTATTATTTGATGTACTATTTTATTCTTTCAGCCTAGCCGCGGGGAATTCTTTTCTCTTTTTCTCTTAGTCACTAGACGCGTCGCACCAGGTGAATTTTCGCTACAGCGAATTTCTCGTGGCCGGCTGTTAGTACTACGAGTATTCCTAGCGTCGCTTTCTTTCATCGACCATTACATATTAACTCGTGTTGTCGTCTACACTACAATATTAGAAAGAATTAAAGTTTGTAAGTTTTGATTTAGGAGGTAATTTCCGAAACTTCTAATAAAATTTAAAATATCTTTCTCTGATGGAAAGCTGCGCTATTGCCGAGTGCCATAAGGTATTTGTTTTTGACGTGGACGCAGTTTCCGGAAGAAGCTAATATATTTATATTAGCTAAACTATTACAAGTGTAAAAGAGGACGGATGGATGGATGGGTGTTTGCTACTCTTTCACGCAAAAACTACCGAATAAATTTGGATGAAATTTGGTACACAGATAGTTGAATCTAATTTATTTTCAAGTTAATTCCCACCCAGCCATTTTGCCTATGTTAATAATTCCTGTTGTAGAGCGCAGCGTGATGTTCCGTGAACATGAAAACTTAGCAAACAAATTCTCTCAACTTATTTAAAGCTAAACTCAAGCAGTACGTCACTAACAACATAAAACTATTAAGTTAACTATATAAGCTAGTCGTTCACACAATAATAATTATGTCAACATCGTACCTACCTACATTAAGAATTCAAAACTGTTAACCACTGGACACACTTTACCTGAGTTATGTATTTATTCGATAAGTGAACAATGTATGTTGTTTTAGAATAAATAAAGAATCTTTAAACCCAAATAATGTAATCATTTTTACTTCATCACATCATCATCATTATTTCAGCCGAAAGACGTCCACTGCTGGACATAGGCCTCCCCCAAGCACTACCTCACTAACGCTACTTCAACACATTAGAATCAAAATAAAATCCATCAAACTTTGTGTAGGCATCGGAACTGAATTTATCGGTGACGATGCTGCGATAAAAATATACATAATGTGATAAAGTTGAGATTGAAAACAAATTCAATAAGGAACACGATAACCCGGATGCGTAATACTGAACGACGCTTAGCTGCTTTTGCTGAATACCAAAGTAATGAATGAACAACATACTCAAAGAATTCTTTTATTTTTTATCAGAGATGCTAACACATTGGTTTTGGTATCAATCGGCACCACTGGGCAGCAAAATCGAGATGAAAAAAATCCTCTCGATTCAGTAAGATCCGAACAGACCCGAACAAGGAATAGGCTTGTGTCCACTAAGAATAAATCGGGTGGATGGCTTTTCTGATGATCAATTATGATTTATAGAAACAAAATATCTAAAATATGCATTATATAAATAAGGATTATTAATATTTTTAAAGAAAAAAAAATCGATAATAAGACGCATTCGGTCACGTGACATTAAACGCTAATCAAAAATCGTGACGTCACGCCGTGCCAAACAAACGCCATTACTGTTGTGACATTTGAACAAGACTATAATAATACAACTATGACTAATCTGATACTCCATAAAATTAACCATAACATTTGGTAACTAGAAAAATAGAAAAACATATTGAAGTAAAAATAAAAACATTAAATTGGACGATTATACATAAGGCACAACAACTTAACCTTATCATAATAAAAACTAGAAAAATAGTGATTTTGCAACATTCGTTAGTTGTACAGCTCGGATTTACAAATAGGTGTGAAGGTACTTACATCAAAATGATCTTCATAAAAGTACATTCTTTGAATCTAAAGATAAACTATGAGGATCATTTCGCCTTGCAAGGTTAGGCCACTTTTGTCGTATTTTTACAGTGTTTGGCACATAAATAAATAGTTTGTTAGGCGTGTTTATAGCTGTGCTTTTACATTGAGTTACGATACAGTGCTTGTAATACGAGGAATTCATTTTAAATTAAAGTTATACGAACAAAACTGATAACTATAAACACTCAGTTTGTTTGGCACGGCGTGACGTCATTTACGTTGACAGGCTGTCTGAAGCGTTTTCGCGGTAAATTTAAATCGGCATATTAAAACGCAAATAAATATTGTAAATGATCGACTTTTTGAAAAATAATATATTTTTACGGTAAAATAGATAAACAGCTAACGTTTTAATATTATTTTTAAATTTAGTCAACTAGCCTATTGTAGGTTCCAAACGCTGTGAAATTTGCTGATCAGTTCGTACAGAACGTGTTTATTACTCGTAATTGCTTCGGATCAACTTTATTGTTCATCAACTATTGGCGAATCGAAAGTGCCGACCAGAAGAAGAGCGTAGCAGCCCTTACCTTTTTTGTTCTGCTCTTATCATTATTAACAATCTTTATAATGAGAGCGCTTTGTCATTTTTTAACGTGCTTTCTGAGATACGGAGGGGTCTTGCAAAGTCATGAACGGTCACCAATCCATGGACTGACCTTGGCAAGATGCTTAACCTTGAAGTGTCCTGTGCTGCTGTTATTACAAAGCCAAGAGGTAATACGGGCAGGTGGGGTGGGAGATGACAAAAATACACGCCATGTTTTTATTTATGTTTATTTGTTTAGCCTGCACACATACTGTTAATATTTTTTGTTGGGTTTATTATATTATTGTATATTTCTTATAGTTTTTTTATATTATTTTCCAAGTCTAATTTCATTTAATCAAATATTTATATTGTATTGGCTTCCGTACATTTTTTTCACAGGAGACCACGGAAAACCAGCGCTGTGCTGTGGCCCCCCATAGCACAGCATCATGCTGAGTAACCTGCTTGTCGCAGTCACGACATGCAAACTGTTAACCTATTTTTTTGTTCTGTCCTGAAGTCTTTATAATATTACTAGCTGTTGCCCGCGACCTGCGTCCACATGAAATTTTATAGCCTATAACCTTCCTCGATAAATGGACTATCCAACACTAAAAGAATTTTTCAAATCTAACCAACCAGTAGTTCCTGAGATTAGCGCATTCAACCACACAAAAAAACTCTTCAGCTTTATTACATTAGTATAGATTATAATTTCTGTGGTATAGATTTATTATACGTTGTATGTTTATTAATTTTTTTGTCATTTGTATGCACGTCATGTCCCTGCGATAAATAAATGTTTTTTCTTTCTATAGTGTGACTGTGATCAAAGATAACTGAGTATATAAGGTCTAACTATTCATACACGAAATATTTTCAGAGCATCATCTAACGGCTATAACGAAGCCATTTCAAGGGATTTTTTTTATCTAACTTTTTTTTATAAAAAGTAAATAATTTAAAATATCTTGACCTACAAAATAAATACTGGCTCCTTATTTTTTAACATCCATTACGCTAGTTTACTACGTCGTATTAACTACTGTCATTGTTAGAATAGGGAATAAAGGTTTTATGCAACAAATCTCAACAAATTTTAGAAATATAATAATTTTGTAAAAACAAAAACATTCAGATAATTTTTTTTTTCGTGGCTATGGTACTTTACGACTTATAGAAGTTACTCTTAAAATATTTCATGTATGAAAATATAGACCTTATATAAACACTGACAGCCCTTGAATGCCGATTAGATGTTCTAATATCGTTTAGTTTTTTCAAATCTTGTCCAATCGTAGAATTCAATTTTGTCAATATCAACGATGGGATCGCGGAATTAATTTGAATAATGGAACTGGATTCCAATTCCCGAACTGAAGGCTTACAGTATTCTAATCGTATCCCTAAAGCATCTAGATTAACGTTTTTATAATGCCTGGATCTAGATTTATTATCGGTATTTTACGCACGTAATAAAGAGCTTGCTGATTAATTTTGGCAGACGGAAATGGACTTTTTTGATATCTTGTTAAAGTTGTTACTTTAGTAAGACTGACTCTCATGCGCTTTTCGGTTTCATGGTAGCCGTTGAATGCAAAAGCATATGGGAGTCAGTCAGGGACTGGTGTTTTCTAACGAGTAAAATACCCTAATATTTTTTTCTGAAATAAAAGTACCCTAAGTTACTCCTTATAACATTAGCAATCTGCCAGTAAAAGTGTCGTCAAAATCGGTCCTGCCGTTTTGGAGATTAGCCGGAACCTACAGACGGATAAAAAAAATGTTTTATTGTCATAAGTACCGTATAAGCTTTCTTAAACATTAAGTAAAAAGCTGTTATTTTAAAATTACAAACAGATAATTTAATTTTATGATTTGTATAGAAAATTCATAAAATATGAACGATGGTGATGTATCGTCAGCCTTAATTAATCTTGGTTTAAGGTGACCACCTTTCCACTATTCCCCCAGTATATTTTATTTCAAGAAAATATAATATTATTAAACGTGATTACATAGAAAACCCTTACAAGTACAACTAAGTTTATCAATGGATAAATCTTTTGTGTAATATTTTATGCTGTAATAAAAATAACAATGTCTCCTTGCGCTCGCTTTTATAGATTTTCTCAGAAAACATTGTCTTTATTGTGTGATTCTCAAGGTATTCTAAAATGTATGAAACCTACAAATATCTTTTGTATATTCAATGTTTACGTAAGATGATTCATCGCGTTGTTGTTGTAGCGGCACTACAAAGAGTAACAACAACACAGAACAAAAAGTACTACAGCGCCATCTATGACACAGACGATGAACTAAACATTGAAATCTACCTAAATCGTACATCGCGCAAGTAAAGTTATCCGCGACTTAAGACTTTATATACAACATAATTTTTAGTATACGCGAAACGTGAATATAGTTTGTTCAGAATAAGTAACTGAATCGATTTCAATCATTTTTAAACCATGTTATATTTTGTCCCAAAAATATTTAAAAAGGTTACAAGTTGGACACCGAGCGACACTAAGTACCTATCGCTATCATTTAGGTACCTACTGCCTAATTATTATTATCAATGAGCTCTAAACGAAGCTGGAGGCGCTCGCTCGGCTGCGCCACGTGGTGACGGGCGTGAGCGGACAATCAGGTAACAGAACAAGTTTATAACTTTGTGATTTTTCATGATACAGTTTTGAAATTTTGTACATAGATTCTTTACATAAAAATACTAGACACGTGTTTCAGTTTTCGCATTTACTAAAACTAATGTTGTAGAAGAACCCGACAACAACTGTCGGGCAGTAGCCCACCAGACATAACACCTGTATGGTCGGAGGATCCTCCCTTTTCTATGGGGAATGAAGAACTTTACACCCTGTTCTCCATACACCCAAAGTGTTCTTAATTGTGTTCTGTATTAAAAGAAAATAATTATAGGAAATATTACAAGTTATTTTCAGGCAATCCATATATCGCCAAGTTCGTAGAAATGTGTATATTTTGCAGTATCAGAGGACTGATGGAAAAAGAAATAAGTATTTATTACATACTAGTGCCCGTGTTTCGCCCGCGTGGAGTTCAATAATCGTCTCACGGGATCGTACCACCGGGTTAAAAAGTACCATCATCATCATTTCAGCCGAAAGACGTCCACTGCTGGACATAGGTCTCCCCCAAGTGTCGCCACATTGACCGTTCCCGTGCGACTCGCATCAAATGGATAAAAAAAAGAAAAAAAAAGTATATTTTGTGTTAATCCAAGTTCAATCAAAAGTCTCCAGCAATGGCTGCGTGAGCTGGCCCAAAAAGAGGTGGGCAGATAATCTGGACGCGCACTACGATAACTGGCTCGTGGTGCACGAAAACAGCACCTGCAAATATATGGGGGAGGTCTTTGCCCAATTATGGGCCATAATGGCTAATAAAAAACGTTCAAAGTGGGGCAAAGTTTAAAAAAATAAAATTGCTTCTAAACTAACAGACATATGTGAATGTGATGTTACGCTGTGCTAGCTAGTTTGTTGCGTCACTTCTTCACAGCTAACAACCTATGAAGTGGTGTAGGGTGGGCGTTTTGGAGGATTCAATAATGTCTTTTTTTGACGTTCTTGAATAAATTACTTTTGACAATTAGGTAAGGAAATTGGCCTTGTAATTACTGTATCTTTAGTAACCACACATAACTCTTTGCAATCGGATAAAAAGAATATAAAATAAAAACATTGACCCGTTAAAAGAAGTTTATACAACTTCAGCAGTTCAAACAAAATATACGTGGCAATTCATTTATGTCGCAATCGCAAGGAAAAATACAGGTTAACGAGGTTATACAAACATATTTTTGTATTTTTTGGTATCAGTGTCGTTATAAGTTTCGTAGGTGTCAGTCCAATTAGTGGACCCCAAGGGGTCCTGAACTTTCCGCACAGTCTGTAGGTACTAACATTCAACTTCACACGTCACCTAACTTTGTGAACGCAATTAGCGACGATAATACCGTTTTATAATTTATTTGTGATCTATATCCAAATTAATGAAGGCAACATCATTTTGCAATGATCATTTGTTTGTCTTAAGCACCTTTCCTTTCAAATAAACTATTAAACAGGATAATTGATAATTGGGTGCATTTCTTGAAATGCATGCTGGATCTAATTTACAACAATTTTGATCCAGATAACTTGGGGATCCAACTGGGTGGTTGTTGGAGAAATCGAACTTTATTTTTTTGTTTTGATAACCATCAAAACAAAAAAAATGTTGTTTCAAGTTGTTGTTGTTGTGTTGTGTTTGTTGTGTTGTTGTTTTAGTTGTTGTTGGTGTGTTGTTTTAGTTGTTGTTGGTGTGTTGTTTTAGTTCTTGTCGTTGTTTTTTTTACCTCCACCATAAACTGCTGTTTTTGAAAAATTTTAAGGAGTGCACTCAATTGAAACCAATGAATGTCTATAATCTAACATCTTATTAGATGTTAGATTGACATTGGTCATTGGTTGTTTGATTGTTATTGTATATTGTTTTTATTGTTGTCTTGTTTGATTATTGATTGTTGGTTGATTGTTTTTTGCTTTATTAAGCGACCGACGCACGAAAATGCGCCTACATTGAACTTTACCCACGTTAACGCGATCGAAAAGGTATAAAAACTCGCACCTGGTTTTAAGAATCTAGTCAGCCTATAAAACCCTGATACTATCAATGTTAAAAACAGCTATTTACGTTCATAAACAGCCTTGAAAAATATACAAAAAATCGTGTCCTATCATCCATCCGGCCCAATATTCCAGATCCAGATAAAACCAATCTTCAATCAATTTTACTATGGAATTCCTGAAAGCTAGTAATAACTTCGGCAAGCATCTAAAATAGCTTATCTGATGTTAAGTTAGTACTGACGATGACGGGAGAGTTATAAGTTTTTGACAGCACCATTAATGTTGATAGAAAACAATCATAAACTTAAAGGGGGCGATGCTTTGATCATTCGAATTTCAATCATAATATCAATCAGTGAAAGTTAGGTATATTTTGGCCGAGAATTTTTTGTTTTTGTTGACGTTGTAACACACACAAATCTGTTTATTCCAGAAAGTGTTGCATCACTTGTCTAGAATAAACGACTGATTTGCGCATTTTGTTACAAGGATTGAGATATATTTTATTTTAATAGGTCTAGTGGTCTTATAGTTATGAGGTGCCGAGTTCGATTCTCAGCTTGGTCAAAGTGTGAGTGGGTGTGTGGGTTTTCCATTAGGATTAGGAGTAGCACCCAATTAGCTTGGGAACTTGTCCGTGTGAAATACAAAAACACGGGACTACTTATTAGTACACCTCTGCCTAAACTTTCAGGCATTACAGGCGTGATGTTAATCTGATATCCTTAGAGAGATACGATAACCGAACTCATGTCGTTCCTACGACCACTGGCCTAACGAGCCAGTCGACACGAAACAAATCGATCCCTGCTAATTCCGTCCCAACCGAGACAACATCCGACGTTAGAATGTTTTGGGACTCCATGTTGTTTTGGGACGTAATCCACGTGTTTTACTTCGCATTTAGGCACTTAAAACATAATGCTTTCGGCTCCTTCGTTGTTCCGAACTTTGTTCTTAAAGTCTCATTGTCAACACGGACAAGAAGTTGATAAGTCTTTTAAAGACTGCTTTGGATTTTTTTTCCGGTTACAAAATATTCTGTTATAAACCTCCACGCTATTGTAGAATTGGGTTGAACACATCTGGCGTAAGTCAGATGAAATTAATCTATACAAATAAATAAAATGTAAGTGTCTGTTTGTAATTTAAAAATAAAAGCTTTTTACTCAAAGCATGCAGCAACGGGTAGTCGTTACATAGGCAACTCAATCCTAAGACTTCTACACTTTTCAAATCTAATAGGAGATCGCACTATGTTGTTACTAAGTTCAATAAGGATGTTACTATAACTGTAAAAAGGTCAACTACTGTAATAAGTAATCACGTGCCACTCATCGATTAAAGAAAGATCAAGTGGATTTACGGTATAGTCTATGCTGAATAAGCTAAGAAACATTTTTTTATTGTCTGTATGTCGACACCTCCTACGAATAATATCGTAAGTGCGTTTGATCAACTTTACAGTACAGCTGTTCAAAGATCCGATCATTGTTTATTGATGAGTATTCAGTGAGATGATAACCAATATTTTTAAGAATTTGCAAGTGAATTACGGTTTATGTAGGTATTAATCCTGTGTAGTAGTTTAATTCATATTGTTTCTTGTTTTTGAGAAAACTCACTTAAGATATTTTACGTCGACCATCATAAGAAGTAAATTATAGTATGTCATACTTACTCTGAATTACGTTGGACACTATACAAAACTATTTGACGTATGTCATAGATACTACATTCTTCTCTGAAAAAATGAGTAAATAATTATTGTAAATAATAGATAATACATTCTACTCCGTTAAAATTGTATATAATGATATAGTAAATTTTGTAACCTTATTGTAATAAAAATAATCAGGAATATTTTTTTAGGAAAGTAATAAACAAACTTGAAAGTAAACATTTTTATTGATAGAAACATCACTTTTATTCATACGAATTACAAAAAAGTCATAATCATTTTAAGGTACCTTAGTATAATCGTTATAATTTTTTTAAATCTCTTACTTTGAGATCCATCAATATAACATAAACTTTGACTAAACATAAAAATCTTCTAGTAAAACAAATAAACATAACAATGTCAATCCTTCTTGTTTTAATAACCGTGATACTTTTTAGTTAGATAAGTAGTATAAACTAATCATTTTCAAGATGTAAGAAAACTATTATGCAGTCAGTAACTATTCTTAAACTATGTTAATTTTGTTACACCTTGTACGTATTTACTAAAAATCTTAATTTTAAAATAACACTATCAGACTCATTTGAATGGTACAAAAAATAATACTCATTACGTAATAATACTGTAAATTAAAAAAAATAAAATTAAGCAGTCTCATCTTCGTGTAAATCAAGAGTAAGTTCCTAAACTAAGTGAGATCAAGATCAGAATCGCGATCATTATCGCTTACACTCACCGATGGGAGATTTGTAAAGAAATCGTGATAACCTCTAGGAATAATTTCAGAGTTACACATATTAATTAAATCGTCTTTTTTGGCTTTAGGAATTGCAAGGTTACTTTGGTACAATTGTTCAACTGACACAGAAGAATCTGTGGAACATTGCCGCCTCGTATTTTTTTTTTACCGATAGAACATAATAATCATTACTAGCCATATCATATTTATAGTACAATTTATGGGGATTTTCAGATTTTACCAAAACTTCTTTAATTTTGTTCCATTGTACCTTATCTCCATTGTCACTCTTGATCCAATTCCCTTGTAACAACACTTTAAAATTTGAAAAAATTGTGTACTGCATTTCTTCCACTATATAAGGTTTACCGTCTTGTTTAGCCCAACGTACCAAACAGTACCACTCCTGTGGAGTGTAAATAAGTTTGTTTTTGGCGGATCTTTCTATTAAAGCATGAACGCTATCACCTTCATTTTGGGTGTGCCCAACTTCTAAAAAACAATGACGAATAGAAACCTGACAAGTAGCGGCAGCATACATATACATCGCATAAACTATGCGATTGCGATTTTGGCCAACACAATTATCTGACCAAAATCTAAATTCGTTTGTCCCTAAGTCCTTATGTTTTGAAATAAATGTAATCAAACAGCTGGAAACCTCATTAGCCCCTCTTTTACCTTGGCCTTCGTGCCACATAAAGCAAGTACCCTCTTTATTTGCTAGATTAAAAACGGTGAAATTAAATATTGACAATTTTCGTTTATAATACAGAATACTCAAATTGCCGTGTGGAGCATTAAGAATTTTTTGAAAATCGAATGTAGCCGTTAATATTTTTCCGTCCGAGGTTTTGGCTGCTTCTTTATCCAACAACTTTCTTTTACGCGCCAGATCTTTATTGCGCAGATGTGATTCATAAAGCTGTGTTTCAGCTAACGTCGGTGTAGATTTGTTTTTATAAATGTGGCATTTGTCGCATTGGTCCTTCTTGGGAATGTAAAAACTCAGCTTAAAATGTTCGTTAACAATATCACGATATTGCCTTTCAGTATTAGCTATAGAGGAGTATACCTGTTCGTCAAACCATTCTTTGTATAAATCAAATAAGCGATGGAAATTCAAATCACCGTCTAAATAAAGCTTATCACTTCTACTTCGCGTATAATGAGATTCCACAGGTTGAATGGATTTGATGTGATCACACACACTTTTAATAACGTCTTCGGTTATCACCTTGTGATGATTATCATGGCGTCCTCGCTGGTCCATTTCTATCAAACCACTAGTAACATCTAGTTTTTTCAAAGCAGTGTAGACAAATTGTTCACTAATAGAGAAAGTATTTAAAAATGTCTTCTTACAAACAACGATAAATTCGTCTTCATCGCCTCTGTTCGCTTTCAGTCTATAAATCAAAGTAAAATTACGCCTTGATGCTGTATCAGTAAAAACCCTACGTTTTTTTTGTTTCAGCACCAAGTAAGCTACAAAAGCCCATTGCTTTTCCCTGTTACCTAAATTCCAGAATTGATTAAAAATGGATATTCTTTCATCGCTACTAATTTTCGAAGAACATTTTTGTCTACAATTCTCCGGACACATCGGTTTTAATGATTTCGCAAGCCTAGTGGTACCATCGCGACTCTTATATTCTTTGCCTAAATTTCTAAGCTTCTTCCTCTTATTATCAATCCAATCTGCAACATGTCGACGTCTAATATTACCTACATCCTTTCGAGCAATCTTTTTTCGTTTTCTAGAACAACTCGGCGTTGATTCGGAAAATGAAGAAAACGGGGTGTTCGCTTGGGGTGTTGATAGTAGATCGGTAGTAGATGAAATGACTGAATACGGTTCTTGTATAGCATTCTCAATATACCAAGGACAGTAGTAGTTACTACAATCGTAGTCTAAATGGTTTGTAGTACACTCTGGAGATGGAATGGGTGTGTTATTTTCATCGGACCGGTTACTATTATCCTCGAATGATTCTAAAAACAAAATTGTTAAGTTACTATTGTGTACCTATAAATTATATAATTCATTTATTAATGTTATTTTTATATACATACCAGGAAATTGACATGGCTCCCCTTCTTTTGTCCCGCTCGCTTCTATATTAGTAAGTTTTACTACATTCTCGTAATTTATATAAATATTTTGATTGACCTCCGATATCTGACCTAAAAAAAATAGAGCATTTTATCTAATTACGGGTGCCAAGATATTTATTACAATGTAATCGTGCATAAATGGATACTAAAAATCAGTTTTTATAATAAAAAAACGTATTTCTTGGCGGTTTTGTGGTACCTACCATGACGGACGTTATTGGCATCTACATCTGAATCAGACAAAAAACTCATCATTTGGTCAATAGCATTCATATCTACATCTGATGGCATTGGTGATTCTGGAGAAAGAAAATGTAATTTGTTAAATTTTAAGATTTATTGACACGTATAGTGTAGTAAGTTATATAACTTAACGAAGTAATCGATAGGAAGTAGTACATACGATAAAAAACCATATAAAACACCAACGTAAAACATCGTATGTACATGTTCCGACATAATTTTTAATTCGGTTCCGGTGTAAAATATCTTAATTAATACATACGATTTTTTTTTTCAAGAGAAAACAACGTAGAATATAGTAAATATAACATACGATATTTTACATCGGTAAGGCTACATATTATTACGTTTACTTAAAAATACAAATTTTACTACAAATAACAATACAGAATAATTCATACCTTCATTTCTCTCAGGTTCTTCAATTACAGGCGTTCTTTTAACTATAATATTGTTTTCATAATTTAAATTTTCAACGGTGCCTTTTTTTCGTATTGTGTCATTATTTTTGTTTTTTGTTATAAGATCAAGAATAATTTGTGCTCTAGATGACATTATTAATTCTTTTTTAAGTATAAGTACAAAAAAACAACTGTAAAACAACAAAAATATAGAAAAGCATTCGCCGCGCGATGAGCGTGCAACTCCCCCCGCGTATTCTGTCGCTACTGATAGATACGCGGCGTCCGCGCGTTCCGAGCGTCCCCCTGCCCCCGCGCATTGTATCGGTAGTACTGTATACGATTTTATACTTGGACAAAAGTGAATATACGACATTTTGCAGTCTTGTTAACGAAGCTTTCTATTAGAAATACTGAAGTTTTAATAGTTGCAGACGTTAGTCCACCTATTTAGAAGTATGAAAACAAAGAAAAGTAAAAAATCGAAATTTGTTGATTACGATACTCTACGTAGGAGGTGTCGATGTGTTTGTTCCGGCTAATCTCTGAAACGGCGGGACTGATTTTGATGGGATTTTTATTGGCAGATACCTGATATTATAAGGAGTAACTTAACAAATTATTAAGAAATAGGGAAGTAAAATTTTATAATAATTTCACACCGACTAAGATTGAGGGCAACAGTTAGTTCAATCATAAAACAGCGAGCGTTTGTAAATAGACGACGTTTGCATAAACAATAACAACAAAATACATTTAACACATCACGACACCTCATCACATCACAACCATCACCATCACGCATGACACCCGTGGTGGGTGTCATGCGTGATGGTGATCATCACCCACCCACCGTCCATCCGTCCGTTCCGTCATCTAATTTTTTTTTTTTTACTTTATTACGAATCGTACAATTTGGCGACGACACTCACTCGATCACACTCGACAGTCATTCGGGTTCTATACATAGGAAGTTTTTTTTTAGGTTTTATTTCTATGTAAAAAACCAGCTAATGTTATTTAAAACCAAGTACTTTAGTACAATTCAATTGGATTTGTGTCCAGGCACAAACAAGGCAGCTCCAGTTGGCCCCAGTGTTTGTGTATTGGTGTACAGTTTACACAGCTCTGATTAGACGAGGAGCCCGCCGTGTTTGTTGCAAATGTTCAATATGTATCGGTAATTGTTTTATTCATTAATTAACGATGTACATCTGGAGTGTCTATTTTGGAAGCGTTATATTTCTGTTTATTTATTGTCGTATTAATCCACTAGGTGGACCGATGACCTGGTGAAGGTTGCAGGGATCCGCTGGATGCGAGTCGCACGGGACTGGTCAATGTGGCGACACTTGGGGGAGGCCTATGTGCAGCAGTGGACGTCTTTCGGCTGAAATGATGATGATGATGATGTATTAGTCGATAGAAATTATACCACAGGAACGTAATAAGGGGATCCAATGGATTCTATGACTTACTAACCCAGGTCAACGTCTGTTTTCCAATGAAGAAGTTTTTTTTTTTTTTTATCAATTGTTACCATATAAGTAAAAAGGAACAGAAATGGGGAAAAAAATCTCTATTAATCTTCACGAATCCACCAACCAAGCATTCTATACATCAAACTAAGTAACTCAAAACGACTTTTTTTTGGGTGAAAGTCACGGTTTTCGGTAGGACTCAATGTAACGCATTCAAAACATTGTGCTGATGGATGCATTTAATAATAAGGGGTCATCGGGGTGTTTAAAGTAAAGTACTATCTTTAAAAACTAGTTTTTTTTAAATTTTAACTCGTGAAAAAGCTGGAATTTTGACTCCCAGTATCACCGTAACTAGAAGGTTCCTAGTATGGTCCAGATAAAAAAAAAGGATCGCAATGACGGGGAGAACGCCTTTCAGCTTCTTTAAGGGTAAACTTATACTGTCACTTACGGGATATCTTCCGTGATTGTTCAATATAGGGAGCTCAAAATAATGAACAATCACGGAAGATATCCCGTAGGTGACAGTATAAGTTTAGTTGTAAACCGTGAAAGCTTAAAACAGTGTTTCTTTAAGGGTCTTTTTACATCAATTATAGTGCTATCAACATCATGAAATTTCTCCATTGCGCAGGCGGACTTACCTATTTACCTAATGTCATACACATTTTCCATCTCGTCGACTTTTTGGTGATGCAAAAACAGAACACGGTAGGTGCATTAACAAAACAAGGTAGCTAAGTAACAAGGTACCAAAATTTTCGTGTTTATTATTTTTTACGATTTCACTTACTTCACATTTGGAAAGTTTGTTCCGTTACTTCTCCTCTCCAGCAAAAATACTAGGAAGTGTTGAAGTGTTTGCATAATTTTTGTATTCCACTATCAAAGATTTATCAGCAGTGATAGCCCAGTGCTCAACGAAACGATGGATGGATTGTGTGAAGAATGATATGAAAGAAAAAGGGAGTAAATGATAGCGTGACTGTTGACAGGGGAGAATAGATGAGAAAAACTACGTATTGCGCCGACCCCAAGTAACATGGGACAAGGGCAGGAAGATGATGATGATAGTCCAGTGGTGTGATCGTCGGACTGCCAAGTCATAGATCTCGAGTTCGAACCCAAGACACGCACCTCTGATTTTTCTGTCAGATTAGACTTGCAGTCTAATCTACCTAATAAAAATCGTTAATTTATTGACGGACAAAGCTCAACCTCAATTGCAAATGGACGGACAGACACACTGACAGATAGACGGACGGACAGGACGATTCTATAAGTGTATCTTTATTTGCCATCTGGGAACGGAACTCTAAAAATATGTACAAAGCATACCTAATCTAAAATTGATGCAAATTCAATATAAGCTACTTTAACACGTCATTAAAATAATATTCTCGTTCGAAAGTGGATCAGCACATTTATACCGCGTTCTAAGAGCTATCAGCAAACTTACGCAGTATACGCAAGCCTGGAAAGTTCGATGAAATAAAATGCATTCTAAAGGCCATAAAAAGGACTACCCACCTTTTGATTTTCACTGAGACGTGGATTAACTCAGAATCTGATGCGAAACTATACCAACTACCTGGCTATACTCACATCTATAACTATAGACAGAATTGTAAAGGCGGAGGCGTTTCCATTTATGTGCACAACAGTATTAAATATGATATAACTGAAGAATTATGCGAGAACGGAAACCATTATTTATGGATATATATAAATAAACTATCATTAAATATTGGAGCAATTTATAAACCGGGGGATACCAACATAAAAAACTTTTTAGAAATATATTCATCCCAACTGGAGCGACGAAAACGATCAATAGTTTTTGGAGATTTCAATATAGATTTACTAAATGCAAACAGTAATGTATCAAAATATCAACATGGAGTCCAAGAAGCCGGCTATAGAATAATAAATAAAATCAACAAATCATACAGCACGCGTGACACGGCCACAACAAACACAATTCTGGACCATGTATGTACTAATATAAACAACCATTCTATCAGCGTTTCGATAATTGAATCAAGTCTTTCTGACCATAAGCAGATATATCTAGAAATGAGAAGTTTGCCTCCTCAGCATAACAAAAAGAAACATTATAAGGCTCTGGATTACGAGAATTTGTACAACAACACACTAGAAGCAAAATTCAGCAATGATGACCACGACTATAATCAACTAGAGACATTTTTTTCAGAACAGATAGAAAATAACAAAAAAGATAAGGTTAAAATTCTAAACCCCCCCCAAAAAGACTGGATTAATCAGAACATTATAAACGCAATCAATTCACGAAATAGTTTATGGCAGCAAACCAAATTAAACCCAGATAATGACGATTTGCGAAAAAGTACCAGAAAGAACAACTAAATGTGAAGATGTTAATGAACACGCATAAGACGACCTATTACAATAAGTTATTTCAAAGCTGCAGTAGTCAACCAAAAAAAATGTGGGACCTGATTAATAACTTAGGTTTAAATAAAATTAAAGACAGTGCCCCTCCTCCCAAACTTATGTCAAACGCTGGACTTCTAACAGAAGGTAACTCAATATGTGACTTGTTTAATTCTTTCTTCTCATCCATAGGCGCAGACTTAGCAAAACAAATACCAGACACATATCACACAAATACGGGCAACACATTGATGTACGATCACAACTATACACATGACATAACACTAAACGAACTAACGCCGTGCACCTCAGAGGAAATAATTAGAATCATAGACGACCTCGATAGTAACACTAGCACTGGTCTGGATGGTATTAGTACTAAGGCAATAAAATGTTTGAAAAATATAATCGTTGAGCATCTGACCAACTGTATAAATGCCTGTTTGCGACACGGAACTTTTCCCGACACTCTCAAGGTGGCTAGGGTCAGTCCTATTTACAAATCTGGGAAGAGGACTGACCCAAGTAACTATAGACCGGTGTCAGTCTTACCTGTTATGTCCAAAATATTCGAACGCGTATTATATAGTCGCCTAAATAACTATTTGACAAATAAAAATTTTCTAATAAATGAACAATATGGCTTCCGCTCGAAATCAAGTACTCTTTCGGCGGCAACGGATCTAGTTACCAAAATTAAGACTCATATAGATCAAAAGAGCTATGCCTTAGGAATATTCATTGATTTAAAAAAAGCGTTCGATACTGTCAGTCATCAAAAACTGCTCCAAAAGCTAGATAACATGGGTATTACAGGTACAGCACATAAAATGTTCAAGTCGTATTTAGAAAACAGGCGTCAAGTTGTTAAAATAGGAAATGATCACACTAGCTCGGTTCAAACTATCTCATACGGCTGCCCTCAAGGTTCAATAATCAGTCCATTACTTTTTCTAATTTATATAAACAATATAAATAAAATAGGGTTAATAGGACACCTAACACTATATGCAGACGACACCTGTCTCTTTTACTTTGACAAATCAATTCATAACATTATAAAAGATGCTCAACATGACCTTGATTTATTAAACGAGTGGTTAAAGTACAACCTTCTTACAATTAACACATCAAAAACCTCATTCATGATTTTTACCACTAAAAATAAACGTATACCAGACTTCTCGTCTCTTAAAATAAATAATGAAATAATAAAACGATCAACTAACGAAAAATATCTTGGATTGAGGGTAGACGATAAACTAACCTGGAAATTACACATTGACCATCTCAGAAGTAAATTAACATCATTATTGGGAGCGTTACGGAAAGTAGCAAACTGCATTCCAAGTAAAGTACGCACTTTAATTTATAACTCGTTAGTCAAATCGCATTTAGAATATTTAGTTGAGATATGGGGTTCCGCAGCGGTCACTAATTTAAATTCACTTCAAAGAGTTCAGAATAAAATAATTAAAACCCTGTTCCATTATAATTATCTTACTCCAACAAAGACCGTATACGAAAAAACTAAATTATTAAATATTAGACAGCTATACATTTATTACACCTGCATTCTTATTAAAAACATAACTTCTAACTCAATACAAACTAACATACAACTAAAGAAAAAAACAATGTCACATAACCTGAGAAATAGATATAAAAACAAACTTGAAGTCATCAGCGTACGTACTAATTACGGCAGAAAGACTATATTATTTGAAGGAGTACATCTGTTCAATGCATTACCGGACGACATTAAAGAGTGTGATAACGTAAATATGTTTAAATATAAGCTGAAGAAACATTTAAGTGCATTATAACTGCTAATACTCTGGAGGAAATTTGTATTGTCACTGTATTTATGTTTATTACTTTGTATCTCATTATAAGCGGACTGTATGTTCTTATGAGAAATAAATTTCTTTAAACCGATCAGTGTCACAAAATCTCACGTGTGTAGGTATGCGGCTTGTCTCCACAGACAATGACCCACCTTTCATCTTGCGCTCATGCCTTAACACCTGCACACTTGAAGATCTGGTGACTTCATCAACGAGCGGAGTTCGCATAGCGAAATTTTGGCCAAACACATTTAATCGAAAATTTGCCCTCATTCTTATCGAAGAAAAAAATGAGGGCTATCATTTTTGAGTTCACCAGATGGCGCTACTGGTGAGTAAGGTCCTGTCAGTAATTTTATTTCATACGTTAAAGTACCAATAACTTCTTAAAAAGTTCATTTTATTACGTATAACAACATAGTGTAAACTTTAGATACATATTTACAATATTTGTCCCAAGAATTAGAAAGTATGAAACATTAAAGGATCATTTTTCCTCCAAGTACTAACAAATTCGAAATTAACTTGCTACTTAAAATCTTCAAGTCATAATTAATCAGGAATGGCTTAATCTTGACCACAATCGTGATTAAAACAATCTTAAAAATATGTGATAAAAGTGAGTGCAACGCGCGAACACTATGACACTTGGCATTTCTGAAGACCTCACTCTACACGAACGCCTCTAGCGGCGAATTAATGCGCGAGTCCCCATTGCCTTGAAATATTGCCACTAACAGCTCTAGAACGCGGTTTAAACATAAAAATTCTAAAAACAAAAAAAAAAACAAATGCAAACCGCACTAAGCTTTGAATTTATCTCTCGAACATAAAAGTTCTCATATTTTAAATGTCGTGTCAGCATGTCTACAGAATTTGCATTCATTCATAAATCTGCCGGTTCATCCCCAATTAGAGAAAAATCCTTTTTAATAGTTCCCCGCGCACCTGGGGCATTTAATTTGGCTCTGCTGAGTTTTTAAGAAGCTATACAGATACTTAGATGGGTTTTTCGTAGAAATGTTTCTGTGATAACACGACTTTTTTCCGGGTACAATTGAGTTTTAGCTGCAAGCGTTTTTTGGGTGAAAAGGGGTTTGCTGCTTTTAATACTTTTTTGTTTATTTTTTTGGTATAATGGGGCTCTTAGTAGGGTTACTATGATTATCGGCTCGAATCAATCTTCAGATTAAGCCGTGCTTGCCTGGGTTGGTCTGTGGATGGCTGACCACCCGTTACAACCTAGGTTCCTCCGTGGCTCGGAAAGCAGATTAAACCGTTGGTCCCGACTGTCATTAGTAGATCTTTGACAGTGGTTACATGAAGTTAGTAGCCTAACCACAACAACTACAACTGTCTTACCAAAGGGTTTCGTATTACCCAGTACTAACTGGGTTGTGGAGATCAGATAGGCAGTCACTCCATGTAAAATACAGGTATACAGCTGCATTCGATTAGACTGGAAACCGACACTAATACACTACACACTACACTAATAACATAGTTTGGAAAAGGCTAGGCAGATGATGACTTTGCCCAGTAATGTTTCATTTTTGATAAAATGTCATGAGGAAATTTTTGAGTATGAATGTGGATGGGAATATGAGTAGAGGAAGACCAAAGAAACGATGGATAGACTGTGTGGTAAGAATGATATGGCAAGAAAGGAGGTGTCTGATGAGATGACGAGTAATAGAGAAGTATGGAAGAAGAAGACATGCTGCGCCGACCCCAAATGAATTGGGATAAGGGCAAGAGAATGACGTTGACATACCTACATAATTTATTAGACTGACTGATGACTTTTTCCCATGACAGTAGACCGAAACAATAGAACGCCAACTGCAACGATCTTTACATACTCCTTTTGCTTCGACCACATTCTGGTGAAATGCACACAATTTTACCCAAAAAAGTTTGTGAAATAGTTTTACAAAACTGGATAAATCACGTTAGGACTCGCGATGCGAATTTCTAAAAAATGTAAATACGTTGACATCACAAAACATACCGTACACACAAAAAAAAGAACAATACTGTACACCACTATTCCACCAATGTTTTAAAAAACCGATCAAGAGCGAGTCGGACACGAAGGGTTCTGTACCATGGGATCATCATCATCATCATCATTTCAGCCGAAAGACGTGCACTGCTGGACATAGGCCTCCCCCAAGAAGGGGGGGTTTTGCCATAATCGCCACGCTTGGCAGGCGGGTTGGCGATCGCAGTATGGTGTTATAAAACACAGAGAACGCTGCTGCCCATTCTCTGGTAAGTCCCTTAGTCGCCTCTTACGACACCCACGGGAAGATATGGAATGGTGCTATTCTTTACGTCCGGACACCATACAGAACACCATGGGATACAATATTTTAAAACCAAAAATGTCCAAAAAGACACGTTGCATATACCCCTCATTTTTTAATTTTTTTTTTTACTACAGCTGCCACAGTAAATACACACTTTGTGAACAAGTGTATATCTATTACAGTTCAAAGGTACAGCCTTGTTATAGCCGGACAGATAGACCGACAGGGAAGCGGAGCGAATAGGGTCCCGTTTATTAATTAATTTAATTTGGCTCTTCAACAATCAGTACTCTATTACATAATTATATATTGGAAAACATTTCAAACTTAAGTCTAAGTGCCACATCACTTAAAGAAGATCACTACATGCACTATAATTATGCGCCTAAACAGCTAAATAACGAAAAAAAAAGAATAACATGAAAACAACAGAAAAAATTACAATAATCTTAAGTTGGGTACATATGTACCCAATATAAATTATTAAAAAAATTTATTTTCAAGTGACATTTTAATTTGACATTTTTAAATTTTTATCAATGTATAATTGTAATAATTCTAACCGTGACATCTTAATTTGTAATTTTATTTTTTTTTAGATACACTTGACATATATTTATTTTAAATTTTACGTGCCTATTTCCAAGCAGAATGTACATGGCTCACACCTTTCTACTCCACCTGTATTTTTATTTAACCTGCATTCATTGCAAATAAATGATTTGATTGATTGATTGATTGACTAAGTTAGGCCAAACAGAAACAAACTTAATTATACCTATTGCCACCCTTTGGCTACGGAACCTTAAAAAACAAACAAGTTATTACGCAACGCAACTAAATCTCAGTAAAGCCCCAGCCTTTCACATAAAAACACACGGCGCGAGTCTGAAAATAAAACGGATAAAACGCGATCGAAAACGTTAGTGCAACGGTCATTCGCAAAAGGAAATAGGAACGTAAACGGGTTGACTCCACTCGGTTGCGTGTTTGTCCGGGGACCTACTTGCGGCCTATGTTTGACCTGAGCATAGAATACTCAGTACAGGTCATTGTTTATTTTCATTGAATAGTGGTTTCATACAAAAGCAATACTGTCTAGCGTAAAGAGGCGTACCGTAAGAGACAGCAAAATAATGCCGATTTATAAGATTAGTTTTAGTAAATGCGAAACCTGAAACACATGTCTTGTATTTTTATTTAAAGAATCTATGTACAAAATTTCAAAACTGTATCATGAAAAATCACAAAGTTATAAGCTTATCCTGTTACCTGGTTGTCCGAACAAAAACGTGGTAACGACGCGGTGCCGCCGCGCGCGCGCCTCCAGCGTCGTCTTGAGCTCATTGATAATAATAATTTGGCAGTAGGTACCTAAATGATTTTGATAGGTACTTAGTGTCGCTCGGTGTCCAACTTGTAACTTTTTAAAATATTTTTGGGACAAAATATAACATGGTTTAAAAATTATTGGAATCGATTCAGTTACTTATTCTGAACAAACTATATTCAGGTTTCGCATATACTAAAAATAATGTCGTATATTAAAAAAAAAAATGTATGTATTGATGTTAGCGTAGCAGCTTATGGATAAAGAAAATCTTCTATTGCTTTGGACGATTGAATCGATTTAAGCCAATCGTTGTTCTGTACTACGAACATCGCCTTTACAGTTCCGTCAAAGCCAAGTCAGTATAGACAGATTGGGGACTGGCTGCGGACATTCGATCATCATCATATCACTCTGCTACTGCCTTTATAAGGGTAGCTGTCTTCTTCTTCTATACTTCTCTATTACTCGTTATCTCATCAAACACCTCCTTTATAGCCATATCATCTTTCACACAATCCATCCATCATTTCTTTGGTCATCCTCTACTCTTATACCCATCCACATTCATACTCAAAACTTTCCTCATTTCTCCGCATCACATGCCCATACCAAGCCAAACGAAGCCACACCAATTTTCATTCACCACTTTCAGAAATCCTGTTATCTACTTATTTCATATTTATGGCTGCGGGCATCGGGTACAGATACTTAAGTAGCTCAATTATCTGTCAGAGACCGATGTACGGTGCATCCACAATTTGCCGATCACATGGCTTTTCATAAAAAAAAAAAAAACAAAAAAAATATAAAATTCATTCATTTTCATTTGTTTTATTAAATAAAACATAATTTTAATTGCCACCTATTCTAACCGAGATTCCATGAATCAGAATAGCATATTACACATCTAATTCCATGACTTTGACCACTAATGCCATTATAAACCATTCATTATAGGCATTAGTGTCCAATCGCATCACGTATTACAGTCGCAACGACGCCGCAAGCTTTTCAGTTTCACAAATCATACAATTATACACCTTATAGCTTATTCAGTAGAATTTCTGTTCCTTTGAAAGTGTGATGGTGTGATATAGGTGATTATCGTTATCCGTTCGCTTATATGGGAGCATGTCGGAGGAAAGGAAGTTTGTGCTGTGGTTAGAATTATAGAACTAATGTCCGGAAATTATATGTTCACCCGTATTATTGACAGTTCCAAGTTATTGGCGCATCTTGTTTTCTAAATCACGATTTTAGAGGTGATTTTGCCAAGCCTGATATTTGCAAGTTATCCAAGGGTAAATCAATCACCGATCAAACTGAATGCGATTATGCACATGTAAATCGTGTTCAACAGCTATCAGTACCATTTTATTCCTTTATATATTCTTAAACACATCTATTACATTTTTTATTATGTAATATTCTTTTTTAGGACACAGTCATCATTCATCATTCTCTTGCCCTTATCCCAATATGTTTGGGATCGGCGCAGCAGGTCTAAATAAAGAATATAAAAAAAACGAAATATAAAAAAAATAGTAGACCACCTGGACAAGCTACCAGCAGTCAGGGCTCCAGAGAAAGGAACCTCCTAACAATACGCGCCGTGTCTAGAAGTCCCGCTTTCTAAATCAAGGCCTAGATTCAGCTGCCTAACGAGGCCCTCCTCAGGCTGACTTGACTATCAGCACAATGATCAGTGCCAATGTTGCTGTGGTATATTTATTCTCATCGGCTATTTGCGTACATAACGTGGTTTCGCTGATCGCGTTCAAATTTATTGGTGAAATTCGCATTAAGTCGGACTATGACGCTTGGCAGTGTTGTATGCAGTCGTTAACTTGGGTGTGTGCATTTTATGAATAAATCTTTTATGACGGACTGAGACATAGAGCAGTGCTGGCACAGTGGTAAAGGACTTAAGAAAAAGTAGTATTCTTTAATACAGACATTTACTTTCACGTTTTCGTAATCAAACTCTAAGGCTCGAACTGCACCAAAGCGGAGACGAGCGGAGATGTGCTAAGCGGAGAGGAGAGTAGATGCGTAGAGCTAGGATGTATTCACCAAAATCTGTGCGGAGCTGTGCAAAGAGTAGAGGAGTGGAGATGTGTACCGCTCACTGCACGCCGCACACGGTACACCGTGCACCACACACTGCTCACTGCACGCCGTTCACGTCTTTTCTCATCTCCGCTTTGCGCTTGGTCAGCTCATCTCTCTGCTAAACCGTCTCCATTACTGCTAAGCGGAGACGAAAAGTGTAAAAACTAAATTCTATTCGTGATTTACAACACATCTCTCCTCTCCTCACGTCTTAGCTTTGCCCTTAATTTGGTTCCCAGTCCATTGACCATAACGCTTCAGAAGCATACGACACGCTCCCAACAAAGGGTCATGACGAATGAAAAAGATTTTCATTTTGCTATCAGGGTGTTACCCTTGTCAAATGTAGTACGGATCTGGACAGGTGTTGTGTTGGCCCTGTAGGTCAATCCGTCTTGTGACGCTGTTTTTTTAACATTCCCTTGGGCAGGTCAGTTGTTACTTCAATTGTATGGGGTATGGTGAGTTTTGCACGATTTAAGGAGATTTTTTTTTCGAAATATCGTAGGTTTATTTTAAAGTTATTTATAGACTTTTGTGGGTCAAAAATTATAATTATATTGTATTAAAAACAGCTGAATGAAAATAAATGAAACGTACCTGAAATTTAAATGTGAATTAACATGTAGTAATTAAAATATGGCTTCAAATAGGATGAAAATCATTTTGAATGGTTCGTGCTGTTTATAGCGCCAACTCTTCTATTTTGTTTAACACACTGAGGGTGAGGTGTAATAATTGGTGTTAACCATAGATCTGTGGTGTTTAGATCTTTGGTGTTTAAAAAATTATCACCAAGACGTGAAGAACAAGTGCCTTTCTGCTGCGTTAAGGGTCTATTTACAGCCTTTATAGAGAGGGATTTAACAAAAATGTCATTGAAAACCTGTGACCATGTCTAAGTTCAGCCATATAGTGAAACAAAACCGTAAAAGTACTCAACTGTTCATGCTGTTGTACCTTGAATTGAATGGCTGACCGTAGACTTGCCTGGTCAGCAATTAGTAACTTAGATACTATACTCATTGGGTTTGGACGCCAGTTGGGTCTGAATCTCGGTACGGGTTGGAAGTGTTCCCAAGTGTTCCCAAGTTCATATGACCCCAACCTATTTAAGTCGATAATAGGCTTCTTTTGGGTTAGCTTGTTCCATCGTCGAACTCATCTCTGTCCTCAGGACTAGATTGAGGTCAAGAGTAATCCAATTTAGTATAAAAAAATCCTGTTCCAAGTTGCGTAGTAGTGCCGAGTGCGATCATCGCTTTGGTTAGAACGCAGCCTGTAACTCCTGTAAGCCAATACCTGTATGGAAGTTGGTGGAATATTTCCCATATCTTTATGTTTCCCCTTGTGTCATAAATATCAAGAATATTTATGTCAAGTTCAGTAATGTATGAAAAAATAACATTTCTATGGTAGTAATAAAACTAAAAGGTACAGTTTGATATGATCCAAAGATGGAATCTTTTTTATCTTTCTGCTTTAGTTGATCGACGGGAAAATCGAAATTTCAAACTTTTTCAGCTTTCAATCTGGACATGAAAAAGATTTTTTTCAGTCTAGGTTAGACTCTAGCCAAGTCTAGAAAGATGAAAATCTTCTAAAGTCCTCAACCACTCGGCTGACACGTAAATCATCTTTTTCCCCACACGTGATTGATGAGAGAACCGACAATAATTTCGACAAAGTGTCGATAGCTTGACGAGGGTGAGTGGAAAACCTTTTATTATAGACCCAACATCTTTTGTAAGAACACACTATAGAAAACTAAAATAAAGATTAATACTAAGAAAAAGGCTCGTCCTCGAGTTTTTGCATGATGACTAAGAAAATGGTTTTGAAATTCTGTTGCCTTTGTCCTTTTTTTAAGAAACCAACGCGCTGACTATAAAATGAACGTCAAAGACCTCTCTCAAATTATACCTAATTTTGAATATGCAAAGGTACATTAACGGTACCTACTAGTAAAAATAAATTAGATAATGTTTTCTTAGAAGTACCTCGAGATTAACATGGCCTTGTTTTGAAGCAAGTACACAACATAATATTAAAATATAAGTTCTTACTGTATGAGTAAAATAATAAGAAATGCAAAGGTTTAAAGAGTTAAAGTCAAAAAAATCAAGTAAAGTCTTGTAAGTAGAATTAAAAAGTTTTTATTTTAATCACTCTATCTTTGGTTGACATAATTGACAAAGATCCCATTACCGCTAGACCTACCTTATATTGTAGAAGCCATACATGGTAGTCCTGGGGGTCACGGGATCTCCTTTATAAGTGCTTTATTTGGTTGAAAACCACAAGGAAATAAGAAAGAACGAAAGAAAAAATATTTATTTGTCGCAGGGACATGACGTACATCATACAAAATGACAAAAAAATAAACAATAAATTCAACAGGACGGAACAAAAAAAGAATAAGTTAACAGCTTGCTCGTCGTGACTGCGACAAGCAGGTCCACTCAGCATGATGCTGATGCTTCAAAGAGAAGTGTGGAAAATGCAGGTTATATTTTTCGACCTAATTAAAAGTCGTGAATTATTATTTTACTAGCTGTTGACCGCGACCTTCGTTCGCGTGAAATTATTATAAAAAAATCCCCATTATTATAGACGGGCAGTGTCTATAACAATGGGGATTTTTTTTTATAAAAATCAGTCTAGCCGTTTCGGAAATTAACCGGAACAAACAGACATTCAGACAGACAAAAACTATTTTTTTTTTTTTTTTATATATGCCATGCATGCTGCATACATGCTGTCATATGGATTCAGTAAAAAGCTGTTATTTTGATATCACAAACAGACACTTCAATCTTATTTATATGTATAGATGACAAAAACAGTATGAGTCGTATTCAACTCATTAATTTTAAATCATTCAGATACAAAAATTAGGCGTCCCACCAACGATGGTGGTCGCAAGTGCGACCACCATCGTAGTGCAAGTCCCGGGTTCGATTCCCGGGGCGAGCAAAGTGTTATTATTATTATTTTTCATCAGGTTTTTTCAGTAACAGCCACGGAGTCTGGATTCGTACCCGGCTGATGGCAATAGGCTAGTCCCCTATTACTTGGGACTTAAAACATCACTGGCGAAATGTGGGTGTACTATTAGGTACACCTCTGCCTAACCCTTCGGGGATTACAGGCAGGCGTGTAGTAATGTTTTCCAAATTATTTCAATTTATTAAGATTTCAAAAGCCTTTAATATAAGTTTTACGATAAGTCGTATTATTATATCTATTTCTCGTGGAGTTCACTCGGGACACATCATTCAGAAACCACTTTACTTCGATTGATCTTTGAAATATTATTTTGTGAAAGATACTTTCGTCTATATATTTGAGTTCTGTTTTTGGTAACTTTTCTAAGAAATATTTTATAATACTAGGAGATTTTATGGTCTTCTAAAATTAAATAGCGGTGTAGAAAATAAAATTGAATGGATTTTAACTTCTTTTTTTCGAGCGAGATCAATATCACTTAGTTCACATATGCCTATTATCAGAAAACTGATTAGAATATATTCTTCTTTACGACTCGATGATACTTTTTAAGATTAGTTGATACATTTAGATTAGAATATTGAACAGAATGACGAGGTATTTTCTTTCTTTTTTGTTTTTTTTTTTTTTATCCATAATTTATTTTGTATCAATGATGATGATCCGACTTCAAATTAGTTTTTTCCAGAAAATGAAACCGCCATTGTTACTATTAATGATACAGCTATTCTTGTTCAATTGTAAGATTTTTTTTTGAAATTTGTTTGTTAATACTCGTCGTATTTACAATCAACAGTTAGATCTATGAACATGGACGAAACCAAAAACATGTTGAATGCCCATGTAACACCCACTCCTATCAAGATCGGAGACTCTACACTCGAAGTTGTAAACGATTATGTCTACCTGGGACTAACGATCCAGTTAGGTAGGTCTAACTTCGAGAAAGAGGTCAATCGTCGAATCCGACTCGGCTGGGCAGCGTTCGGGACGTTGCGTGGTATCTTCTCGTCCAACTTACCGCAGTGTCTCAAGACGAAAGTCTATGACCAGTTTGTGTTGCCAGTGATTACATACGGGACCGAAACGAGGTCGCTCACAATGGGCCTTATCAGAAGGCTTAAAGTCACTCAAAGGGCAATGGAGAGGGCTATGCTCGGAGTTTCCTTGCGTGATCAAATCAGAAATGAGGACATCCGCAAGAGAACCAAGGTAACCGACGTAGCCCGAAGAATAGCCAAACTTAAGTGACAGTGGGCAGGGCACATTGCTCGCAGAACGGATGGCCGATGGGGCCGAAAAGTTCTGGAGTGGCAACCACGAACCGGAAGACGCTGCGTTGGAAGGCCTCCCACTAGGTGGACCGATGACCTGGTGAAGGTTGCAGGGATCCGCTGGATACGAGTCGCACGGGACCGGTCAATGAGGCGACACTTGGGGGAGGCCTATGTCCAGCAGTGGACATCTTTCGGCTGAAATGATGATGATGATGAGTTAGATCTATAGACCGACCGCTTGCCCCATCAAAGGCATATTATGCGTCCAGAAAGTCCTAACCATATTCCACAGGTTATTTGCTTTAAAATAACCATAATCCATGTAGGTATTACGATACTAACGTGATCAACCTTCAGAATATTCCATTTAAATTGATACCTTCGCGAGGACTCATTAAAGCGGTCGGTGTTTAGATATAGTTGGAGTCTTTTTATAATCATCATCATCATCATTTCAGCCGAAAAGTCCACTGCTGGACATAGGCCTCCCCCAAGAAGGGGGGTTTTGCCATAATCGCCACGCTTGGCAGGCGGGTTGGCGATCGCAGTATGGTTGTTGTAGAATCAGAGAACGCTGCTGCCCATTCTCTGGTAAGTCCCTTAGTCGCCTCTTACGACACCCACGGGAAGATATGGGATGGTGCTATTCTTTACGTCCGGACACCATACAGAACAACTATACACACTTATACACTATACTTTTTATAATGGATATAATTTATAACAATGTGTCTAAAATTAGGTGTTTTAGCTCAGGATAAGCTGGACTGACAGATTCTTTGGACAGGTTACCCGCAACAATGATTTCATGGAACGTTTGATGAGTCAGGGAAGAGTCGAAGGCATGAGACCACGTGGTCGATTACCAACCCTATGGATAGACTCCAAATCTGTCACCAAGATCCCTCTGGCAGAATGTGCTCGTCATGCAGCCAATAGATACCGGTGGAAAAGGATCGCGAAGGCAGCGACCGCAGTTTTGGGCGACCCTCCATGACCACGACCACTGTGTCATCAAGAGTAACAAGAAGAAGTGTAAAATAAGACATGAGGCAGTATTATGTTGCTTATTGGAAAAATAAAAACCTTTTATTTGTTGCAACTCTAGAAAAACTCAACACTCAAACACTCAATATACGGGGTGGAAGGGACACCGACGCGAATTTGGTTACCACGTATTCAGTACATCATTCTGAGACCGCTACGTAGAAATTTTTCGTAGGTTATTAAAAAAAAACAGCAGTTTCCTACAAAAGTGCAATACCTACACGATCAAAATGTATGGAACAGATGATTTTTTTTTTTAAATAACCGATGAAAAATTTGTATGTGGCTCGGGCTCAGAATGATGAATCAGTTCGTGGTAACCGTTTTCGCGTCGGTGTCTCTTCCACCCCGTATTACACCATTTTCACAAAAAAATAAAAAAAAAATCTTTATTTTAAAACATAGGAGCCTTATCTAAACACAATCATTAGACCACACATAAATCCACCTATTCAATTTCTATCAACGATAGCCTTTTAAGATTCAGTTTGTGAACCACAGACAAGTGTATAGTAAACAAAAGCTGTGTGGTCTAGACTAACAGTTGTCTATGCCCAGTTCTAGCACAAACAAGCTAGAATCTAGATAATATATACACTAGATTGAAGAGCTGACCGAACGAGATCGCTCCATAACTAGGTTAGGGGCTGCTTCTTGTATAGTGATGTGCCCTATCGACTTAAGTTGGTGGTGTCACAAGCAGAAATAAATTTACATGAGCCAGAAACTTTTACTAAGGATTTTTGAGTCTGGACACCCATCCATGACCTTTTCAGCGATGAAGACAATCAGCAGTTCCATTCAAAATTTTAATAGGTAGGTACCTCATCGGTCAAAAATATATGAAACAGCCAACAAATACAACAAACCCTGGTGAGACTGCAATCATTTTATACAGAAATCATGGTAAAAATTTGGTGTTAAGATGTGATTACACCATGTATTTTAGGAGTTTCCCTTACTCAGTTAAGACTAGATTCAGGCCTGTAACGGACACTTTGTTTGTTTAGTACAGTTATTCGACTTGACGTAATGTACGAATCCACTGAACAATTGCTAAAATGCAAAGTACCCTAACACATTGAACTAAACATAAAGTTCGACGACGTACGATCACTTTCAATTTTGTTATTAAACTAATTTCTGGTTTCACTAACACTAGAAACAATACTTTAATATGAATGATGTTCCGCATGGAACAAATATTTGTATGGCCTACATACATGTAGTTGTTCCGCGTTTGGTTGTTCGTGTATGTTAGTTTCAATGTTTGTAAAACACACCCATGATGCAGGAGAAATTCTTAGTACGGTGAAACGTTTTTTTTTTTTTAAAAACCTTCATCGTACATTATACATCGTACACTGTCTACAGAAAGCAAACTGTAGAATATAGCATACTTTTGGCTACGATCGCGTGTTGCGGAAGACGCCCGCGGTCAAGTTGCTGTGCGCGGCTTGGTAATATAGACTTTAAATACTGTGTACACGATTTAATATCTTTTAAAGATTGTAAAATCCGTTCCGATCCGATACGATGCAAGCCGTTTGGTAGAAGTCATCCTTTACTATCGACAACATATATTGCTACAGGTCACATCACTAATCGTCGGCACAGGTAACGATTTTCTCTTGCCTATCCTTCCGATATTCAACGAACCACTCACACACACCAAACGACACTCACTCAAGAATAAAAATGGTATATTTTATTGAATAAGACTCTGGTTTACCAGCATTTTCGAGTTAGCTTTGAACTACACTTGCGCCTGGCTGACTGATTGACTGAGTTTAGAAGTACGTTATTGCTCCAGTGGCTCCTGGGTTTGATCCTTGAGTTGGGCAAAGGATTATGGAGGTTGTAGATGGCTTGTGGCTCAGAAATACTACACTTGCTGCGGTCGGTACTAGGATAGGTGACCATCTATTTCATACTCCTCCCAAAGTGTTATGAAGGTTTTTGATGGTTCGTGGCTCAGAAATACTACCATTGCTGCGGTCGGTACGAGGATGGGTGACCATCTATTTCATACTCCTCCCAAAGTGTTATGGAGGTTTTTGATGGCTCGTGGCTCAGTAATACTACACTTTCTGAGGTCGGTACGACGATGGGTCACCATTTATTTTGTACTCCTCCGTGCTTTGGATTTTAATAATAGTATTCTAGATACCTTTGCCTAAGCATAATTAGCTCCCAATAATCTAATTGCCGCGGCGAAGGCCTCGTCTCGTAAAAGGGAATGAATCTATTTCATCAAGCGGGCACATTGCTGTTTGGTGGATGTCAAATGTTTACGAATTTGTCGGTGTCAAGACATGGACAGGTTGCCTCGATGTTTTCTTTTCCTCCAATGTATTTAGAGCAATGAAGATGAAATAAGTTGTAAGTAGCGGGATTTACCACCTCACCACTGCTCATCCTAATCCTCTAAGGATAGGATAGGCGTGATGTTAGTTAAGTACCTTTATTAAGATAACCTAATTTTGAAACTACGATCTAATTTTTTCAACAATTATTTTAATTGAATTAAAAATGAACTGCTTGATTAATGAGTTCTGTTTTAAAAAAAGTTTTAATTAAAATGTGAGCCAAGATCGTCTACAGGACGCGACATTGAAATATTAAAAATATTGTTTTTATTTGTTTTTAAAATGCAGCAAACAAATTGTTTGGGGACCGTTGTCATAAAATTCAATTACTAGTTATTATAATGAGAAAACTAATTTGTTTGTTGGAAAATTTAAATTGGTTATGTAGAAGAAAATACTTATGAGTTTTGAGAAGCTTATTTTTTCTAAATTTTCTCTAGAGACTTGAGATAATAAGCTGCTATAGTTCAATAGTCAAAGTGCCAAACTGGCCGGAGTGAGATCTTCAATACGAAGCACGGTTGGTACAGTGGCTGAGCGCTTCGCTGCTGGGCTGCGTGTCGCGGGTTCGATTTTTCGATCGGAACAAATATCTGTATGGCCTACAGGTAGATGTTCCAGGTCTGGTTGTTCTTGTATGTGAGTTTAAATGTTTGTAAAACACACCCATGATAAAGGAGAAATTCTTAGTGTGTTTATTAAAAAAAAATATATCTACATCGTACACTTTCTTCAGAAACCAAACCGTAGAATAGGTAGGTCGCGGTTGGAGGGGTTAAAAACAAATACACAGGTCACTCAAAATTGTTTTAGATATTATTTGTCAAGAAGATTTAGAGCAAATTTCAGTAATGATTGTTGTCAATGATAATATTCCCGTGCAATTGTATAATTTAGAGAGATATATAAGAGGGTAATATGTTGACCGACTGAGCGCGGTCAGCTTATAAACCTCATAAATGTGATATCATGATGATATTCGCCAAATTACAAAACTTTCACAAATTCTTGCATGAACAAGCACTCAGAACTTGAGCAGAAAACAAAAATCGCTCAACACCTACACCATACGTGCCTTCAATTAATCTATTCAAATAAATATAATTAAAGTGTCTGTTTGTAATTTCAAAATAACAGATTTTTACTGAATGCATGTGACAGTATATACGGAACTTATAACAAAAAAAAAAACAATTAAAAAAAATTTTGTCTGTCTGTTTATTCCGGCTAATCTCCGAAACGGCTGTACCAATTTTGACGGGATTTTTATAGGAAGATAGCTGATGTTATAAGGAATTACTTTGGCTATTTTTATTTTAGAAAAGGGATTAGTGCTCCGTGCAAAATAAACATGAAATTATTAACAACATCCGATCAAATAGGGAAATAATATTTTCATAATAATTTCATGCAGACGAAGGTCGCGGGCAACAGCTAGTTTACAATATAATTAAAAGGAGGTGAATTACCAATATATAATTATTTCTCATAAATATTGGTAATTCACTTGTTTTTGTTATAAATAACATAATATTTTTTTATTCTTTTATTTTATTACTACATAGTTGCTAATTTAATCTATAATTAGCCTTTTAGCATTTTTTGTTTCACTTTAAATTAATTATATTGGACTGAAATGCTATATCAAAAATCACAATTTTAGATTACAATACATTTGCACGCCATAGTATGTGGCAAACATGTCTGAACGATTTTTTTATTTATGTTATCCTAAATGCACTTTTAATTATTGTATGTGTATGTACACATGTTAGAGGAAATAAATATATCTTATCTTACCAAATATACACTAAATATGTTCAGTTGTATTACAGAATTCAATTCACAAATTACCAACACATTCACACTCAATTCAAACTTTATCTACCATATGTACTAAGTTGCAATTTGTAAATTGGAGAGCACAGCGCATTTGACTTTATAAGTTTAATGACTCGCATTGTACCAAACTCAACAGGGAAGTCGCCTTTACAAGAGGCACCAATTTACGTAGACCCCATCTGTTTACCATTCTCCCTTTTTATATTAGAATACTAAAGATATGCCGGAGGCCTTTCTAATTTGGTCAGGTAAGGATTGTGTCTGAATGGGTACTGTTATTTGTATCTATTAGTAGTTGTACTTATTTCGAAATATTCGTTTTGATTTTTATGAAACCATTCGGTTATAGTCGGTAATTTTATTTATACATGGTGTCAATGGACCGTTCACGAAGCCGTCAACCAAGCATTTGTACATGAAACTAAGTAACTCCACGCAAAAATTATTGCTGGGAAACGACTTTTTTTTAGGGGTGAAAAATCTAAATCACGTTTTACAATAGGACTTAATGTAACGCTATCAAACTTTGTGCTGAGAGATACATTTATAGTACCGGGAGGGTCATGGAGGTATTTAATTATTAAACATCTGTATTTCAAAATCATCTTGAGAAAAAGTTGGAATTTAGACCTCCAATATCTCCGGAACTATGAGGTTCCCAGGTATGGTCCGGAACAAAAAATTATCGCAATGAAAGGGAGAATAAGTGCATTTCGGCTTCGTTGAGAGTATTTTTACACCCATTATTTAGAAGATGTAAGATGTTTCCCTTATCATAAAACTGAATAACACATTTAGATATAAAGTTATAAAAAAATAAGTGTTAAAATATATTTTTTTTTTGATAACGGTTTCGTTGTTTTGATTTTGCGATTTGAGTGCCCTTTAATTATTTAAAGTAGTAATAGTTTATGATGAAAATAGCCACACACACATATACACACAGAGGAGGCCTGAGTCCCAACAGTGGGAAAGGGTGCTAATGTTTAAGTGAAAAACGTAGAATACATACTTAAACCTGGTATATTTTTAATTCAATGATTGTACCTGTGATACCAATTTGTTTTCAAATCCAATTTATATTAATTCCTCTAAATCAACCTCTTTTAAAAAGAGTTCCCAGTTCAATCTCGATACCACTTAACTACGATAATATTTGTTGCTCTCGTCCGGCGGCTGGTATTGGCAGTTGTTAATTAATATCCTCTACGGTATTGATTTCAAAGTATTTTTTATGCCAGTTTAACTTCAACAGTTTCAGTTTTTCTAGTTCATCATCATCTGCCTAGCCTTTTCCCAACTATGTTGGGGTCGGCGTCCAGTCTAACCGGTTGCAGCTGAATACCAGTATTTTACATGGAGCGACTGCCTATCTGACCTCTACAACCCAGTTAGTACTGGGTAATACGATACCCCGTGGTAAGACAATTATTCAGTTATCCTATTCAGTTTTTCTGGTTCGTTGTTTTATTATTTCAATGTAGTAAATTCTAATAAAAATCTCGTTTGTTCTAATTCTATGCATAATTTATTTGTGATTATACGGTGTATTTCGGTAACAGTTTTATGCTATTTATTTTATATAACAGCTTCTTTTTTTATTTCGGTAGGAATATTTTCAACTATCAAACAAGTCCAGTGTTTTCGTTTATTGGCGTATTGTCGGCGTGACCTTGTATACGTCCAGAATAATATAATATGTCATGTTGTATACGTCCAGAATAAAACAATATGTCACATGGTATACGTCGAAAATAATAAAATATGTCACATTGTATACGTTCAGAATAATACAAAATGTAACACTGTGTACGTCCAGAAAAATACAATATGTCACATTGTATACGTTCAGAATAATACAAACCGTCACATTGTATACGTCCAGAATAATACAATATGTCACATTGTGTACTTCAAGAATAATGTAACATGTCACACGCCTAGTTACAATAGTTCTAAGTTAACGACGTAGCAATACGCACTGCTACCGTAGGCGATTGCCACGTCGTACTAACTTTACGATCTGTTGCATGTGAACGGATCAAAATAATTACAATTTTGGTAAAACAATATTAAAGTGTTTAAGTGGTTATAGTGAAGTGAATTGATAAATATTTTATTATATTCATGAGAGCCTGTCGTACTGTATGGATCGGAATGCTGGACTGTGAAGAAGATGGATGAAAAAAGATTGCATGTAGCGGAGATGAGAATGCTGAGGTGGATGACAACAATGGACAAAATAAGGATTGTGCCAGTTACAGAAAAATTGAAATGGAATCGACTGTTTTGTTATGGACATGTGATGAGCGGGGACGAATCGTGTGTAACTAAAAAAAGAGTGATGAATATAAATGTTGCTGCACGGAGAGGAAGAGGAAGACCAAGGAAACGATGGATGGATTGTGTGAGGAATGATATGAAGGAAAAAGGCGTAAATGATTGCGTGACGGTTGACAGCGGAGAATGGAAGAAAAAAATGTGTTGTGCCGACCTCAAGTAACATGGGACAAGGGCAGGAAGATGATGACGATTCATGAGAACTTTCACATTACGTGGATCGAGCTCATTTATTTATTTATTTATTTGGATCTCCAACAAAGAATACACACAGACAATATAGGACACAGTATTACAAATGTTCTTTTAGGTGTGTTCCTTCAATTATAGGAGAACACAGCATGCCCATAAAACTAGGTTTTAACACATAAAATATAAAACAATGAAAATATTACAAAAAACAAAATAAAAACCAGAATAATTATTAAAAAGCATTTGATGCATTTGAAAGAGAATTGATAAAATTGTTTCACATACAAATTATAGTTATCACTCTACATTTATAGCAGTGGTCAATATTTTTTTGTATTTAGAGATTGTGAGGGTTATGTCCATGTCAGATTGCTTTGACAATTCATTGTACTGCCTACAGAGTCTTGGGAGAGCGGCGAAATGTCCTAGATTAGTTTTGGAACCTGAGACATAAAACAAATTGTAGCTGGTTTTCCGCGGCAGGCGAGATGGCGCGTTTATATGTAACTTGCCTAGTAATTCGCTGCAGTCTATGACTCCATGGAATACTTTGTGTAGTAGAATCAGGTCTGCCATTTTTCGCCTCTTGGGCCTCTTCATTCAAATGTGAATAACCACATTTCAAACAATTACACGTACCTAAGTTTAACAGTGTTCTGTATGGTGTCCGGACGTAAAGAATAGCACCATCCCATATCTTCCCGTGGGTGTCGTAAGAGGCGACTAAGGGACTTACCAGAGAATGGGCAGCAGCGTTCTCTGTGTTTTATAACACCATACTGCGATCGCCAACCCGCCTGCCAAGCGTGGCGATTATGGCAAAACCCCCCCTTCTTGGGGGAGGCCTATGTCCAGCAGTGGACGTCTTTCGGCTGAAATGATGAAGTTTAACATTGTATCACTTAAGTTCTCCACCCCCGAGATTAATACGGAGACAGCTGCTGCAACATTCAATATAATTTCAGGATACCAAAGAATAATATGCATATTCCGTAGTCGTGAAACTCAAACTACAATTAAACCGTATTGGACGGCGGGAGCTGTTAGGATTTCAATTTTAGATAAAAATTGCTAACATAAACGTATTAGAAATCGACGCTAGTTGAAAACCAATATTTCTATTTTAAGGTCAGGTATAGAGCTCAATCGGATTTTAATTTAACTGAAAAAATTGAGTTGCAACTTAACTTGTAGGTACGGTGAAGTCGTCATCATCTTCCTGTCCCATGTTACCACCACGTTTTTTTCTTCCATTTTCTCTTGTCAATCGTCAATTCGTCACGGTATTTAAAAAAAAAAGATTTATTTATTCATAAACGCATCAAATCCCAATTTAAATACATAATTACTTTAAAATTAAAACATTACAAAATGGTACAGTACATTAATTTATAGAAGTAACACATTTAATTCAATAACAACAATCTTTTACTAAAACAAACATTAACAGTAAACAATCAAATAAAAACTTTACCTTCAGTTGGCATTCTGGTGGACTTCGAACCAATATCTGGGGATCGGGCTGTTCCAATCCTCAATAACGACCCTCAGCAGTTGATTGGTCGATTTCCTAAGAATGCTGCAGAACGAAGCTACGCGCGATCGAATAACGGCATAGAAGTCGCCGAGCATGTTTGCTGATGCGAGAGTGCCGACTCTCGCATCAGCAAACATGCTCGACGCAACACAATACCGCGGAAATTTCATTAAGATGCGGTTATCATTTACTCTTTTTTCCTTTATATCTTTCCTCACACAATCCATCCATCTTTTCTTTGGTCTTCCTCTCTCTTAGGTGGAGACGTATTAAAATGGGATTAATTGTTAAATAGGTCTCTAGTATACTTTTATTTACAATATTAGTGTAACATACTGCTGGGACACTAGTTTTCATTCCGTGAAAGGTGTGGGACATAATCCACCAAGCGGGTTAATTAAAAGCACCTGAGCAACCGAGAACTGCTTGGATGAAAATAGAGAAAATGAATGTTCTCGGATATGAGTCGTAGCTAGATCGGTTTTTCAGCCCCCGTAAATCCCCATACTGCAACTTTCATCGAAATCGTTAGAGCCGTTTTCGAGAATGTGATTACAAGTAAATGTGTGTTTATACAAATGTAGCTCATTTATAGTATAACTAGCTGTTGCCTGCGACCTTCGTTTGCGTGATATTATTAAAAAAAAAAAATGTTACTTCCCTTTTTTAATCGAATTATTATTACTATTTTCAGGGGTTTTATTTTTTTTAGCCCTTCTGAATTGAAGGAATCCTTGATCCCAGCTTTTGACTAATAACCCATTTAAATCTGATGACAATCAGCATAATTACCACTGTGTCTACATTCCACTGATCCCACATATTGAGAACCTCATACATTAATAATTCAATCAACATTAAAGGAGAACCCCTTATATATATGGGATTTTAACATAATTGGCGAGATATAGGTGTACACTGTATTTCTGTCTACCCCTTCGTCCGTGAAATTATTAAAGTAAGATTACTTCCCATATTTGAATCGGATTTTTTGCACGAAACCTAAATCCTTTTTCTAAAATAAAAGTAGCCTAAGTCTGCCAGTAAAAGACCCGTCAAAATCGGTACAGTCGTTTTGGAGATAAGCCGGAACAAACAGACAGTACTCAGACCAAAATTTTCAAAAAAAATGTTACTTTGTTATAAGTGCCGAATACGTACGTATATACTTGCATATTCAGTAAAAAGCTGTTATTTTGAAATTACAAACAGACACTTCAATTTTATTTATTTGTTTAGATCAGGATCATATTCTGAATCTCACATGACGAGCATACGAAATATTAAAATCATGCGAAGACCCTTCTTCTACGAACCAATTAGAGGGAAATTTAAATAAAATTATTTCATCTCTGACGATAGAGCTTTTGCTCGTGGCTTCACTCGTGTGAAAGTCGGAAATTATACTACGGAAAAGTTCCACAGAGATAAAAAAAACTAACGAAATCAAAGCATTATTTCAAGTAGGCCAGTTACAGACACTTTTGAATTGTCGAAACAACGAGATCTTTCTTATGAAACCTTCTTCCTTCTTGTACGGATGTACAAATCTGATGATCGTGATAATATGATCTTTGTCTGATGTTGTGTGTTGCTACTGTATTTTTTTTTAATTTTATAATTTTGTGAAACATTTCGATACAATGTAAAAATTGTTACATGAAATAAATGAAATGAAATTAATGATAGTATTTATGAAGAATGGCCCAGTACGAGTTGGTAGATGTCACATGTCTTCGAATGATTGGTTCTGGGACATGCCGGTTTCCTCACGACGACTTCCTTCACTGTTTTGAGAGCAGTGGTGATGAAATAAATTACACCAAGTAATGCGTTTGCCTGGGTTTGAACCCGCGACCTACAATTACTCTAAGTCTGGGACACCACTGTTCCTACAGACAGTCTCAGACAACTTTCAAATTTATAACATTAATATTTATATGAATATTTAATTCTATATTTTAATCAAGAAATAATTTCACTTCGTACAAACATTGTGAAGTATAATTATTCGCCAATTAAATGTGAGAAAATATTTATGTCTCAGTAAAGTAATAGAAAATACAATTTTAATAATAACTAATTACATTGTGTGTGAATACTGAGTTAAACTGTTGATGCATAATTAACAATTCATCATCTGCCTAGCCTTTTTCCCAACTATGTTGGGGTCGGCTTTCAGTCTAACCGGATGCAGCTGCCAGTATTTTATATGGAGCTACTGCCTATCTGACCTCCACAACCCAGTTAGTACTGGGTAGTATGATACCCCTTGGTAAGACTTGTTGCCAGACTTTTTGTCCACTGGTTACCTGTAATTGTCTGGCGTCGGGGCACGACAAAATAATAAGTAGGTGGGTGATATAGCGTTGGATAGAAGTGACTGAGATCAGTTTTGGAATGAAATTCTGAAATTCAGAATATTGGTGAGCCAGAGGATAGCATTGTATAGCACCATAATATTCATAAACGGACATTTTCCGAGTGTATCCGGGGTGGAAGGGACAACGACGCGAAAACGGTTACCACGTATTCAGTACATCATTCTGAGTCCCCCACATAAAAATTTTTCATCGATTATTGAAAAAAACAGCTATTTTCTACAAAAGTGCAATACCTACATGGTCCAAATGTAAGGAACAGCTGATTTAAAAAATTATACATGAAAAATTTATATGTGGAATGATGTACTGGATGCGTGGTAACCGTTTTCGCGTCGGTGTTCCTCCCACCCTGTATAGCAATCTTTGAACAATGCACACAGAAAAAAAAAACGCAACTGACCGAAGACTAGGTATTTAAATAAAAGTAAGTTCAACTATTTTTACAGATAAAAAAAAATCCAATAATTATTTATTGCATATATATGTCCTGGCATAGTTATTTTATCTTTGGCATTAATAACCTTATTAGAACGATAATAAAGACGTAGTGCGAGATGAAACTGATGTAAATAAATGCAAAATATGTGTGAAATAACTATACAGCTGTTTTTACAATTATTTGATCTCTGACAGCAACACATCAACCTTATTGTAGCTTAAGCAAAGATTTTTTTTTTATTTGCAGTACAAAATGGGCTTGCTCTTGACCTCGATCACGCCTGATGGAAAGCGATAGATGAGGTCTATGATGGAACGAGCGTGCCCAGAAGATGTCTGTTCACTCTTGCTTTGAAGGCAGACGGGTTAAATGAGGGAGGGAACACAGATTACAATTCACGACGAAGTAAGGACCCTTCCATTCTTTAATGGAAGGGTCCTTCAAAGGAATTTCAGTAAAGAGAGAAACATCATATAGCCTATGTGAATCAAGCTATACGTATTCTCTTCCAGAGAGCTACCTCCATGCAACAATTCACTGTCTTGATTGGAACGGAGACTAGTAATAATGGATTCTGACGTCGCCCGTAATTGGGTAGGTAGACGTGGCCTGGCTGGATTTGCAGCTCCGAGTTATGTGGAGTTGCGTTATACGGGCACCTCTGTATGTATGATATTAATGATTGAGTGTTAGAATATGGCCGTGGAATAATCCGAATAGAATATAATATGCTTTATTTTACAATACAATTGAACAAATGTTTTACAATATTCCTAATTCTATGGTTACCATGGCGGTCTTATAGCTGATAGCGATATCTTTTAGACAACCTTTATGATGATGGACTGTACTAGTATAAAATATAAACGGGGGTTGGGGAAGGGGGGGGGGGGAGGATTGAATAGTAGTGTAAAACACGTTTGATTGTAACATTTATTATTTACACATCCTGTCATGTATTAGATTCATAGGTAACTGAAGTTCATTGATTATGTTGTTTGAAAAGTTCCACCGCTCACTACTAGATGGCGGTGTGTCGCGGTGTTAAGATTCTCCGCCACTTAGTGACCCTCGCTGGATCAGTGAATTTATTTAATGCTATAAACACTGCTAACCATGTGATGCATCTACGGGTTTCGTCCTAATTGAAAGGATCACGTAGGACACCCATGTTAGTTGGTGCCTGGTAAAGTTCCTTAGGGAATATTATTTTGGATAGAGGACTTCGTCCCCGACCTTCGTCCTAGGACTTGGTCGTGTGGGGCTGTACCTACTGTTACATCCAAAATCTATCGTCTGGAAACCTGTAACTTTGCTGCTGTAATAAATATCACCTGAAGTCATCCCCGTGTTTCCTTCGAGTGTGACGTCATTGGCAACACCTATTACAGTAGTAGTGTCATATCACTTCTTCATCTTTTTTTTTCACATACCGATACTTTGATAATTCACATTTAATTGAAATATATAAGGTTTGAGTTTGGCTTGAAACTAGCTCCTTTGTTTAGTAATCCCAAACGCCACTTCTGAACGCGGGGTCTTGGGTTTGATTTTCAGGCTCAGAAGTGTGATTGGGTTTTTCCATCTGGAATTTTTTTTGGTGTTTTTTCCAACAGCAGAAATGACAGGCACTAAGGACTAAGCCAAGCCCTAATTTTTGCCACTGCGCACTAGCAGAGTAAAAAAAACAGGTAGACAGACAGTAGGTAGACAGTCGTCAAAGAGTTCAGTAAATCGGCTTATACAGCTGTCTACCACTACGCAAATATTTTTCATACAAAATAATTTTATCTACTTACTTAGAATATTCAAATCGTTTTCCAATTTAGAAATATCTTTTACTTTATAAAATACCTAAAAAGAACTTTAATACTATTCATAAAATAATATTGTACCCTTAATATTCAATTTCTTTTTGTCCTTGAAACTGTTACTGGTAAAAGAAGACTCTTTTCTTTAAAATGTTCATTATTATAGCTCATTACACTACAGTTGTCGACCCATTCATTTGCAAATATTCTCTGATGCGGGTTAGTGAAAAAGTAGCTTTATCTTTTCTTTTAGAAAAGATATTATAATGTAATTTAAAGATTGAGTCACTGTGCGGGTCTTTGCTCACGTAAAAACGTTGTGCACTCATTTGGTTTTAAAAGTTAATGGTAACGTCAAGTCAGTATTTTTGTAATTTGAAGTTATTATAACCCTGTTTTCGTAGTCAGGTTTTAGAATACCTATTTTTTAAACAGACACTTATAGGTTATAGGTTTAATATAGTATTTATTGTGTTTTGGTTAGTTAAGAGTTAGACTTATATATCGGATCCGGTCGTTAGTAAGGACATCAAATGAATTGGAAAGCGCGCCTGTGTGCAGTGGTGACATCACGCGACCACCTTACCAGTCTACCCACAACACAGCGTGCTTCTACGGAGCCCTGAAGTTCAACTCGAGGCGAGGGCGACAGTCAATGTCTGATCGCGGTGGAGTTGAGACGTCTTGGAACTGTACCCGATTCGTTGTGCCCGTGTTATTGTGTTAAGTTGTAATCTCAAGTAATTCAAATTAATTAATTAATTAATTTTTATTAGTTTTGCTAATAACGGTGTATCGCACCCAGTATGTTTTCATAGCACGAAACCCATCGTCTGCCCACATGATGTATGTACAAGCCTAACGGAATAAATCCTGACATATCCGACATATACAGCTGCATTTTTGTAGTCAATAATTCTTTTAATATTTTAAAAGCTTTAGTTAAGAAAGGTAAAATATGGTTCACTGTTTATAGTTGAGGAAATCAGATAAGCAGTCGCTCCATATAAAATACTGGTATTCAGCTGAATCCGGTTAGACAGCAAGCCGACCTCAACGTATTTTGGAAAAGTCTAGACAGATGATGATGATATGGTTCAGCTCCACTGCCACATGACGATGAAGTTAAAACTAGACTGGAAAACTCTAAATAAATGCCAATAAAAAAGTTATAATACGAAAACATTAGTTGCGCCCGGGTGAGGTCAAGAATTATCCTATGGGAACATACTTCCGCCGGGATAAAAAGTATCCTATGTCATAAGTCCTACTATCCTACTTTAATATAATAAATGCGAAAGTTTGTTTAGATGTATGTTTGTTACTCTTTCACACAAAAACTACTAAACGGATTTGGATTAAATTTTGCAAACAGATAACTTATAATCTGAATTATCACATAGAATACTTTTTATCCCAGTAGTATGATCCCGTGGGACAATTATCGAACTCCACACGGGCGAAGCCGCGGGCACTAGTATAACATAACCCAGGTCATGGTTTGCAGGGCTGCGGGACTGTTCGAAAGAGATACCACGGCCCTGGAACACAAAGGGCAAAGAAGGAACATGGATGGGTTTTAGTCAGTACAAGTGACACTCGTCATTTGTTGTTATCCCATAATAAAAAAAAAAAGGCTATAGTTTCATAGTTTACCCTCATGCCGAATTTCATTGAAATGTGTTCTGCCGTGATAAGTCAAGACAAATAGACAGTCAGTGTTGATAATATAAGTTATGAAAAAAAAACGGCTCTCAAAACCACAAGGCATTTGTACTAAAATCTACACCTTAAAAATGTTTGAGATGTCTTTAACAGCACCCATTCGTAAGAGCTCGTTATTCTGTTAAACTTAAACTAGAGTGGGGGCAATCACTGCGTTTGACATTGTTAAAGTACAGATAGCAGAACCAGATTCAATAGTTTAACTTTACGTAACACATGAAAATCTAAAATTATTCTATCTATAGCTCATATTATTATTTCTACTTTTGTCTAGTTCAAGTCGCAAACGAAATTTAATTTCTTTTTTTGTAGTCTGTACCTTCTGTAATAAAAAAAAAACTTATATAACATAACGTCGCGACTGTAATCCCCGAAGGTTTAGGCAGATGTGTATCTAGTACACCCACATTTGGCCAGTTATATTTAAGTCCCATGTTAAAGGGGGCGAGCCTATTGCCATCAACTGGGCTTTTTTATTGATGGAAATTTTTGGCCAGGCACCTTATATTCTTATAAAACCTTACTTGTAATTTCCTTCAAACATACTCATTCACATAACAAACCATTAAGCGAAACGACATTTGACGAACTGATGACGTCACAAGTTTATTCCCTCTCAATTATTTTCCGAGCCCTACACTCCTAGACGTTCCCCCATCTCGTAGGAAATCGTTCAAGATCGACAGACAGCGAGAAACTTGACAGAACGTTATGCAAGACTTGAATTATAACAATCCCTTGAATAACTTGTTCAACCCGCAATTGTTATTAGAAGAGGAGGCTGGGGGAGTATGGATTAGCAGAGGGAAAAGTGGTTTTGTTTGTTTGGTGATAGAAGTGTTTGAATAATTGATGTGATTTTTAGATAAGTAACGATTTATGAACTTAAATAACTCTTTTCGAAACAAAAATTAAAATATTTGACACCCAAAAATACATGTTTGTAACATGTACTTTTGAGTTTCAAATTTTTTTTTTTCCAGCCAGTCACAATAAGTAAGCACACGAGTGTATTGCCACAGATCTGATCCTAACCCCCAAACTAGGCCTGGACCTGTATTTTAGGGGTCAGCGTTCAGATAAGGGTTCTAGTTACAATCTAACTAGCATTGAGAGTGTCGCTAGAAAGCTGACAGCCAAGGTTATTTATTGCCATTTGGTAACACATACATATAGGTAAAAATTAAATAAGAATTACAATTAAAATTACAATAAGAATAAAACAGTATTAGTTAAAAAAAAATACATTATAACCTCGTGATTCACAAGAAAAGAGAATTTTTCATGGTGTACTAGCATGACAGTATTTAAAATTTTGTTGGGCCAAAACTTCGCCATTTCCACGTCGTCGGTGTCAGCGCAGAGGTCACTTTGACTGCATATTGTGACAAAAAAAAGTGTAAAATGCTATTCAATTCTAAAAGTGAACACCAGAGTTGCTTTACAAAATATTTTTTTTTCTCACACAAAATCCAGCTCAGACCCGAACATGTAACAAACAAAACTAAACATTAAATTATCAATAAACTTTGTTCTGCTTACTGCATGCCCCATTTGCCCCTATTCAAGAAGTTCCCCGTTGAGTTGCACTAGCATAACTCGAAGTTAGGTTCAGCTTTAAGTTAAAACTTGAACGGCCCCAGCGGCCAGTTGGTATAGAAAATCAATAACGCGAAATGCAATTCATATTTAGTCTATCTTGTTGTATGTAGTTTGATGCTGCATTCTGACGGAAGGAAGGCTACACATCAAGCATATTTCGGTCAGGTTGATTCGACATATCGTCGTTCGGGATAAAGCCACTCGGCTCAACACAAATTGTACCGCACATGATTCAGCAATGGTACCTGACGGAGTTTGTTGATCAAAGCAAGCCGAATGAAATCAAAATTTGTTTAAAAAAATAAATTGTTCCATAAAATTTTCTTTTCTTAAGCAACTTTGGTGTCCATTCTTAAGCTGTGGCGAGGTAGTGCATCCTTACCTAACCCATTCATTCCACCTGCAGAAAATCTCCCACCTGAACATGAGTTGCCATGGCTGACCTGGAAGTCTTTAAATAGACTCCGGATCCAGGTTGGTGGCAGCAAGGAAAACCTGCTCAGGTGGAGATTCATTACTGACTCTGCCCTGGAGTGTAAATGTGGTGCTGTTCCACAAACGATGGAGCACTTAATATCGTGTCCTGCGTGTCCTGTTGTTTGTTCACTTCAGGAACTGATGGACGCTACCGAAAACGCCAAACTCGTATCTCTTCTAGCTGACACAATTTAGAATGCCATCGACACGCTAACGAAGAATAATTGTTCCATAAAAAAAGTGATACAGAATTCTTTTTCACCAGTTATGGATAAACAAAACTGTGACTGTCAACATAGAGCTTAATTTTAGTAAAAAGTTTACCTGTAATCTGTACTTATAGAAGAATTGTTTTAAGCTTGCACAACAAGGGAATATGTCGCTAAATATCATATCTCACGCGTAAGATTATACAGGACCTGTGTATTATGATACTCGTGCGATATCATATTTAGCGACAGTTAGTAAGGGAAGCGAAAGCTTTCGTTTACAATTGCGAGTTTTTGGTACAAGTTGACGTTCACTTGTTTTGCCAGCCTAAACAATTCTACTATAGTTGAAAACTATCTTACAAGAAAATTTTAATTCCTTCAGGTCGGCTTTGTTGTTCAAATATTGCCGAATCAAATGTGAGGATGCGAACGAATGTGTAGCACTCCTGAAATACCTTTTAGTTCTGTTTTAAGCTTGATTAGACCGAATTCTCGTTTGGACTTCATTTGTAGAATTTGGATTAAAAGTTGTTTCAGATAGGCAATATTAGTTAAGCAGCATTATGTTAAAAACGTTAATTTGTTATGCCTTTTCTCGTTTTTGACTTGACACAAGCCAAAACGTGTAAATACGGAGGCTTAGCCGAATAAAAAAGAGAAAAAAGGCATAGGTTTATGTGCCAACCTATGTATAGGGTTTTTCAATAAAGTAAGTTAGGTTTTTCAATAAGGGTAGATGTTGAAATGAAATAAAACAAGCTGTGTGAGAGCTATTAACAAAATTCTTTTTTTATTTGAAAGGCCCACATGTGCCATTAAGTGTGGAATATGGCATCGTTCAAATGCCCGCTTCAGCTTCTTACAGTGGCAAGAATCCGAGTGGTCCAATTTTCATTGATTTTTCTGCATAGATCCGGCTGTGCACGGCGAGAAATCGACTGCCACGGGTTCTGCTGTACACTTTCACGAACCGCGACGATGTTCTCGGCCGATCTTGCGTTCCTTGAACGTACGGGTGTTGGCTGATTGTTTACCGAACGGTACGGTTTTCAGATACGGGATTTTTCCTCTTCTTGTGCTGTAATACATTGCTTCTTTGATCTTTTCATGATTCTTGGTCAATTGGAAGTACCCTATAGGTTTTTATTCCCTTGTGAAATCGCAAAATATGGGACATAAACGGTCATATCTTTGTGAGTTTAAATGTTTGTAAACGCACCCACGATACAGGATAAATTCCTAGTGTGGGGCAAAAGTTATTTAAAAAAAAAATATAATAAATGATCGCGTTGACTTACAAGTTTGATTTTTTCACTGCTCCTAGGGGTAGGAGTAGACCTGAGTATTTGATATTAATTTCAATTTATTTCAATGATCGATATCTCTACGCGTTCCTGAGAAAAAGGGACAGACATACAGACGGACAACAAAGTGAACCTATAAGGTTTTTGCCGATTGAGGTACGGAACCCTAAAAAAGGAGTGTTATTTGTCAATTATTTTGATCAGTAAAGTAAACGAAAACTTCCAAATAATAAACGGGAAATTGAAGTACCATCACTAAAGTTATTCATCATAACGAATATTGTAATTTACAAACAGTTTAATGAAGCTATAATACTAAAAGACTATAAAACGAATTTGTCGATCAATCAGTGGAATTGGACGGGAATGGCCGCCATTTTAATGCAGACTATCAAATGGACGCCGCTTAAGCCTCAAAGTGAATTGCTTTGCCATTTAGTAGATGATAATCGAGGATGTGTACTGTGTGTGTAGTTGTTGTGTGTAAACAGGGTTTTAGGTAGGTAGTATCTTGAACTACAACTCAATTAGGTTTATGCCATCATCATTCTCCGGTCCTTATCCCAATTTATTTGGGGTTGGCGCAGTATGTCTTCGTCTTCCATACTTCTCTATTACTCGTCATCTTATCGGACAATTCCTTTCGTGCCATGTTGTCCTTCACACAGTCCATCAATCGGTTCTTTGGTCTTCCTCTACTGTTATACCCATTCACATTTAATCGGGTTTATGACATAGTACAGCCTACTTGACCTATAATGGGTCTGGCTGTTCGTGAAGTTTGAATGTTTGTCAAACGCACCCACGATATAGGAGACATTCTTAGAGTGTTACAAAGTTTAAAAAAAATTCAACGGCGGGGATGCAACCTGTCTATTTGTGAAAGAAAGGGGATCAGCACGGGAGCCCAGCGTCGTGCTGGTCAGTGGATACATACTGGTTTCCTAACAATGTTTTAGTTAGTTCACCGTTTTAAGAGCAATGATGACAAAATTATTATTTATACAAAATAAAATGCCTGTCTGACTTCAAACTTACGACATACTTTCTTACTTACTTTTGGGTTTGGGATAAGTGAAGCTGCACTCGTTACGGTCCGGTCGAGGACAAGTGATCATTTTAACACCTGTCTCTAAAGTTGAAAATGCTTCGGCATATATCGAATAGGCTGTCCCTAGGTAGTCTGTCCCATTTCCAACTTACCAACTTGCATAATATTTTGGCCACATCAGCACTCATGCTTCTTATTTGTGTCGATGATTCCCATAAATACTAAATTACATATGTTTCGACCAGAACTCAACCACATCGATGGCGTTGGTAGTGGATTCGAACAGGTCCCTTAAAGTGTGCAGGTGGACTTGCACAAAGAGCAGGTCAGGAGGTGGGTCATGGTTTGGGATGAGACTCCATAGTCGTACTCATCTTTATCGGAATATGACCGCCGGACCATCTGATGCTTAAACCAGATAAGAACTTCACACGATCCATCAGATGAAAAGTAGAGTTATCGATCAATTCTACCTTAGAAAAAACAACGTGCAATTCTCCCCTCTCGTTGACTTTAATTTAATGAACAGATTACAGTGGCACCCAGGCCTAATGCCAGGTAGGTCATGGTCCGCTGGCCTAACATAAAATGATTAAAACCTTACAAATGGAGAACTCGTCCCGGCGACCTAATTACCAACGTTGACCTTCCATCTTGTCGGAAAATTAACACTGATAAGGAACTTTTAAGCCTTTTTTGATGTTTCAGCATGTATGTGTATTGGGATGACTTTGTACGATGTCCGTGATCAAATGGACCTTTTAGTCAACGCAACAGAGAACATAGGGCATAGCAGGGAGAACTTTAAATAGAATATAATAATTTAATTCAATCAATACAGGATCACAAAATTCAACACTAAATATTTCGGTTGCTCAGCAAATGGACCATACAGCAATGGTTTAAGGTACTGGCAATCTCACCTTTGCGCGAATACCCTCAGGATGCCGCTGCAGTTGGCCCGAACCTTGCGGACCAGGGATATGCACCGTTCCCGCATTTAAAGCCTTTTTTTTTCGGATTGAAAATCATCAAATGGCCCCTCCCGCTCTGGGTGGAGTGAAAGGGAGTGTCAGATTTCTACTGACTAAAACCCATCCATGTTCCTTCTTTGCCCTTTGTGTTCTGGGGCCACGGTATCTCATTCAAACAGTCCCGCAGCCCTCATTTAAAGGTTGATGTCTATAATGTTCCCACTGCTGGGACACAGGTTACCTATCTGAGAGTGACAGCGGGCCGGAATCCACCACTCGAGTACTCGCGGGTTGGCGGATACTGCGATAGATGCTGTTGGTCAAAAAATCTTCAAATTCAATGATCCCAAAGTGGTTTAAATTGTGCATTTGGCAGAGTCTGGGAGGGCATCTATGAGAGGTCCCTCCATCCTCCACTTCCTGAGAACACCGCAGATCTACCTTTTTTTCCTAGCCTGCTCTGTCCCACTCCTGAGTGAAGGCCTCCCTCCACTCCTTCCACTTCTCGCGAGTCCACGCGTCCACTTTCCAGTTCTAACGGAACTTATCCAGTTCGTCCCGCCATCTCCTTCATGGCCTGCCGCGACCACGCATCACTGTGTCAGCAGGGCACCAGTTTCCTGCTACTTTGGCCCACAGTTTGTCCGACTTGCGGCAGACATGACCCATGCCATTTGATCTTCCTTAATAAAACTCATGATAGCAATTTTGATAGCCTTTAAGGTTTACGAAGTAACTACGAATAACCCGTTTTCCATACTAATGATAAAACACAACTGAAAATTAATTATACAGTGTTAAAAGAATAAATAAGTAGCTGTCATGTCGGTTTAGTTTACGCACCTGTCACTTCCCGACTTCGCAATTTGTTCCCGCAAAGTTCACCAAGTTATGGCTATTTGAATTTCCTTTATCAAACGTTTGGTTATTTTTGATAAAATTTCCCTATATTTTAAATACGAGTAAAAGCGGTTTAACATAACAAAACGCCTGTTTCCTACGAAGGGTTAGGTAGAGATGACCTAGTTTTACACTCATATTTTGCCAGTTATATTTTAAGTACCGAGTAATAGGGGGTGAGCCTATTGCCGTCAACCCGGCTCAAACTCACACACACAAACAGCCAGACCCGAAGCAACTACCTGTAGGCCATACAAATATCAGTTACGTGTGGGCATTGAACCCGCGACACTTAGCGCAGCAGTAATCGCTCAGCCACTGCGCCAACCGTGCCGTCAAAAACTATAAATTAAACCATATTAATTTCAAAATATTGCTGTTACTGTCCGAATTTTGATTCGAGCCGGGTTGATGGCAATAGGCTCGCGCAATATTACTCGGTACTTAAAACATAACTGGCGAAATATGAGTATAAAACTAGGTCATCTCTACCTAACCCTTAGTGGGAAACAGGCGTTGTGTTGTGTTAAACAGCTTTTACTCGTATTTTTCAAACTAACTGGTGGTGGTATTGCCAGAAAGAGATAAAAAGTTTACGTACAAACGACTTTTAGTAAGAAAAATCTCTCTAATTTGTTGCCCTTATCTGCGTGAAAAAACAGATCACGGAACATAAGAAAATTTCCTTTTTTTTTTAAATTCTACAACAAAAACAAAATCAGCTACATTGGGAATCTCATCATCGTCACCCTACAGCAGTCAACTGCTGGACATAGGCCTCCTCCATCGCACGCCATCCAACTCGATTCTCATCCAGTTGCTACCAGCCACGCTGCGAAGATCGTCGCTCCACCGAGTCTGAGGGCCTCCTTCGCGGTCTCCATTGGGAATCTGTTTGACCTTTATTGGATATAAGCCGTCTACAAAGTTATCATTAACACTAGAAACGGGATATTTACCATGTCTACTGATTGATTTGAGTTCCTGTTCCCGTTCCCGTTTGATATCTCGTTTCTAGTGTTAATGATAATGTTAGTGACCATGATAGTTTAATATCTTATATCGTCTACAAAGTTGTCAAACAACAACATGCAAACAAAGAATCATCCTAGTTACCAACCGTAGTCAGAAAAAAACCGCACCGCTTTACACAGGGGGCAGCACTTTCCGTTAGTTATAGCGCAAAGTCGTGGCCGCTGGATTTTAAAAGTTCATTAATTTGAGTGCGCTCCAAACTTCTCTCGTGGAAGCATAGTTAGTGTTGCTATTTTGTTTTTTTGCCACGGTAATGTGGGAGCTTTTGTTTACTTGATAGTCAGTTCGGATTGGGTGTTGTAGGTATAATTGTCTTGGCTGATTTGTAATTGCAATCAAAGTTAATGTACCCCTAAATGAAGCTAAGGTGGAAATGCCAAGGCAGCCATAAACCATATTAATTTCAAAATATTGCTGTTACTGTCCGAATTTTGATTCGAGCCGGGTTGATGGCAATAGGCTCGCGCAATATTACTCGGTACTTAAAACATAACTGGCGAAATATGAGTATAAAACTAGGTCATCTCTACCTAACCCTTAGTGGGAAACAGGCGTTGTGTTGTGTTAAACAGCTTTTACTCGTATTTTTCAAACTAACTGGTGGTGGTATTGCCAGAAAGAGATAAAAAGTTTACGTACAAACGACTTTTAGTAAGAAAAATCTCTCTAATTTGTTGCCCTTATCTGCGTGAAAAAACAGATCACGGAACATAAGAAAATTTCCTTTTTTTTTAAAATTCTACAACAAAAACAAAATCAGCTACATTGGGAATCTCATCATCGTCACCCTACAGCAGTCAACTGCTGGACATAGGCCTCCTCCATCGCACGCCATCCAACTCGATTCTCATCCAGTTGCTACCAGCCACTCTGCGAAGATCGTCGCTCCACCGAGTCTGAGGGCCTCCTTCGCGGTCTCCATTGGGAATCTGTTTGACCTTTACTGGATATAAGCCGTCTACAAAGTTATCATTAACACTAGAAACGGGATATTTACCATGTCTACTGATTGATTTGAGTTCCTGTTCCCGTTCCCGTTTGATATCTCGTTTCTAGTGTTAATGATAATGTTAGTGACCATGATAGTTTAATATCTTATATCGTCTACAAAGTTGTCAAACAACAACATGCAAACAAAGAATCATCCTAGTTACCAACCGTAGTCAGAAAAAAACCGCACCGCTTTACACAGGGGGCAGCACTTTCCGTTAGTTATAGCGCAAAGTCGTGGCCGCTGGATTTTAAAAGTTCATTAATTTGAGTGCGCTCCAAACTTCTCTCGTGGAAGCATAGTTAGTGTTGCTATTTTGTTTTTTTGCCACGGTAATGTGGGAGCTTTTGTTTACTTGATAGTCAGTTCGGATTGGGTGTTGTAGGTATAATTGTCTTGGCTGATTTGTAATTGCAATCAAAGTTAATGTACCCCTAAATGAAGCTAAGGTGGAAATGCCAAGGCAGCCTTCGAAATTCAATTTTTTTTACTATTTGCAGGTCAGTGTCAGGTTGTAAGTTGATTGCTTATTGCTAAGGGATACTATACTGTTACGGAGTTTTTGAATGACAAATTTTGAATTTAGATAATTTAATATGTGATTTTAGTTTTATTAATTTTATTATTTTAATTATTCCTTTTTGACTATATTTTTGTATTGACTGTAATTATGTATTTGAATTTATTGAAGTTTGACTATATGTAACTAATTTAATTATTTCTTAAATTTTAATTTGGAGTAAAATTATAAACTATTTCGTACGCCGAATATGGCAAAACATGTTGAACCAGCAATCTCAAACTTGTTTCCATCCATATGTGCATATCTATGTATCATGTGACACATGTTTATACAAATAAATGCATCTTTATCTTTATCTTTAAAGTATGATTCGCGACCGTAACAAATATGGCTTTATTGAGTTATGTCCTTTATTTAAATTTTTACAAATTATTTTACATTTTTAAATATTCCTTAAAAAAAAACGTTTAAAAAAATAAAAAAATTGTAGCCCACCGGTATCGGGAACAGGGTCCAAGCTAACGGCGGTCAGGGCTCCAGAGAGAGGAAGCTCCTAACAATACGAGCCGTGTCCAGAAGTACCGCTTTCTGAATCGAGCCCTTGATCCAGCTGCCTAACGAGAGCCTCCTCAGGTATTGGTCGAGGCTCTTGGCAATTAAGCCATGGGCTGATACGACTATCGGCACAATGATCGCTGAGTCCACATCCCACATGTCGACAACCTCGCGAGCCAAGTCAAGATACTTGATTTTCTTATCTTTCTCGGCTTTCACGAGGTTCTCATCATGCGGGACCGTTATGTCAACAATCATTGCGCGCCGCTCTGATCGATCCACCACCACTATATCAGGCTTATTGGCTACTATAGTCCTGTCAGTGATGATGGATTGATCCCAGTACAATGTCATACTTCCATTTTCGAGAACTGGGTCGGGCACATACTTATAGTACGGCACTTCCGATTCCACAAGGTTGTATTTTAGAGCAAGTTGCTGATGGATAATCCTGGCTACAAGGTTGTGTCTATGCAAGTTGAGTTATGTTATTTTTATTAACATCAGCAACTCTTTAAGCTCATCTAATCCCATTGAATGACTTTTTCATGAAATAGGCGATAACGATTTTAATGATTATAATTCTATAATACGTGTTACAGTTGCGAATCATATTTTGTTCAACATACAGCCTGACACAAACCTGACAATTACATAAAAAAACGTAAGAAAAGGGGTGTGAATTTAAAGGCCGCCATTTAAGTTTTTTTTGAAACGCTAACTTCCGCCATTTTAGTTTTATTTCAAAGTTGGGACCATGACTTAAACCAATATTAATCGATAGCTAGTATCAATACAAATAAGTTTTGAATGAGACAAAATGTTCTAAAGTGTAATGTTTCCGAGATATGAGCTATCAAAGTTAAAGTGCATTCACTGATGGCATCAGCAGAAATCTTCCAAGCCCTTTGAATTTCGCGGGCTACCCTGGCGCTTCCCTCTTAGGTCATCATCATCATCTACCCACCCTTTTTCCCAACTATGTTGGGGTCGGCTTCTACTCTAACCGGATGCAGCTGAATACCAGTATTTTACATGGAGCGACTGGCTATCTGACCTCCACACGCTTCCCTCTTAAGTATGGGTCTCTATAATTGCTAACTTATATCATTTTTACTAGCTAGAACTGTTAACTTTAGTAGCTAAATTCCCAATATTATTACATCACATGTCAAGCGGACTACATAATATTTTGATAACCCCTATAACGTCCAACTAACACCGTTTATCCCAAGGGATCAGATTTGGATGTAATTTTCGAACCGGGACGGGACGTTTCACCCAACAAGGTTTGACCCCGATTTAGCGATAGTTATATCAAAATATCTTCTAGGAGATATTTAAGAAACGTTCTCGGGAAAGAACATTCCGGTTTAGTTTTATTTGTAACTAGCTTCTGCCTGCGGATTCGCCCGCGTGGCACACAAAATAAATGACATATAGCACCATAACAACCCCATTTAACCCTCTTAGGGGTGGAATTTCGAAAAACAGTTTCTTATTGAGATATTGAGGGTCAAATTTACAACCTCAACGACCCCTGTACTATTTAATCCATCCATCAGCTCAATGTTTTGAGTGCGTTACATTGAGAACAACCTTTAAACGTGATTTTACAACCCAAAAAAAAGTCGTTTCCCAGCAATAATTTTTTTGCGTAAAGTTACTTAGACAACCTCCACGACCCCCGTACTATTCAATCCATCCATCAGCTCAATTTTTTGAGTGCGTTACGTTGAGTGCTACATTTAAACGTGATTTTTCACCCTAAAAAAAAAGTCGTTTCCCAGCAATAATTTTTGCGTAAAGTTACTTAGATGTACATAATGCTTGTTTGGCGGCTTCGTGAAGGGTCCGTTTACACCCTGTATATTGCATTGCAGATTGCTAACGGTACCTACGTCATTCATAATAGATGGTAGCATGAATTCCCACGTCCTTGTTCCATATACATTATTAGACGACAAAAAAAAAACACACTTAGCTGTTGCCCAACACTCTAACCTCAGTGAAATGGAACTTAATTTAAAAATAACATTCTATTATTCATACTTAATTTAAAAATTGATTTTAAAGTTCTAGTACATTTACTTCAAGGTTGTTCTTTATTTAAATTTAGTGAGTCGCACTTCGCCGTTAGTGTCTTGTTCAACTTTAAAGCTACAAAGAAATGAAACAAAAAATGAAATAAAGTTTGTTCATTTTTCCTTTCAAACAGGCCATCTTTCACTGCAAGTGAAAATTCTGAAAGCACAATGAAGACGAGGTTGGCCACAGCAAGGAAAACCTGCTCAGGTGAATATCATTGATGACTCTGCCCAGGAGTATATGTTCAACAAACGATGGAGCACTTAAAGGCACTCACCGTGAACTTTCCTAACCAGTAATATAAAAGTTCAGATTCAATTGTATCTGTACAGAATCGAATCTCAGAAACACACACACACAGCACATAGAACGCGTAGGCTTGGGGTGAGGGAGCACCGTAAAATATCCTGTTGTTTATTCATTATAGGAACTGATGGACGTTACTGAAGGCGCCAAGATCGTGGGTCAGTTCTGGGCTGACACAATGTAGATTGCCATCAACACGCTAAGAAGAAGTAGAAATGTGAAAAATTACTTCTCAGTAAACTAATCCAATGATATTGGATTTTGGCTTTCGACATTATTCCATCTGCCTAACGAATGATCGAAAAATGAAATAAACGAGCAGATGAATTTTCATTTTTGTGTGAACGTTGGATGAAACAGAAATGTAAATCACTCAAGTGCAGCGTGTAATATCGGTTCGAGATGGATACATACCACTGTATGCATTAGCAATTCACAGTGTACTGAAAAATTCCCTGCGTCTTACACGGACCGTCTATTTCGTTCTCTTAGTTTTAACGCAAGTTAAATAAAGACAGAAAATAAAGTACTGTTTTAGGTTGTGGTCCGAATTGAGGTAGATTATTTTGAGTACCTATTCGGTTTATTTGGAGGGTTTAATGCGCACAGCTCACCTCATTTGGAGGGTTTGCAAATTGAACCAATTATAAAACTATTTAGACCATATACAACATTATTTTTAGTATATGCGAAACCTGAATATAGTTTGTTCAGAATAAGTAACTGAATCGATTCCAATAATTTTTAAACCATGTTATATTTTTTCCCAAAAATATTTAAAAAAGGTTAAAAGTTGGACACCGAGCGACTTTAAGAACATATCACAATAATTTAGGTACCTACTGCCCAATTATTATTATCAATGAGCTCAAGACGAGGGTGGAGGCGCGCGCTGCGTGGTGACCACGATTTTGTGCGGACAACTAGATAACAGAACAAGCTTATTTATAACTTTGTGATTTTTCATGATACAGTTTTGAAATTTTGTACATAGATTCTTTACATAAAAATACTAGACACGTAAATCAGGTTTCGCATATACTAAAACTAATGTTGTATCAAGTTATAATTTTTTTTTAAACAATAATATGTAGAAGCGGCGAGATTGATTTAAACGGAACATTTTAATGTGATCTAAAAAAAACTAGATTCAAATAATGGGTGTAAAAGTACCCTCAACGAAACCGGAAGGCACTTATTTTCTTATTGTTCTAGACAATACTCGTTCTAGTTATATTGAGGGTCAAGTTCCAAGTTTTTCACAAGTTTTTTTGGTAACTACAAGTTTTAAATGTTATAATTTTACCTTAATTAAACCTCCACGACCTCTGTACTACAGTCAATGCAATCCACCAGCGTAATGTTTTGAGTGCGTTACATTGAGTCCTAACGTAAAACGTGACTATTCACACCAAAAAAAAAAGTCGTTTCCCAGCAATATTTTTTGGGCAGAGTTACTTAGTGTGATGTACAGAATGCTTTGTTGACGGCTTCGTTAAGGGTCTGTTTACACCTTGTATATAAATATATCAGTTTAAGAAGAGTTAAAATAAATAATATAAAGAGTACCAGAAGAGAACCAGTTCAAGAACCATAGTTCTTTAACCGAAGTGGTGAATTCATCCCATCGCCATTTTGTTTTTTTACAAAGCTGCAGCGTACGGTGAAACTAAATGCTAGTTTCATGGGAAGGCAACACATTAACAAAAGAAAAAGATATGGTATAAAGGTATAAAGTAACACGTTGCCGATTTATTTGAGAAAGCGACCACTATGTGATCGACTTAGAACTTATGTACACTATTAAGGGCATTACATTGCTCGATGACCTTGATGATTTGATCCCTGTACTGGTTTTTGTTGACTTGCCCCTCACCTTTCGCAAAATTTCGGTTTTTATTTATTATATAAAAATATTAAAAGAAATAACAGAAAAAAAACAATACAGATTGTTAAGTATATCATTACGTATTTGTTGTTACAAAATTCATGCCGATCTATTCAGCCGTTACAGAGATAATTTACAATTAAGGTTGAAAAAGGACCTATTTTCTACGGAAAAAAATTGAGAAGGTTTATTAAAATTTTAAACAATACAATTTATTTGTGATGAACTTAACTATAACATACTTTTTTTACACGGAAAACGCACGAAGGGATTCATCAGCAAATTTCTTTGAACATACGCTGTTTTTGGGATTTGAGCCATGTAATGCCCTTAACAGCCCGCGCGCACTAAGACCCGACCCGTCAATGCACGGCGGTTGCAAACGGCGTCACTGGCCAGAATTATTAATGCTCCTCCAGCGTGCGGTGACCTACAACTTAGTCTTCAGACCCGTTTCAAAAGATGATAGCGAGATGTTATAGACAGTCTTGTCCTTTGATAGAGCTGTTAAAGGGCAAGTCCAACTGAAGTATTTTTGAGAGGTCAATTTATTTTGATTGATGTTATTTACAAGTATTGGAATTTCATTATTTTTATTTATATTGTTAAAAACAATAGCTCCATCATTTTTATTTAACAATTTATTTATTTCGTTTAAAAATAAATCACTGGCATAAATGTAAAAAAAAAACGAAATGCGAAGGAAGAGGTCATTACTATAGAAAGAAAAAAATATGAACAATATTTAAACCATATCTGATGATATGGTTTAAGTATTGTGTACACAAACAAGAAACGAATGAAAAAACTAACAAAAAGAAACAAACAAAAAACTAAACAAAACAACAACAACAACAACTTAGCAACAATAACAACAACTACAACAACAACTACAACTTTGTGTAAAGAAACTTAACAAAATTGAACCTCAATTCTTCAACAAGATTGTTAAACAAGATGCTGATTTCTGCAAAATCTATACTAATAAAACAAAAACCAAGTTGTTCAAGACAACAAAAACACGCCTCACTTTTGTACCCACAATTTTATCGCACTGTAAATCCATTGGAGCTCCCACGAAACAAAAAAAGCCGCTAAACAAAATTAACTTTCGCAGAAGTCGAAACCCCAGTTTTGTTATTCCCTCCTCCCTTATCCACTTAATCTTAAGTGATAATAAACACTGGTCGAAACTGGATTTAAGGGGATTTTCATAATTCGACTCGACGATTTCTGGCTTGACAAAATGCACTTATCTCTTTGAATTCGAGTTGAATTTCTTTTGACTATAGATAATTTAAATGAGTTTGGAAAAGGACTTCCATTTTCTTCGATAGTGTTTAAAGGGCACGTCATGAATGCTTTTTGAATGTAACTTTGTGTTCAGTGGGATTGTTCTGCTATCTTGGGTTTGTGCTTCGTTCTAAATTCAAAAGTCTCCAAAACATTCGCGCATCTATACGACAATTAAAAAAAAAAATATTATCAGCCAGTATTATTTTAGTGAAATGTTTGATCCTGAATATGTTTTTTTTTTAATTCGCCAAAGAGAGAAAAAAAGAGTCTTATTAGCCGACTTCCAAAAGGAGGAAGTTATCAATTCGTCTGTTTATTTTTTACGTTATAAGCTAGAATAAAAGCGACTCATCGTACGGTAAGTGGTTACCGCTGCATATGACATCTGCAATTCCAGCGGTATCGTAGGTACGTTGTCCAAGTTTTAAGCCCGACCTTCTAAGTTTCTGGGTCATCAAAAAAACATATTCCCTGATGATTTCAGATATTAGGGTTTCAAACAAACTTCTTTCCCATATAGAGTGCATCCCCATCTATATTTTCCAAGTGAAAATGTTTTGAACAGATAGGTACTCCACAAAACAATAAGATCCAATGAAAAGATAACGTAACATCACGCCTGCAATCCCCAAGGTCTTAGAAAGAGGTGTACCTTATAGTACACCAACATTTCACCAGTTATGTTTAAGTCCCATGTAACAGAGGGCGAGTCTATTGCCATGAACCGGACCCAAATTCAAACTTCGTGGCTGCTACTGAGAAATTCTTGATGGAAGAACTCAATAACACTTTGCCCGAACTGGGAATCGAAGCCAGGACCTCATGCTCAGCAGTCGCGCTTGCGACCACTTACACAGACCTACATCTAATGGGTTTAAAGTAACCTTAACGAAGCTGTAAAGCACTTGTTATCCCCTTCATGGCTACCATTTTTTGTTATAAACCATACCTGGGAACCTTTTATTTACGGAGATATTGGTGGTCAAATTCAAATTCAAATTCAGAATTTTTAATTCAGATCAATGATCCATATAGTGTTAGTATGAACTTATCCTATGTTAGTAAATAATAAATAAAAATAACTTAAAAACACACTAATTGGCTACATGAACATGTGCACGCACACGTCTGCCAGCCCAGAGTCTATAAAAGGTCCGTCAACCTTGTCCGCCAGTGTAGCTAAAATACTGTTAGGGCTACCCCTGAATCGCCGGAACATCGATGCACACCGTTTGCGTATGATGGCATGAAAGTCATTTATTCGCGCTTCCGCGAACATGCCTGATGCATTGCAGAACCGAGGCAGCCCCAACAATATCTTCAGCGCATTATTATGACTGCACGCTCAGAGCGTTGTAACCCTTCTGCGTATACCTAACCCACAAGCTGCACGAGTAAAACGACTGGCAGTAGGCTCTGCAGAACGTCAGTTTTACTTCGTCAGTGCACCGCACAAACCTGCGGGCAAACATATTGCACCGGACTGCCAACGCCCTGCGCTCCCTATCATTATCCTGGTCATCCGTAAGAGTATCCGTGACCACATGACCGAGGTATTTAAATTAAGTGACGACTTTTAAAAAACAAAAAGTTCCAACTTTATTCACAAGATTTATTTGAAATACAAAATTTAAATGTTATAACTTTACTTTAAATACCTCCACGACCCCCGTACTATCCAGTACATCCATGAATAAGATAACCTTAAGGTGTTTAGCATATTCATTCTTTGACTGTGTATCTTTCAGTCAGCAGTGTTGCCTCGACGTACAAGTTACTAAAATAATAACGTAAAAGCTAGGAATATGAAAGAAAACTAAGCAAACTCTGTGAGAAATTTTTGCTATTCGCAATATGCTTTGAAAGCAATTTCCATGTTAGAAACATTATCGTAACTACAGAAAAGAAGCTTTTGTTTGAACTAGAAACGTGTACTTTTTAAATTTTCATGCATACGTCCCTAAACTACTATTTGTTAGCTAAACGCAAAGTAAGGCTAAAGGGTGATTTCCACCAAACGGCTCGCATCGCATCGGATCAGAAAGGATACGAACGAATACGGTGACAGCCGATCCCGTCCGGCAGGATGTCGACGCATACGATCGGCTCCGTACCGACGCTTGCGAACGAACCCGTTTCTGCGCTTAGTCAAATAGTTTCATTCCTACTGTTTTGACAGCCGAAAGGATCCGATCGGATACGATGACAGGCCAATGGAGCCGACTACGCGTCGCAGCATGCTTTCGGCTACGATCGCGTGACGCGTGAAATGCCCGCGGTCAAACTGCTTTCCGCGGCTTGGTAATATAGACTTTAAATACTGTGTACACGATTTAATATCATTTAAAGATTGCAAGATCCGTTCCGATCCGATGAAATGCGAGCCGTTTGGTGGAAATCATCCTTAACACGTTGGTAGCTTAAAGTAAATTCTGCTAGCAATTTCAAACCGTTAAAAACGTTGCTTTTATAACGTCTGAATATGCATAGTATTTTTTAAAACAGCTGTTGGTTTGAAATTATTAAAACAGCTTATTGAAAATAGCATAGACACTACCCTCAACAAGATGCTCATGCTCATTATTGTAATTTTCTTGGTGCTATTATGAAAAAGACTGGCCATCAAGACGCAGGGAATTCTGGTGTGGAAACCAGAGACCTATTTGTTATAATGTACTTTTGAAATAATAAAAGTTATTTTAATTTGAATTTCATCGTGCAAAGGTTTCTATATAACGGAAGACCTTTCGGAAACCCTTGTGGAAACTATATTTTCGATCTGTTTGGGGTTGAAACTCTGGGGCCGTGGGGTCCGAGTGCTCATAGCCTGTTTAAGAATATTTCGAAACGCCTAGTTGATGCTTCCCGTGACCCAAGAGCTGGCTTCTACTTTGGCCAGAGTCTAAGTGTTGCCATACAATGTAGCCGCCAGTCTCTTGGCCACATTACCAGCTGACGCCGTCGAAGAGAAGTTTTGTGAAGCCCTTTTATAGTTTGTTGTTAGTTTATTTATTTCAGTTTATTTAAAAGTTTTTAATTAATGTTTATAGTTAGTTTATAATCAACTAGCGACCCACCCCGGCTTCGCACGGGTGCAATATATACATATAAACCTTCGTCTTGAATCACTCTATCTATTAAAAAAACCGTATCAAAATCCGTTGCGTAGTTTTAAAGATCTAAGCATACATAGGGACCGACAGACAGTGGGAACGACTTTGTTTTATACTATGTTGTGATACAGTTCGACGAGATAATAATACTATATAACATAATAGCGTTTTTTTTTTAATGCTTTTGTTCAACCCATCCAACAAAAAAACACTTGTTATCTCGTGTCGGCACAATATCGCATTCCAGAAAAGCGAGACAGCAAAGTCAATAGCCGGGCTGACTATTCACATTGCCCGGAGACCGGACGTACTTAAGTATCGTCACTCGTGCAAGCTTTCAATGCACCTTTAAGTCTACCCATCTCTTTAAAATGTAAGTAAAGACTTTCACCCCATACAGGACCTCTAGCGACGTGACTAGTGTGATGCGAAACGAACGTGCGTCACCTATTTCCGACACGTGAGTATTGTTGCTTCGCAAATTACGTCGCGGAGATCCGTGACTCAGAAATTCTGATAGAAAACCCACTAACAATTAGCCCGACCTGGGAATCGAACCCGAAGACCTCAAGTACAGCAGTCGCGCTTACGACCACCTACACCTAAATCTATAGCTCTATTGAAAGTAACTTCTGAGACTTACCTAGTAAATCTACTAAGGCAGACTGGAGGTGTAACAGCTCCTAATTGATAGTTTAAGTTACAAAGAGCTCAAGCGGCGACGTCAAAGCGTCGAGGTGTATTGTTAGTGGGAAATAATGGCCGGAATCTGAACGTGTATATACTATATATAGCATAGGTAGGTGCACCTATTCAAAGGGAGTAAGCGAGCAAAGAAGAATTTTGTTTTTAGAATATTTATTTCTGACTGAATTTTATCGTGTGCTTCTTTGAACGCACACTGCGTTCGTTCGTTTTGTGTTGATTTACAATACAATGCACGTAATGATCATATAAGGTACCTATATTGTATTGTCTCTGAAGGATGCTTCTAGTGTTTATTTTAGCACTCTTTGTTATAAGTAAGGACGGTAAAATAAACGTAGGCAACAAAAAAACTGTCGTACTTCGTATTCTAATCAAAAGTGACCGTCACACGATAAACAAAGAAGACGCAATCATTGATATGAATTACTCAGTTTCCTAACCAGTCTTATCACTGGGTTGTGGAGGTCAGATAGGCAGTCGGTCCATGTAAAAGACTGGCATTCAGCTGCATCTGGTTAGACTGGAAGCCGACTCCAACATAGTTGGGACAAGGCTAAGCAGATGATGACTCAGTTTCCTAACCAAAGCCAAAGTCACGCAAATACGGTCGTGACCTTCGTGGTGTGTTTCGTCGGAGTGTGGTGTGCAAATGCATATTGATCGATTATGCTAGTACGCCATATTCTTAATACCGAGCGATTTCTGTTAGGACACCGATGTATGATTTTGGTATAATCCTATTTCAATTTCAGAAATCAAAGTTCAGAGTTTCCAATTAGCAAAGTGGCCACTGAACACTTTGATGTGATAGATTTACAGAATAGGTAATACCATTAAACTTGTGAGGTTTGTAAAATAGAAATTTTTTGTGTCAAAAATACTGAATATGGGCTATTGAAATACTAAGTGGCCGACAAACGGGTGAACAAATGTTTAAAACGGCGACTTAAAAATACAAATTTGAGTTACAAGTTGTTCAATAAGACCAGTGTGATAATTCAAGGACTCGGGAAAAAATAAAAACAAGCTTATTGAAACCACTAGATTGTAGATAAGGCATAGTCGGCGTAGCCTCGCTGCGCGGGGCTCCTATTTCTGTTTTACAGGGTATTAAAGTAACCTGACATGAAGGGGATGCCGGGGTCTTAGTTCGCGCGCTTCGCCCGCTCACTAGACCCCGTCATCCCCTTCGAACCTAAACTATCTGAGTTGGGGTGCCGCAAGTCCTGAGCTCGCTTCGCTCGCTCTTGCTTCCTATATTCTCCTTGCCGCAATGACTGCATAAATAGTTACTTACTTGGTATAATAGTCGCCCATTCAGTATATTAGTCGCCAATAAAATTTTTATTCGCCCGTCTTTTCTTTTTGTGTGGGAAAAATGCTATTGTATACTCAAACTGACTGAAAACCCACTACTGTTTCTACTACTACCATGTGTCGGGGGCCCAGGAGATACAAGAACTACTTTCCAAGCGCTATTGACAAGCATGAGATTCTGAATTTGATTCTCAAGCCGGGCCGAGCGTTATTAGGTTTTCCCATCAGGAATTTCTAAGTAGCAGCTACGGAGTCGGGATTTATGTCCGGTTGATGGCAAAAGGCTCGCCCCCTATTACATGGGACTTAACATAACTGGTGAAATGTGGGTGAACAAAAAAATCGTAGTTAAAACATAACGTCGCATTATCAAGGCTTCGTTGTAACAATTTTCGCAGACTAATATTTCGAACTCATATTGGGAACCCATCAGAAACACTTTTGCCTAACCTTTCAAAGATAACAGGCGTAATGATATAAGTTTCGAAAAATAACAAGGAAAATGTTCAGTGTTGGAAAAATAACACAAGGAAATGTTCAAAAAATCTTTACAAACGTGCTGATTATAAAAGCCTTCAGCCGTATCACAATACATCACAAGAAAAAAACATACAAAGTAAAAATAGATTTCCCAAAAAATCGAACACAATATTACGATTATTGACAAAATCGACGTGAAATGGACACTTCCGAAACGTTTGAAGGTTTGAACGTAAATTACCGGGAATTGTTCACGGCTTGCTAATTTTGGGGGTGGGCAGTGAGCCATGAAAAGATTGCTTATTCCGTGTACGTGCTCATTTGAAACAACCCCTAACAAATACAGTGAACATATGACCGAAATTGATATTCTGTGAATGTTTCAAGATTTTGATGGATTTCAGTGTGATGTATTCGGCTGGTACATCATTGATATTACTTTTGAATTCGGAGTGAGAATTGGGTCAATCGCTATCAGGGATTTGGCTAATGAAAGCTGCACTATCATGTAAAATTCTGGTATTTACCTGTATCTCGTTAGTCTGGAAGCTGACACCATAATTGTGAAAAGGCTAAGTAGATGATAAAAAGCTGCACAGTCATCTTGCCATGTAAAAAATACAACCAAATTGAACACCTCCTCCTTTTTTGAAGTCGGTTAAAAATAGTCAGGCTGACTGTGGCATGATGAAGTGAAATCGGTAAGAACCAAATAATTTAAATGTAGGTTTTTTTCTCGTTGGTCTAGTGGTCGCAAGCGCGACTGCTGAGCATGAGGTTCTGGGTTCGATTCCTAGGTCGGGCAAAGTGTTATTGAGTTTTTCCGTCAGAAATTTCTCAGTAGCAGCCATGGAGTCTGAATTTGTGAACTTTTGATGGCAATAGGCTCGCCCTCTATTACATGGGACTTAAACATAATTGGCGAAATGTGCCTAACCCAGCAGAGGTAGAGGTGTACCTAATAGTACACCTTTGCCTAACCCTTCCGGGACTACAAGCGTGATGTTATGCATGTGTTCTCGAAATATAATAATAAAATAATTCCCGAATCAACTACGCCGTGCCCATTCAATTCTGCTAAGAGAACGAGCTACGGCGTAGACCTCTACGCCGTAGCTTGTTCTCGTAGCAGTTCTGTTGAGCGTTTGTAAAATTTCAGTGAATTCGGGGCAAGGTTTTGAAAAACGTCTATGTATTTTTTTTATATTTATACTTTAAACACCTCCACAACCCCCGTACTATTCAATCCATCCATAATCACAATGTTTTGAGTGCGGTACATTGAGTCCTACCGTAAAGCGTGATTTTTCACCTCAAAAAAAAAGTCGTTTCCCAGCAACAATTTTTGCGTAAAGTTACTTAGTTTGATGTACAGAATGCTTGGTTGACGGCTTCGTGAAGGGTCTGTTTACACCTTGTATATAAAAAACTAACCCTTTCTTTTATAAAATAACCTGTATTACAAGATAAAAGTTACACGTGCAAAGGACACGTATCTGACCCAATTTCAGTCTAAAACTCCACAGATGTTTTCAAAACTTAGTGACGGTATGTCCAAAACATATTTTTGTTGAACCCGTCCTGTGGCGAAGTCGAAACTCGTGTAATTAGATGAATTTAGGGTCTTTCATTAAAGTATTTGGGTATTAAAATTAATAGAATTTTCTTGAATATGTGAAAGTTTATTTTAGGTATTTGGTGATGTTACAAGCTTAAAATCGCGTAGGTATTATGGACTTAGTTATATTTTTTTTTTAAGTTATTAATTTTTATTCTAACCATTATTTTAAGGTATTATCTATTGGATTTTATATTAGCGCAGATAAGAATACAATAAAATAACGTTATTGTTTCAGATGCACATTATTAAAAAAAAAATATTGGTCTTTGGTCTCCACACTAGGGTCTGTGTCAAAAAAAAACAAGGAATAAACAAGTGCCAAACGCTTTTACCCATAATAGACTAACGCCGTTTTACCGACTTTAACTCGTTTTAAGATATTTACCACGAACTTATGCTATGAAACATCTGCCGTGGCATATTTTTCATTATTATATTTCGAATGCTGAAAGTTCACGAAAATTATTGAATTTCATGACAATTTGCATCACCCCGCCGATTCAGCTGATGTGTCATGTGTCAAAATATTGTCGTGTATAGTGGTGCGACTCACAGGGCTCTCGAAAACTTACTCCAATCATTGAAAATATCATTTTTGTTGATAGAACGTCACTTTGTCTATAGACCGACCGCTTTAATGAGTCCTCCGCCTTGCCCAATCAAAGGCACATTAAGCGACCACAAAGTCCTAACAATACTCCACAGGTTATTTGCTGTAAAATAATCATAATCCACGTAGGTATTACGATACTAATTGAACCAATACGCCCTCAACCTTCAGAACATTCCATTTAAATTGATACCTTCGCGAGGACTCATTAAAGCGGTCGGTTTAAGGCGGCTATAAGACCTCGAAGCTTGAGGCTTTATCCGTTTAGTTTTTTTTTTCATTCTTTCGAACTGTATTAAGCTATAAAATGTATTAAATTGTATTGAGCTTATTGCAACATATTTCCTCCTCCTAAGCCCTCGTGTGAGTTGTTCAAGATCTGGACCTTAAAAGATACCACTAAATTGTTTCGGCTATTTCTTCTCAGAGTAGTCTGCTACAAAACACCGGCCCCATATAGTTTAAAAAAAATACGTGTTAAAGTGTTGGTAAAACCTATTTTCAAAATAAACATCGTTTAACGTTTATGTATAATTCGGCAACTAATTTTTGTCTTCAGATCTATTAAATGGTATCAAGGCAGATTATGTTACCAACCTACCAATATAAGTAAGTAGGTGGTATATTTTTTAGGAAAAACCATACGTGCATTTTAATAGAACTTTACGTTCTGAACGTAAAATTACCTGTATTTCAATATCAGCAGAAAATGCAAACGGGCTATAATTTCAAGCTCCGATAACTCTGTTTGGGGTGTGCTGCCGACGCCATTTTGCTTAATTTATTAATCGTTCGGAAGTAGGTCGACGGATATAAACGTAGTGTCGGTGTAGTGTTTATTTAGATTTTCGGAGTTAACAGCTTTCTTTATTAACGTTAAACAGCTTTGGGAATCCATAATTATATTAAAAACAGGTGAAAGTAGCTCTGCCAGTCTGCGTGTTCCATTTTTACGTGTAAATCAGTGAACAGATTTCGATGTTATTTTTCGCACATAAGCCCATGGCTCTAGTTGAGATATAGCACACTTTCTATATCGATAGTACGTTCCCGTAGGATAATTTTCAACCTCGAAAACGTTGAAAAAAAATGGTCTCTACTAAAAAAAATTAGACTTCTTTTAGTTAAAATAACACTAATTTCCCAGAAGTCTGAAGGATCACATAAAACCCTAATTTGATAGATTTTTGATCACCATACATATGTATGTAAATGCATACATAAACTAACGCCTTTTTTCCATGGGGGTAGGTAGAAACTACAGAATGCCACCGAATATATACTCCTTTTGCCTCGTCCACGTTCACACATCTGCATAATCAAGTTCATGCATCACACGCACGCCGGTTGCGAGATGGATTTTTAATCATCAGCTTGCTGAAATCAGTCTGAAATATGTTAAAGAATCTTTTGAACATTTCAGCTGTCTAGCTAATTTAAATCTGATACCTACTTACCCGGTCCCTTTCACGCATGGATAGGTGCAATTTTGGTCACAAGTATTGAATTACAGACAGGTCATGATCAAATTGCTCTTACGTTGAATTTTATATAACGTATTGGAATTTATCAAAAATAAAGCCAATGCAAATGGTTAGAAAACAGGAATTTAATTTAGATACATTCTTTATTTGTTTTACAGTCTATTATTTTTAAGTCGCAAAAGTCCAAGCTCAAGGTTTGCCAAAGGACTATGGAGATTAGCGTATTGGGTATTAAGCTCAGCGACAGAACTCGCAATAGCACAATATGAGTTGAAGCCTATGGTGGAGGTCTTTGCGCAGCAATAAAGGCTAAGAAACAAACAGTCTATTTTTAGGTATAATTAAATGAAATTCTTTTGATAAAAGGATGTCAAACAAGCTTATGGCCTACTGCATATACAGTCATTTTTCAGTTATCTTTCCTCCGACAGCTGCAGTGCAACTGCAACCTTATTGTCACGAAAATAAATATTATTATTATGTAGCAAGCTTTTCAGTAAAAGCAACCTAACAAGAATCTTAATGCTACCAGCATAAAGATCAAACTCATTTCGATACCAATTCTACTTGAATGTAGAATAACTACAAAAGGTTTTTAATCGCACCTAGTATCACATCATCACCTTTCAATGCAGTACTCTGCAATCAGCAATGCGACTTGGCGGGGGGAATGGGTGCTTTGGAAAAACTGATGGAAGTCAAATATAAATAACAGTATTTTAAATGGAGCGACTGCCTATCTGGCCTCCACAACCCAGTTAGTACTGGGTAATACGATGACGCCTTGGTAAGACTGGTTCTCAGACTTTTGGGTCACTGAATACTATATCTACTGTCAAAGATCTAAAAATGACTGGCGGGACCTACGGCTTTCTGAGGTACGGAGGAATATAATGGGTGGTAACCGGTCCACCTAGGCAAACGCGACTTAACCTAAAGATCGACGCGAGCGTCCTCTAAACACCTGTCCCCTTCACATCTGTGTTAAAAGGCGTAATGAAAACACCATTAAATCGCACCAAGCAAAACCCAACCCAACCCTCGCGTATCCCAAGTAATTTAACAAGACGTACCATCGGCATTGAGGCGAAAGAAGACAGAAGCACTTTCTTGTACGAGCTCCTTTACGAATATCTAAGTCAATCATCATCAAAACATAATAACAGTCCATACTTTTTAACATTATGAGGTAACTTTTTTTTTTCCCGAACATCAAAACAAACCATACAGAGATCCTTTTAAAAAGTTTGAATGGGAAGAAAACTTTCGTTTTTAATTTTGGAACTTCTGAATCCGTTTCAATGGATCCGAAAGCGATGGAAAGGGAAATAAAAGAAATTTGAGGCGAAAATATTGCAAAGAAGTTATACGATTTAAAAGTAAATAAAGATGGGGCTGGGGGAAATCACGAATCGCAATAAGAAAGCGTGTTTATTTCTTTATTGGAGTCTCTTAAGTATTCTATTGATACGGCGAGTCCCAGTTTCTTTATAAAAGTTTATCGTTTTATTTGTATGCTTATTGAAGAAGATTTTATAATATCATCATATAATATGTAGGTCACTATTTCCAGTTTTCAGTATGGGTGAGGATGGATTTAATAGAGTTTAACCCTAGACACCTAACCTTCGGCGAATCAACGAATACGCGATAGAAAATTCATTGTCTCTTTTTAACGCGCGTGCCTATAACCGTTTTGTCGCTAGTTAAATCTGTGCTCGCTACGCCTTTTGTTCGGCGGGTAAGTGCACTATTTTTGAAGTTAAATAACACCAAATTACTCGTAGTTTCGACGAATGGTTAAGTTTTGTGTATACAAATAAGTGATCGATTTTTTTTAAGAAAATACGTTTTATTTATTAGTAATTATAATCTTTGTTTCATAAATTAATGTAATAAAAATTACAAAACTGTAACATTTTAGTTGAAAATATACACACTTAAAAATTTTGCCATATTTTCTAGTTAGTTAACGTGGGTTGTACTCCTTTTTGGGATTCCGTACCCGAATAGTAACCAACGGGACCCTATAATACTAAGCCTCCACTGTCCGTCCGTCCGTCTGTCTGTCAGCGGGCTGTATTTCATGATCCGTAATAGGTAGACAGTTGAAAGAAGGCTGGCGAGGTTGCATGTATTTTGGGACCCACTCTTAGAGGTAGCATTCATTGTGGCTACTTATACATAGTTGTAAAATGACTAAAGACTAACAGAAAAGTAAATGGAAAGTAAGACGAACAAGTTGGGAGAAAAGAAATATACGTCTGTTTACAAGATAACCTAAAAATCTTACGATTATGGTTTTTAACTGTGGAATGTCTGCTTATTTATTTAAAATGAAACAAAAACTAATAATACAAAGGAAGTTTCGAATAAATTACTCTTAGATAATTCCCTTTCCAACCTACCCGGTCCGAGTAGAAGCGTATAAAAAAGCATGGCGCGTTGTAGACGGCCTGTTTGGATGATACTCTGTGCTTTGTGGTTCTGTTTGGTTTTTGGTAGTAGGCAACTGACAGGTGACAGGGGAGGTAATAATTTTGGTTCAGGTCGTGTTATATTATTCTGATGTACTTATTATTTGCTTATGTGCTAGTTGTTGATTAAAGATTAATTGTAAGAAACATAACTTTCTATTTCGCTTCTGGTCTCTAAGATTACTGTATTTCCCTCGCAGTTTTAGTTTTCACGGTACGTGTGTTGCTTTTCGTCTTAAGCCAAAACCGTTGAGCAAAAACACATGTCATTGGATTGGAAAATAATCGGAAAAAAGTTGCGTTTTGTAATTGCAAGATTACTTAATTTTGAGTATATTAGAATATTTATAACTTTTCATTCCCGTGTCCTAAAAAATCAATATTTTTTAAATAAATATCTCATAAAATTGTAGTTATAATTATTTTATATTTACACTTGAATGGAGCTTCGTTAATTTTTAGATTCTTTGGGTCCACTTTCGCCTTCTTTTCATAGAATACGTGAGAACGACAAATAATAAAAATAAATTAAAAAATAAAGGGGTCTGACTTGCACTTGGCCGGTTTTTGATTCATATTATGATTTAGTTTTACTCTCTCCGTATGACTTCGAAATCCATGTTGAAACTAATCATAACAGTCCAATGAAACTTACAAGCTTGCTTCGACCATTCAACTGAGTTCATTGCACGCTTTTAAAGTTCAACAACGCATCAGTGGTTCTCTTGGTGTTGCAAATGTTCAGTGGCATCAGTGATTGTTCAGCATTAGGCAACAAAAACATAACTCATTGCACATTAACTCAGTTGGATAGACTTGGTTTTCAAAGGTGAGGATTCTGGAAGTCAGAAATTTGAGATTTTTTGAGTTTTTTTTTTAACTTTTTTGTTTGTCATTGCCATGTGTAAAATCACCATCACTATCATTCTCCTGCCCTTATCCCAATTTGTATATCTTCTTCTTCCATTCTTCGTCAACTCATCAGACAGAAACCTCCTTTCTTGCCATATCATTCTTCACACAGTCCATCCATCGTTTCTTTGGTCTATCTCTACTCTTATACTCATTCAAATTAATGTTCAAAACTTTCCTAATTCCTGCGCATCACATGCCTATACCAAGCCAGCCGAATATCAGACAACTTTTCTATCACAACGATTGTTTGTAATGTGAAAAATATCAATAAGAATTTTCAGTTCAATTTTATTACATTTGTGGTGAAATATTCTGCCCCACTAGCTCTCAGTCTTTTTGCCACATAAATTAAAAATAAACAGAATATGGATATAATCATCTACTACTCAATATAAACTTAATCATATTACTTTGTTTTATATTACGTTACGCATTCACCTAACCAGTAGACCGATTGCTTTAATGAGTCCTCCGCCTTGCCCCATTAAAGGCATATTAAGCGTCCACAAAGTCCTAACAATATCCCACAGGTTATTTGCTTTAAAATAACCATAATCCACGTCGGTATTACGATACAAATTAAAATAATACGTGATCAACTTTCAGAATATTTCATTTAAATTGATACCTTCGCGAGCACTCATTAAAGCGGTCGGTCTATAAATGACAACATTTCACAAATACCACATATCTAAACGCCAGTGACAGATACATTGCCCGCGAAATCAAATTGCTGCGTCACTGTCCACGGTTCATCTGTTAAACTCGATGACTGATTAAACTAGGGACATAATATTTAATGATTGAAAACGGTGAAATAAAAAAATTGAGCCGTGATATCTTCCAATTCACACGGGTGGATTACAGAAAGACGTTAGCACATAAACCCATCGAATAATTTTTTCATGAAAAACATTCAATGGGATTAAATGGACTTAGAGGGTTGTGTTGATGATTATAATTCTGTAAAAACATACCGATTACGGCCGCGAATCATATTTAGTTCAACAACCTGACACTGACCGGAAAATTCCAAAAAACGTAAAAAAAAAAGAATTTCGCGGGTTATCGGGTTACACCTTAAGCGATTTATCCCAGCTGTCATTTAATGTTCTAGATGTAGACCTAGACGGTCGTTACGGGTTGTCAAATAGTCAGTAGCCGAAGTCTGAAAGTCCGAGAACCAGTCTTACCAAGCAGTGTTGGGCACAATTGAATTATTTTTTTAATTGTAGAGGCAAACAATTCCAATTTTTATTTCAACTAAATTAATTGCAATTAAATAAATTAAATTATTTTTTAATTGTGAAATGCAATTAAAATCAATTGCAATTAAATCTGTTAATTGTGGTTTACAATTAATTCAATTGCAATTAAAATTTTATTTGCAATTAAATTAATTGTTTTAAACAATTAATATTTAATTTAACTACGTATTTGATGAATGTAAATATGGCAGGAGTCCATAGTCTATACTTTTACGTAATGTTCTGGCTTAAATCCAGGCTTTACATTCCTTTGAGAATATTAAGGAGAATGCTCTTGTATTGTTTTCATTTTGTTTTTCAGTTACTGACATTTATTAATTGTTAACTGTAATTGTAAACGTGTATCAAACAATTAACAATTAATCAATTGTAATTGCAAATTTTTACAAGCACAATTAATTTAATTGTAATTGCAAAGTTTTACAAGCAATCGTTATATTGCCTACAAAGTCTAGGCTCAGCGGCGTAATAATGACCTAAGTTAGTATTACCCAGTGATATGAAAAATATTGATATTCAGTTGCATCCGGTTATACTGGAAGCCGACCCCAACATGGTTAGGAAAAAACTAAGCAGATGATGATCATTTACAATGTCATCAAGTATGTTCTCCGTTTACCCAGCCACACAGTATAATGTAAACAGATTGTAACATTTTATCTGACTACCCGCAATGCCAGTCACAGACAAGCTACCTCTTTTGTTCACACACTCGATTAAACATGAAATGTAAACCCGATTTAATTATAACATGTTATGGAAACCTTTTCATCGCGTGTTTACATAAAATCGTTAGCTATATGAATATGGTCCAAAATTTACATATTTTTTGTTTTATTCATTGCGGACTTGATGTATGTTTAGAATTAAGTCATCAGTTCATATTGAATAGGTTACTTTTTGTCGGACTGCCAAGCTATAAGTCTCGAGTTCGAACCCAAGATATACACCTCTGATTTTTCAGATTGGATCGTGTGCGTCATCATCATCATTTCAGCCGAAAGACGTCCACTGCTGGAAATAGGCCTTCCTCATGTGTCGCCACATTGACCGGTCCCGTGCGTTTCACACCTAGCGGATCCCCGCAATGCTCACCAGCTCATCGGTTCACCTAATAGGAGGCCTTCCAACGCAAAGCCTTCCGGTTCGCGGTCGCCACTCCAGAACTTTTCGGCCCCATGCATCCTCCAGAACGTTTCGGCATTCATGTTCATATTGTATAATTATCACTTACTTCGTTGAAGAAAACAAACCAGCATGCCGCAGAGATATTTCTCGACGGCATGTAAAATTGTAAAGCCAATTCAGAGGCCCGTGGGCTGTATAAACACTCTGACACTAGATTGGGTACTAACCACACGATAAAGAAAAGTTACTTTTACGCCAGAGGGCAGCATCGTAGATGTGATACGTCTCAAATATCACCTACCCGCAATAACTTCAGTGTATCCGTGATCATGGTGCAACAGCGCCGAAATATCGGGAACTCAAACAAATCAGTAAACATGGTAAATATCCCGTTTCTAGTGTTAATGATAACGTCTCAAATATGATCATGCATAAGCGTAGCATATTAATAATTAGGCTATCGTATAGCGTCTCCTGATGATGATGATGATAGCGTCTCCTCGATTCTGATTCTCCTCTGTTGGAACACAGGCCTCCTCTCTGGGAGAGGTGGTACGTCTTAATCCACTAATAGTAACACTTTACTCTTGTATTTACATTTTACTCATTGTTTGTGCGTGAAAACTCAAATAAATTGAAAAAGCTAATACATACGAGTATTAGCAATATTTGTTTGAATCCACATGGTTCTTGTTTTTTCCTATCCTGCTATGACCCACTCCTCGGCAAAGGCCTCCCTCCACTCTTTCCAATTCTCGCGAACCCGAGCGTCCTCCTTTTCAGTTCTGACGGAACCTGTCCAGTTCATCCCACCATCTCCTTCGTGGCGATGGCTCTTAAAAACTTTTAATAGATTTTATCAAAAGTTATTATTTAATAAGACATTTCCTTAAATCACCCTTCCTATTGTTCCTAATGATTGAACTAGGAAAAAGAATTGGCACAATCAACTGCCCAGCAACACATCTATCGGTTAGGTTAGATAAAAAACCGACAAAGTGCGAGTCGGGCTCGCGCATGAAGTGTTCCGTACCATCGTAATTTTGAATTTATTTTTATTATTTGTTATTATAGCAGCAACAGAAATAAACATTCTGTGAATATTTCAACTTTCTAGACTGTATCTCATGATCTGTGATAGGTTTTACGGATAATGAGATACAGCCCGCTGATAGACAGACGGACGGACGGACAGACGGTCGGACAGCGGAGGCTTAGTAATAGTAATAGGTCCCTTCAGGTATGGAACCCTAAAACAGAAAACACCCTAAAAAAACCAACTTTCTCCTTCCTCGATCCCCTCTCAAACAAATTTGAAGTGTCTATTAAAACATTATTGAATCAGGAAGGTCCATAATCGCCCGTAATGAGGTGACAAAGTGCGAACACACTTTTAATGGCTACCCTCATTTGCACAATGTTTTACATTTTAGCGGCCGCAATCAATATTTTGAACAGAATTAATTGGTATTCATTAATTCAAAAAATGTTTTACTTTTTATGTTACGATAAATGTTTTTTAGACTTTAGACGATAGGAAACATACAACGTAGAGATCTGTTTATGTAAATAATTGTTCAATACTGTGATAAAATCAAACAAAGTGTACTAGTGAAATAAAATAGTAACACAAACTATAGACCGACCGCTTTATTGACTGCTCGCGAAAGTATCAATTGAAATGGTATATTCTGAAGGTTGATCACGTATTGGTTCAATTAGTATTGTAATACCTACGTAGATTGTGGTTATTTTAAAGCAAATAAAATGTGGGTTATTGTTAGGACTTTGTGGATACTTAATGTGCCTTTGCTGGGGCAAGGCGGAGGACTCATTAAAGCGGTCGGTCTATACACGATAAGTAATTTATTTGAATTTATTCTTCTTTTCATTCGATGGCTTAGATTTTGTTCAACCAGTAAAATTAACCATAAAATAATAAATCTCTTTGAAAATACCATTGTCAAGGCATTCTATAGTTTCTGTTACCCTTTTTTTTTTTTTTTTTTTTTTTTTTTTTTTTTTTTTAGGATGGGAAATCATCAAATGACCCCTCCCGCTCTGGGCGGAGCGGAAGGGAGTGTCAGACTTGTACTGACTAAAACCCATCCATGTTCCTTCTTTGCCCTTTGTGTTCCAGGGCCGCGGTATCTCTTTCGAACAGTCCCGCAGCCCTGGCAGGCATCGGCCCGTGCGGACCCCTACGTGGTTGCTGACATCTCTTTGAGGCGCGCGTGGAACACGAACGCGCCGTCGACACGGCCTGTCGTCATAAGACGGCCGGACGGCGAGCTAGCCCAAAACTCGCCGTCCACAGGCCCGCGCCTACGGTGGCCGGGGGCCACCACGTGACCCCCGACGCCCAGGGCGTCTCCCGCGGCGGCTGGGACGTGAGGCTCTTTCCCTCTCACGTTCCGCCACCTCCTTCACTAGCATGACTGCTTCGCAGAAGGAGGTGACGGCTTCCCATTCCCTCTCGCTCCGGACCATGGCTTGAACCAGGGCCGGGCGCGAGAGGTCGCCGCCGCCAATCGCCTCTACGAGGACACGGCGCTGCTCCGCCCAAGCAGGGCAGGCCTCCACAGTGTGCTGCACCGTGTCCTCCGGACGATCCTCACAGTGGAAACACCCGGGCGTTTCCTCCCGCCCGATTCGGTGCAGGAACCTCCCGAAACAACCGTGTCCGGTGAGGACCTGCGTCAGGCGGAAGGTGAGGGCGCCGTGGCGCCTCTCTAGCCACTCCTCAAAGAGGGGACTTATCGCCACTATGATGGCGTGCCCTGCACGGGGTTGCGACAGTCGCTCTCTCCATGTCACCATGAGATCGCGCCGGAGGTCTGTCCGCCGAGCGGTGATTTGCCGCGGCAGCGGAGTTTCCCCCCGACGTAGTGCCTCCGCGCGCCATTCGTGAAGGCGTGCGAGGACTATTGCCTCCAGATCCCATGGCGGCAATCCGGCAAGGAGGCTCGCCGCCTCACCGGAGATCGTGCGGTACCCCCGGACTAGCCTTAGGGCTATCCCCTTTTGGGGCGCGTTCAGGTAGCGGGCGGCTTGCCGCCTCAGAGAACGCGCCCACACCGGGGCCCCGTAAAGGGCCATGGACCGCACGACCCCCGCGTAGAGCCTCCGGCAGGAGGCGTTTGGACCCCCCAGGTTGGGCAGGAGCCGCTTGAAGGCAGCCCCGGTCCGTTCCAGTTTGGGGGCCAAACGTCGGAAATGCTCCACGAAGTTCCACCGGCTGTCAAGGACGAGTCCCAGGTACTTCAGCGTCAACCCGACGCCGATGGAAACCCCTCCTGCTGTCAGTAGGGATCCCGACGGTGGCGCATTCCGAGGCCCATGAAAACACATGGCCTCGGACTTGTGCAATGCCACCTCGAGACCCAATTGCCGGATCCTCTCCACGACTATCGCAACCCCGCGTGTCATGTTTTCGGCCGCCGCCTCGTGCGACCTCCCTTGTGCCAGTACCAGCGTGTCGTCAGCGTAGCAGACTACGCTGACGCCGCTAGGGAGGTCGGCGCGCAGCACCCAGTCGTAACCGATGTTCCACAAGGCCGGTCCCAGAACCGATCCCTGTGGAACACCGCACGACATCTCTCGCCGGTTCCATTCTCCGCTCCGACCGGGGTAGATGACGGCCCTATCCGTCAGGTAATCCCCGACCACACGACGAAGGTAGGTCGGCACCCGGTGATACCGGAGTGCCTCCCCAATGCAGCTCCAGGGCATGGAGTTGAAGGCGTTGGCGATGTCAAGAGACACCGCCAATACGACCCCGCCCCGGGAAACCGCGTCCCCCGTCGTGAGGGCTCTCACGCGCATGATGGCGTCCACCGTCGAGCGCCCCTTGCGGAAACCAAACTGGTGTTCCGCAAGATCCGGCCCCATCCCCGCGAGGTGCCCGGCGAGGCGGTTAGCAATAACTCTTTCAAAGAGCTTGCCCACCTCGTCGAGCAACACTATGGGCCGGTATGCGGACGGAGAGTCCGCAGGGCGCCCTGGCTTCCGGATGAGGACCAGCTTCCCCGTCTTCCAACGAAGCGGGAACTGGCCTCTCTCCAAGCATGCGCTTAGGAGCCCTTCCAGTCGGGGCCCGAGAGCCTCAGAGGCCAGGACCCAGGCTTTGCCAGGCAAGCCATCGGGTCCCGGGGCGGTATTTCTGGCCTTCAGCCTGCGTACCGCCACTCCCAGGTCTACCCCAGTCACCTCCGGAATGTCGTCATCGGTGTGGTCCGCGTCCGGCACCGCAAGCGGCGGCGGAGCCATAGGCGGGGGAGGATGCCTCCCTCGCGAAGGGAACAGAGCGCTCACCACGTCCTCCACGAGCTCAGGCCGGAGACTCTGCGTCAGCGGGGGGGCCCGGGTGCGGAGTTTGTCCCGCACCATCTTGTAAGGGCGCCCCCACGGATCTCCGTTCAGAGACTCCAGCATCTCCTCGCGGGCCAGGTTCTTGGCCCGCCGGACAGCCTCTTGGAGGGCGGTCTTCGCCGCTCTGTACCCCTCGTAAAGCTCCGCCTCAATGGCTGCCGCATCCGGAGGGCGGATGCGGAGCCTGCGATGCCTGGCGTACCGGTGCCGCGCGGCAACGCACGCCTCACGTAGAGACGTCAGCTCCCGCGACCACCAGTACACCTGACGTCGGGCGCTTCCTGGCCGAACTCGGGGCATTGCCACGTCGCAAATCTCGGACATGGCCTCCTGGAACCAACCCGCCTCGTTGTTGATGTCGGCAGGCCTGGCCGGTGATGACACCCAGGCCTGCACGATCGAGGCTTCCAGGAGGAGCTCCCGGTCCAGCTGCTTCAGCGCCCATCGCGGACCACTCGGGGCCTGTAGGACCGGCGCGCTTGAGGTCTGGGTGGAGACGTCGAACCGGATGTACCGGTGGTCGGAATAGGTCTCCACCCCCTCCATGACGCGCCAGTCAACGACACGCGGCGACAGAGCGGGGCTAGCGAACGATATGTCCACCACCGACTCGCCCCGCATCCGCACGCACGTGGGGACAGAACCCCGATTTAGGACGACCAGGCCTGTCTCCAGAGCCCAGTCCTCCACCATCCTACCCCGCACATCCGTGTAACGAGAACCCCAAGCCAAGTTCTTGGCATTGAAGTCCCCGAGCACCAGCACGGGGAGAGAATGGCTCCCGATGACGACACTCAACTCCCTGAGGGAGTTGTGGAACTCGGCGAGAGTTCGGTTCGGGGAGAAGTAGACTCCCACCACAACGATCTCCCCGAACCGTGCTGCTACGCACCCCTGACCCTTCCTGACACTCTCAAGGGTCGGGGTACCGGCGGCGGCCGACGCAATTATGGTCACTGAGCCGCTAAGGTCCTCCACCCAGTCATCCCTGGGCGGGACAAAGTACGGCTCAGAGACCACGGCGATGTTAATCGACCACTGCGCCATGCTCTGGATCAGCAGATCTTGAGCGCAGGCGCAGTGGTTGATGTTCGCCTGGAGAAGGCGTAATGGGGCCGTTATTGGCACTCCATTTCAGCCCCCTCCCGGGCCCCCTGCGAGGGCCGCGCTGCAGAAGTTGCAGCAGTGGCGGCCGCGGCGGCGACGGCTGCGGTGGTGGCGACGGTGGGGGTTTTGGTGGTGGTGGTGGAGGGCCTTCCGTTGCCCCTGGCCTTGGCCTTGGCAGGTGTACCGCAGGCCTTGCTCCCTGCCCGGTGATCGGCCGGCTTGCCGGTTGCCGCACATGCAGCGCAGTGCGGCGCGGCGGAGCAAGCCGCGGCCATGTGACCGGGCTGGCCGCAACGGAAGCATAGGCCACTGCGGTCCACCTCCGAGGTGCACCGGACCGACACGTGGTGCCCCACATGGCAGCGGAAGCACCTCAGAGGTCTGGGTTCCAGCAGCTTAACCCGCGCCGAAACCCAGCCAACCAAGAGCCTTCGGCCCTCCATAATGGCTTTCGCCGCCGTCACAGGGCAGCTTACCGTAACGGTTCGCATGCCCGACAGGTCCGGACGTAAGGTGCCTGTCTTGACCTGCTCAGCAGGGCACCCACCGGTCCTGGTGACGGCGGCCACCACCTCCTCCTCGGTCACCGAGTCGTCCAGACCCAGGATGCGCAGGTCTGCGCATTTGACGGGCCTGGACACTCGGGCCTCGTCCGCATTTAGGGACGCTCTAAGCTTTTCAGCAAGAGCGTCAGCGGACGAGCCACGGGTTTCGCCAGGGATCTCCAGCACTCGAGCCCCTGTCGCGGTGACCCTGAGGCGGAGGCCCCCGGTGATCCCGAGCTCCCCGAGATCCACCGTCGCCCTCGCCTTAGCGAGCACGTCGCGGTATCTCACGCCCCTCTTTTCCGCGTCCGGCTGTAGTGTAATCACTACAGCTGCGGTCTTCGGGGCGCTGAGCCTAGCCGCGACGCTCCGCTCCTTTTGTTGGCGCTTCCGCTCCCGCTTTCTGGCCTTTTTGGCTGCCTTCCGCTCCCTTTGCCTTTGTCCAGCCACCTGCCACCCGGTCTCGGCCGCGGAAGGCTTAGGGGGCGGGGGGGGCGGCGGTGGCGGCTGCCTCGCGGCTGGCGCTGGTACAGTCGCCGCCTTGCCCTTCTTTTGGGCCGCCGCCTTGCCCTGCCTCAGGGCCGCCGCTTTCTTGGCCGGAGCCGGTATCGCCGGAGCCGGCCCTTCAGGGGACGACGCAACCCTGCCGGAGAGCCGGCTAGACGGCCCCGGTGTGGAGGCCGCAGCAGCCGCATATGTGGCCACCCTAGGGCCCGCGGACGCCCTGTTTGCCGCCAGGGGGGGGCGCAGGACAATGCCCTCCAGTACGGAGAACCGCGCCTGGAAGGCAGCCAGCTCCTGCCGAACCAGGTTCAGGACCTGGTTCTCAACCGGCACGGGCACGGGCTGGCTTGGTAGCTGCTGGCTCCCATTTTGGGGCGCCTTGCGGGAGCCGGCCTCGCGCAGACCGGCCAAGTCTGCTCGGAGCTTCCTGTTCTCCTCTTGGAGAAGCTCCGTGGCAGCCGTCAGGCGAGCGACCTCCGCCCGCAGTTTGGCCACTTCGTCTGACGGGCCCCCATATCTGGCCTCCGCTGACGCCATGATGGAGGCGATCGCTGCAGGCATGGCCTTATGCCTGGTGGAGGGCTTCTGTTTATATGAGACAGCCCTCAGCGCCGCCTCAACCTCCTTCGCGAAACCGGCCTTACGCTCCGCCTCGGAGCCGCCGTCTGCACCCGCCTCGTCGCCAGAGGAGCCCGTACGGGCCACCCCGCGACCGGCCACCCCCGGGTGACGCCCCTCCTCGGCAAGCCGCGCCGACCTCTCGGTGGCAGAGAGGCCTCTCCCCTTGCCGCGGATCCCTCCTCGCTTACTGGTGGGGATCTTGCGAGCCGAGGCCAGCTCTCCTTCCGATGACGACCCTCGGTCGCCCTCCGGCCAGGACCGCTTGCGGAAGAACTTCCCGTTCACCGCAGCAGCAGTCCCGGGCCTGCCGCGCCGGGAGCTCTCTGAGCCTCCCGCGCTCACATCGCTGGATGCGGCGCCGGACTCCGACCCCGCATCCTTCTCCTTCCTCCCTTCGCCGTTACCGGCCGTAGATTGGGTTGTTGGTTTTTCCATACTGTTCCCACGAGTATGGGGGAAATAAAAAGTCCATCTGGGCAGTGCCCCCTGTACCCAGATAAGCCATAGCCAGGCCCGGCAGTGGTTCGCACTAGTGACTGATTTTCCATAGGAACCCGTCAGCCATACATCTCCTCGCGGTGCGCCGCCGCTTGAGATTCGGGGTAACTTTTTATAGAGGTTTTCTACCTCGCGGTCCGGGCGGTTAAGCCAAGACCCTCGGTCCCAATCGAAGCCGCGAGACGTGATCCACGACACTTCGACGGTGGGATTACGATATCGACGGGGACAGTGAATGACTGCGTCCTTCACTGTCTGCTCGGCGGCATGGTAAGTGCACACCGAGCCCGCCCTTGCTCCTCCGCTGTGCCCTCTGCTTTTCAGAGGGTCACGCGGAGCAACGCCCCCTTGGTCCACAAAAGGACCCCTCCCATGTCAGAATATTAGCCATAGACAGTAACATTCCCCAAGGAATAAGAATCTCTTCCCATTCCTCGGGGAAGGATACTGCCCACGCCCAGGGTGCACCGGCCCGGCAGCTGCCATTCCCTCCCGACGTATCGAAAGGGACCGGCAGCCATCGGGCACACGAGGAGGAATTCTGACAACGCACCCCAGTTTCTGTTACCCTGGAGAACAACGACCTCCTGGGTTCTTCCTGGGTTGGGAAAAAGTGTTATTGGGATTTTCCACCAGAAATTCCTTAGTAGAAACCACGGAGTCTGGATTTGTGCCCGGTTAATGGCAATAGGCTCGACCCCTTTTACATTTGACTTAAGCATAAGTTTCGAAATGTGGGCGTACTATGAGGTACACGTCTGCTTGACCCTTCGAGGATTACAGGCGTGATGTTTTAAAATAACACTTAAAAGCATTTTTGACAAGCTTTAACCCTGGACCTCATCAAAAAGTATATAAGTAATTTAATTTACACACTATTTCAAATAAACTTTAGATTTCAAAGAATCCAATTTTAGCTAGAATATATTCACATAAAAAAGACCCAATTTAGACGTCTAAAGGCTACAAAGTCGGCAATAGGTAAGCAATTTGTAAAGATATTTGAAAAAATAGTCATTTCTTCTACATGTAAAAGTATATGAGCGCTTGTTACATACTTTGAAGCATGTAAACGAATTCAGCTTCTTATAACAGCCATTGGTGAAAGCCGATTACTGAAATTATGTGGGTAGAGACCCCAGTTGTTCTCCAGGTATATTTTCAGTTTAGTTTTATTTCCTTTGTTTTTTTTTACACATATTAATAACCACGATGTGGAGCCCTGACACAGATAGAAGGCGACGCGGTAGACCTCGCAGGAGTTGGCGGGACGAGCTGGACAAAACCAACGCCCAGTGGCCCACATTAGCAATGGATCAAAGAATTTGGAAGTCATGGGGAGTGGCCTTTACCCAGCAGTGGGATGATACAGGCTAACAGTAACAGTAACATATTAATTACATTTTTAAATATCCTAATATAAAAATAAAAAAGGCTTTTAAAAATATAAAAAAATAGTAGCCCACCAGCATCGGGAACAGGGTCCGAGCAACAATATGCGCCGTGTCCAGAGATACTGCTTTCTGAATCAAGCCCTTAATCCAGCTGCCAAGCGAGAGTTAGTTTTATTATTATTTTCATCCCTTCTAATAATAAACTGTGCCTATTTTACAACAATAGCACTTTACTCAACAAGTAAATTAGGTTAATTGTCTAAATACATCATTTTCCCTAATTACGTCACCCAATCTGTCTTATCCCTAATGAAAATCTCGGGGAAAACAACAATAAACGCGGACGACAATAGTCTCCCTTACCCTATTTTTGGTACAACAGATATTCTCGTAAAAATGCTTACTGGGACTAGAGCTACTTATTCTGATACGCGTAATTTTCGAATAAAACGAGTTTAAGCACGATTTGCGAACGAGTTGGTATAAAAGTTTCTTTTATTGTCTAAATTATTGGCTTTGAAAGCCGTTTAATGGTAAAGCTGCCATTTTCCTATTACCAGGTAATATAGTAAGTTATCGATATCTTTTTTATTGTAAAGGGTTTTCTTATTTTGCGAAAGTAAGTTGGTTTTGATATATCCTTTTGAATTTTCATGCTTGAGTGAGCGTACGAATTTATAAGTAGAGGGATAGTATCGAGAAACTTCGTGATATGTTTATATAATAAAATAATTTGAAAATATTCAGAAAAAAAAAACATCACGATGGCGCCCTGCAGGGTTAGGCAGATTTATACTTAATATTACACCCACAGTTCACCGGTTATGTTTAAGTCCCGTGTAAAAGATTGTCAGCCTATTGCCATCAACCGGGCACAAATTATATTTAGAAACATAATAGTAACTTTGGTCTTCTTCGATTCCAAGTTCGATCAAAGAGCGAAATGTGGGTGCGCTATTAGACCTCTGCCTACCTCTTCGCGAATTACAGACGTGATGTTGAAAATATTTATAATCTCGTCTATGTCGTGTTCTGAAAATATAGCTCATTTGTTCTTTAATAATTTAAGTAACAATTATTTTTACTAAGCTAACAATAACAGAATTCATGAAGAATATCCATTTTGAGGCTATTCCTCTCTCTTTTAATGTAATTAAGCTTTCTGGGAAAACTTAGACATAAACAGTTTTGTGATCATAATTATGAAAATTTTCACGAAACTCATACATTATCTTAAGAAACATGTAGATATTTTGATATCTAATAAAATATCATAGACACTCTATTTATTACATTTGCCACTTTTTGTGAACCTATTCTAGTGCCTGGGCGACTGAGCTCTACTGAAAATAGAGAAAACGAATTTTCCCATATATGAGACAGCTACATCGATTTTTCGCCCACATAAACCCCTTTATTGCAACTTTCATCGAAATCGTTAGAGCCGTTTTCGAGAACGTGATTACATATATATGACATTAGTTTTAGTATATGCGAAACCTAAAACACGTGTCGAGTATTTTTATGTAAAGAATCTATGTACAAATTTTCAAAACTGTATCATGAAAAATCACAAAGTTATAAGCTTAATCTGTTACCTGGTTGTTCGCACAAAAGCGTGGTCAACATGCAACGCGCCCGCGCTGGAGCTCCAGCGTCGTCTTAAGCTCATTGATAAACATAATTTGGCAGTAGGTACCTAAATTATTGCGAGAGGTACTTAATGTCGCTCGGTGTCCAATTTGTAGCTTTTTTAAACATGTATTTTTGAGACAAAATATAACATGGTTTAAAAATTATTGGAATCGATTCAGTTACTTATTCTGAACAAACTATAGTATAGGATTTTGCTGTCTTAGGATTTTAAAGGGAATCATTAATTAAGAGTTAAAATTAAATATTCCGGACGTTGGGCTAATGCAAATAATTTTAGCAAACCCTACATCAACGATTGCAAAGAGGTTATGGCTTGGTGAAGATATCTACTCAATGATTCTCCTTTTAATAGGTATATAGTGAGTAAATATTCCACATATGTAAATAGTTTATAAGGTACGATGGGGGTTTATAAAAACCCCCTTTTAGTTAACAAAGAAAAAAAAATAAAAAAAGGATTCTAAAAAGATAAGTATCTACGACTAAGGTGATGGGTCCGCGATCGGTCGCAGTTTTAAACAACCAAATCCATTTCGTAGGGGCCCTAGCTTAATTACTGCGACCGACATTGAGAAAAAAGCCAGAAAATAAAATAAATAATCATGAAAAAAGTTTCGTTTTAAAACGATCATATTTATTTTTCCCTTCAAAAACCCATACCAGACCTAACAAAACTACACCAATAACTACTTATAAACTAGGTATATTACGTCGAGTATTACAATGTGAACCCACGGTATGCACGAACGTCAAAGCATAGTTTACCGATTACAAATCAAGTGCATATACATTGATCGAGTAAACCACACCGGTTTACCGCATCGCACCAAGGGCATTAACGTGATTGGTTGGATAAGCCGGTTTGTAGAACGCATCATAATAATTATTAGTTGTAATAATGGATTTACGTGTGCCAATTTCAGCAAGCATAATGTTATTATATGGTTAGGGACTAGCTTTACTGAAAAGCCTGAATGGGGAAATGGGGAAAAAATTAATAAAATCGTATATACATATTTATAGTATTTTGATATATACATAGTTCTAGTATTTTATATATCCTTGTAGTTTATCTTAGTAAAAAAAATTGCAGATATATACACCTACCACTGTTTGTCTCTGCATCACCCAAAGCTTGACAATTAGAAAATGCCTATGGCATTAAGTCCGCCTCTGTACTTTGTGCTTGAAGTGTCAAATAAATAAATAAATGGGCGACACAACTTAAAGAATCATAATCTTAAAAACCGGTTGTTGTAGCATATCTTGGGAGACTTTAGCAGTGGACTGCGTAAGGCCGAATTCATTAATGAATCATGAAGAGATAAAATACTTTTATTTAACACCCACTTAAACGTCACGAAAATTCTGCAAAATAAACACAACAAATATACGGGGTATTTGGTGCACATGGAACGAAAGAAGGGGTCATTTGCTGTGAAATGACGAAGACTGCAATTTTTCAAAAAATAAACCGAATAAAAAATTAAATTAAAAAAATTGTGAGGCCAAGGATGAGTTATCGGGGCTAAAAAGACAGCAAAATAATATGATGCACGTAACACCTTGTATATCTCGATGTGGAACAAAAAACAGGAACAACATACCTTTCCTTATTTTATCAGTACGATTGCGATGCAACAAATACCCAACCAAACAAGGCAATGTTGCGTTGAAAAATACAATACAGTAAGAACTTCTTCATTACTCAACGCGACGTGATGTTTGACAAACGATTGATGCATCGCAGTCCCCGGAATTCAGAGAATTGTGTAAAGATTCAGTGGAGTAAACATCTATACAAATGAATAAAATTGAAGTGTCTGTTTGTAATTGCAAAATAACAGCTTTTTACTGAATGCATATGAAAGTATATACGGTACTTATTACAAAAAATAAACATTTTTATTATTTTTTTTTGTAAATATTTTTGATTCTGCATCCTGCATCCAGTCCCGGATCTTTTTCGCGGAATTAAAACTACATACATATTTTGCATAACATTTAAGTCATGGAATTCCGCCAAGTAACGTCTGATTCTAACTTATCTTAATTTATGTCTGTCTGTCTGTATGTTTGTTCTACCTATCTCCGAAACAGCTGGACCGATTTTGCCGGGCCTTTTACTGCCAGAAAGCTGATGTTATAGGGAGTAGCTAATTAATTGAGAAAAAAAAAGATCAGGGTTAAAAAATGAAAACCCTTGAAATTGTTAACAAAATCCGATTCAAATAGAGAAGTAATATTTTTATAATAATCTCACTCGGATGAAGATCACAGACAACAGATAGTGTAAAGTAAAGTATCGTTTGTTGAAAGGTGTTGGGTCTGTAATCTTTTTGAACTTTATCCAACTCGGGGTAAGTCTCGACCTTTATACAACATTATTTTTAGTATATGCGAAACCTGAATATAGTTTGTTCAGAATAAGTAACTGAATCGATTCCAATAATTTTTAAACCATGTTATATTTTGTCCAAAAATATTTAAAAAAGGTTACAAGTTTGACACCGAGCGACACTAAGTACCTATTGCAATCATGTACCTACTGCCAAATTATTATTATCAATGAGCTCACGACGACGTTGGAGGTGTGCGCGTGGCGGCGCCGCGTGGTGACCACGTTTTTGTGCGGACAACCAGGCCACAGGATAAGGTTATAACTTTGTGATTTTTCATGACACAGTTTTGAAATGTTGTACATAGATTCTTTACATAAAAATACTAGACACGTGTTTCAAGTTTCGCAAATACTAAAACTAATGTTGTATACCTTTAAGATATTTGTGTAGGTTTACGTTGGTTGTAATATACACTACTATACCAAATAGACTAAAGCCGGGTGTTGGCTTCATAATCTTATTGTCATAACATAACGTCAGTAATCCCCTAAGGGTAAGGTAAACGTGTACCTGTCGTACTCGTATTAAGGGGTGTATCTATTGTCATCAAACAAGTTTTCATAGTTTAAAACTTAACTTATACTGTCACTTACCTATCTTCCGTGATTGTTCATTATTTTGAGTACCCGATATTTCGACGATGTTGCAAACGCCATGATCGTGGGTTGACTGGAGAATGCGGGTGGATGGAAAATAAATTGTTAGGAGCAGACAAATCTGTTCACCCTCTTTCTTTGCTACGCGCACTACTGGAACTCGACACTAAGTCACGGCCAAATACACTCACAGTATCACCAGGTTTTGTGGAGTCCTTATTACGAAAGAAGACAAATAAAGATGGTGGACAGATTTGTATACTCCTAAAAATTTTTTTTCCATTCACCCGCATTCTCCAGTCAACCCGCTGATAAAAGTGAATGAGTATAAAAAAAATCTTTGGCAAAGTTGTTTGTTTTCATGAGTGCAATCACGTGTTTAAGTATCGGTCACTAATTACCAGACACCGTAAGCATACTGCTGATATTAACATCAGTCATCTGTCATTTAAATTTTCGTAAAATAATTAAAGGAACATAAAAATTAAACTGTAATCCAGATTAAATTAAAACAAGTGTTACCTGTTTCCGACATCCGTAATGAAAATGATATTTACATTTCCCGCCGCTTTTCCGACCATTAAAAATTGTTACTTGAAGGGAAACCAAATTGCCTTTCCTTTTTTACGCATTTTAAAACATCCTCCCTTTATATCCTAAAGAAAAAACCGGCCAAGTGCGAGTCGGTCTCACACACGAAGGGTTCCGAAAAAAAACACCTTAAAAAACACGTTTCTTGTATGGGTTTCCCTCCCTTTAATTTTTAACTATATTTTTCTTTTTATTTGCTTTTATAGCTACCACAGTAATATACACTATGAAAATTTCAACTGTCTATCTGTTCACTTCAAAATAAACAGTACTATGACAGACGGACGGAAAGACAGCGGAGCTACAATACTAATTAGAGTTCCGTTGGCACACTTTGGACACGGAACTCTAAAAAAAGCGAGGGATATACGTTTTCAATTTTAAAGCCGTCTGGCTTATACCTGCAGTAAAAGATTATGTTAGATCTAATCATAATCCATTAATTAAACTCAACGGATATTACTCCGATCTTTTTACATCATTCTGGAAAAAAGATATCATGACTAAAATTCTTTTTATTTTCTTTAGTAAAAGTAAGGCTTAGTATTTCCCTCGCGTATTATTTTGGCGTACATTTTTCTGACTTATTTTTAGTTGACCTACTGGTGACCTTTTCACTTTTAGGAGTTTTTATTTTAGACTTGTTGACATGCGATCCGGAGGGTGTTCTGTGAATAGTAGGGAAATTAAGTATTTTCTAAAAAAAAAAACAATAAAAGCACGAGTATAAAGGGTGTAAACAAGACCCTTAACGAAGCCGAAAGGCCTTTGTTCAACTCGTCATTGCGACCATTTTTTGTTCTAGACCATACCAGGGAACCTTCTAGTCACGGAGACATTGGGGGTCAAAGTTCCAATTTTTTCACAAGTTTTTGTTTAAATACATGTTTTTAATGTATTTACTTTACTTTAAACACCTCCACGACCCCCGTACTATTCAATCCATCTATCAATAAAATGTTTTGAGTGCGTTACATTGAATCCTACCGTAAAACGTGATTTATAACCCCAAAAAAAAGTCGTTTCTGCGTGCGTTTAGTCATTTTTGCTTAAAGTTACTTAGTCTAAGTTGCTTGGTTGACGGCTTCGTGAGGGGTACGTTTACACTTTGTATTCTTATATATTCTCAATTTAGTAATTCGTCAAAGCAAACTTTCAGAGTTCCGTACATCGCGATGATGAACATTCTCAATTAATTATTTCGTCATATAGTTCCTTCTGACTCACGTAAGTCGTACTTTCAAACTTTATGTATAAGATACATCTGTATTTTAAATTTCTAAGTGTATTACTGAACTTCGATGTGTTTGTGATCATTAATTTGGATTTCCTCCTGATTCCGTTTTAGTTTATTTTTTGCGATAAGAATAGTAAGTACCACCAATAAGTAAAACTAAGTAAATAATGATTGCCGTGTGAAACCAGGATTTTTCATTTTTAAATCGTTCAAAGTACTTCACGTTTACTAGGTCCAGTCTTATTAGAGACTTCATAATGGTTAGGGATTTGTTAGTGAAAACAAAAAACATGCGCGGGATAACCGCCAAAGTTTGTAATCAATATCACGGTGTTTACCAGTATTATAAATATGTTGTAGATACTTCAGCTGGCCACATATACAGGGTGTAAACAGATAAGTATTCTGTACATCAAACTAAGTAACTTTACGCAAATATTATTGCTGGGATACGACTCTTTTTTTGGGGTGAATAATCACGTTTTACAGTAGGACTTGATGGAACGCACTCAAAGCATTGTACCGATGGATGGATTGAATAGTACGGGGGTTGTGGAGGTATTTAAAGTAAAAATCTTACATTAGAAACACGTATTTAAAAAAAAATGTGAGAAACTTGGAACTTTCAGGAATGGTCGAGAACAAAAAAATGAACGCAAAGACGGGGACAACAAGCCTTTCGACTTCGTTAAGGGTCTATTTACACTTTTTATAAGTGTAGGTACACGTCGAAAATTCTACGTAGAATCGTGATTAGACATAATGTCAGATAAATAAACCTAACTGTGGGCGCAGAAATGGGATACATCTCCATTTATCAACACAGACGATTCCCTTTCAAGTTTTCAGTATCTGGGGCAAGTTTCAAACTTCCTCTAATATTCTTCAAAAAAAAATCTGCCAATTGCGAGTCGGACTCGTGCATGGGAGCCCCCTTAAATTTTTAGTTTATTTTTATTATTTGTTGTTATAGCATTCTGTGAAAATGTCATAGCATAGTCAGCCCATAATGTTCCCACTGCTTGGACACAGGCCTCGTCTCTATGAGAGGGAATGGGCTATAATCCACCACGCGGGCCCAGTGCGGGTTGGTAGAAGTCACATGTCTTCGAATTTTTGGTTCTAGGACATGCCGGTTTCCTCACGATGTTTTCCTTCACCGTTTTGAGAGCCGTGGTGATGAAATAAATTACACAAAGTAATGCGCCTGCCTGGGTTCGAACCCACGACTTATTGCTCGTAAGTCGGGACCGCCACCACTGGGCCACCGCTGCTCTCGATGAAAATGAAAACGTCAACTGTGAAAATGTCAACTATCTGCCTATTACGGATCATGAGATACAGCCCGCTGACAGACAGACGGACGGACGGACAGCGAAGGTTTAGTAATAGGGTCCCGTTGGTTACCCTACGGCTACGGATCCCTAAAAAACTACTACTATTCAATTAATAAAAATTTTCTCAATATTATTTTAAAGGGGAAACGCTCACTTAATCCGTCAGCAGACAATTAGCATAGATGTGGCGCAGATATTATTAATCTCATGAATATTTATAGCGTACAGGTAGACGGGTGAATTTTCATATTGAGGGATTATACGCCTTCACGGTCGTTTACTGTACGTCATCTTTTAATTCATTGGATCAACGGATGAATAATAAGCGCCGTGATATAATAAATCATGATGGAAATTTATTCACCTTCACATTTAGAGGTAGGTGGAGTATATACCGCACGATTTTTGTAGGCGCAGTAACCGAAGGTTAGTACGAATCTAGTACAAATGGGGTATTTTTAGCTTTAGAAGCTCGTGGCTGTATAGTAGCAGCCGCACGAGTCGATCTTCAGGTGAAGCCGCGCTAGCCAAGGTCAGTCCACGGATGGGTGACCATCTGTTACATACCCGGCTGATATTTGTAGATTTTTGACAGTTGTGGCCCGAAAGTCTCACAGCCAGTCTTACCAAAGGGCATCGTATTACCCAGTACTAACTGGGTTGTGGGGGTCAGAAAGGCACGGCTCCATGTAAAATACTGGTATTTAGTTGCATCCGGTTAAATTGGAAGACGATCCCAACATTGTTGGGAAAAAGCTAGGCAGATGATGGGGTATTTTTAGCATAATAAAATAATTAAGCCTTTCATAGTCCACTGCTGGACATAGGCTTCTACCAAGCTGCGCTACAACACAGTATACTCCACCATCTGCACCCAGTCTCACAGAGTCACCTTCTTAAGGTGACGGCACGGTTGGTGCAGTGGCTGAGCGATTGACTGCTGCGCTTCGTGTCGAGGGTTCGATTCCCGCACGGAACAAAATATTTGTATGGCCTACAGGTAGTTGTTCCGGGTCTGGCTGTTTGTGTATGTGAGCTGAAATTATCATCGTTTTCGCGTCGGTGTCCCTTCCACCCCGTATCTAAAACTAAAACATAAAAAATACGACTTTCATCATTACAGTCCTCTTAAGCCGCGGGAATTAATACGAAAGAATGATCAAAAAGAAGAAAATTGCTTCGTAAAATAATGAAGACAAATCTCTCTGCAAATGAAACTATTTTTTATAAGAAAATCCACCTAATTAAGCCTGTCATCGCTAGATTTGAGGGACGGCAATCCTAACCGATTTGCCGACAATGCTGCAACATTGTGTAAATATAAAAGCGTTGTCAAATTGAATCTGTCGGTTAGGTGGCAAACGAATGTGATTCGCGGTGGCCGGAGCAGAGTGAGCGGACGGAGCAAGCGGAGCGGAGCGAGCGCAAATGTAATTTGCGTCGTTTCGACGATCGGGACGACTTTTAAAATTTCTCTTTGAGCAGTGAGAGGGTTGTGCAGCGTGCACATTTCGTTAATGGTTACAGTTTGAGCTTTATAATATTATTTTGGGGTTAAAATATTTCAAAAGAGGAATTACTTTCATGAATCTAGTGCAGTCGAAGTTCAAAAACGTTCGGGATTTATAGGATTCAGAACTGAGGTACCTGCGAACGTGTATGACCATATGTATGAACGAGGATAAAGCGAAAGGAGTATTGATCGTAGCAGGTGGTGTTTTGTTGTTTCTGTCTACCCACAAGGGAAAAGGAGTGCGTATTTGTACACACGGCATCACATCAAGCTCTACATAACCAGTATAACCTGACTTCGCTTTGTATGAGCTTCCCGTACGATGAGAGATCAGCTTAATTTGGTTTTGCATAGCTTGATAGTCTGCCGTGCGTACGTTCTCCACCACTTCTGTGGTTAGTCGAGATTTTAGGACCGCGTGGTTTTAAATTGAATTTTAAAATTCTTTCAAAGTTGGAAAAGACTTCAAATATGAGATTTATCGGGAAAAAATTCTGTATAAATCGCCTGATACCTAAACGAACTGAAGTATTGTGAACAGAAATTGCTTCCGTCCTCAAAGTTGTAAAACGAATCGTTTGAAAAGAAAGTGCCTACAAAGAAAGCTATGGAATATGGAATTTTACGGAAACCAAGGATATCGGTAAAATAACGCATAAAAGTACACAAGTATTGTCTCTCCGTCTCCCTGTAATCCAATTTTTCTAGCGATAAGGCCGCCTCTTGTGTCACCCTATGTATAATGTCTACTACTTTACATACCTTTAATTCGTTTGGTGTACATAAGTACATCATAAAGAATACTTTATGAAATTGTTATGTCTAATTGCATGCTATATACAACATTAGTTTTAGTATATGCGAAACCTGATACACGTGTCTAGGATTTTTATGTAAAGATCTATGTACAAAATTTCAAAACTGTATCATGAAAAATCACAAAGTTATAAGCTTGTTCTGTTACCTAGTTGTCCGCACAAAATCGTGGTCACCACGCAGCGCGCGCCTACAGCGTCGTCTTGAGTCTTGAAATTATTGCGATAGGTACTTAAAGTCGCTCGGTGACCAACTTTTAACTTTTTTTAAATATTTTTGGGAAAAAATGTAACATGGTTTAAAAATTATTATAATCGATTCAGTTACTTATTCTGAACAAACTATATTCAGGTTTCGCATATGCTAAAAATAATGTTGTATATATAAGTATAACCATGATGTAAAATCTAAATATTTGTACGGCTGAAATGCCAAATACAGTGTAACCCATCGGTCATAAGAACTAAACACTCGTAAATAGTTACGAGTGTTTACTTCTTAATACTTAACATCTTCGCACACAGTAAAATATTCAGTTTACGACCGAGAATGGTTATTTAAACAGATAAAGAGATTTCTGTGAAATTAACTTTTTTATTAGCTGTGCAAAGTACTTTCAAATTGGCCAGTGGAGATGATTTTCCTTATTTATACCTCAACATTTATAAAACCATTTCATTGAGATACAGGTTTCTTGAGATACATTCCTAGTTCAGGTAGAATCCAACTAATATACATAATAGTTTTCAAGACTCTAACATTGTAAATGATTTTATAAATAAATTGTTTCAATAAACAATTTTATTGGTCTCGCAACCGCTACTGCTGAGCAGAAGTTCAATTCCTAGGTCGGGTATTGTGTTTTTTCACTAGATATATCCCAGTAGCAGCCACATGGTTTGTATTTGTGTCCTATTAATGGCAATAGCATCGTCCTCTGTAAGATTAGGACTTAGAAATAACTAGCGATGTGGGTACACCTCTGCCTCACACTTCGGAGTGTAAGTATCCACCCACACAGATGATCATCAGTCTGCTTCTGATTACAGCTGACGTATCGATGACTCATCGCTTCGCGCGGACTCAATATTCCTCCTGTTCAGATGTCATTTCGAGCACAGATAAAAAACTTCATCATAAAAAAACTTAATGCCAAAGATAGAGAACTGGGTCATATGTCAATCAAAACCCATTACAGAGATTAACTCATAACCCTAAAAATTATTCAAGTAAAATGTCACAGGAAATTCAATCTGTAAGTCAAGTCGCCTTCACAGATAAAGAACAAGTGTGTGGTTGAACTAGAACTTAAAGTTCCTTTAAACTTGTCTTTAGAATTCAAAACTAAGTTCTAGCCAGTAAAGATGTGGTGGCACATTTTCTTGGTGAAGTTAACATTATCTTACTTAATCCTTGTTTTTGTGCCATTTAATATTTTCACAACCTCTGTTGCTGTTTGTTGTTGTTGTTGTTGTCTGTTGTTTTGTTGTTGTTTGTTGTTGTTGTTGTTTTTTTTTTGTTGTTTTGTTGTTCTTTGTTTCTGTTGTTGTTGTTGTTTTGACGAGTTTTGACGTTTTTCGTAACGTTTATACGTCGATTGTTGAATCGAAAATACAATTCTAATACAGCATTTTAATTAAATTGTTTGCAACAAACACAATCAGTATCATCCACAGAAATGAATCAATTCTTAAAATTAATCATTTTTATTTTTTAAATCGACGTATTTACTCGTTCGTTACGCTTACACCGCGTGCTTGTGCTAGTGTCTCTGTTTAACAAACTTATTCTTTCTAACCTTATTCCAAGTATGTTGGGGTCGGCTTAAGCCAGATGTAGCTGATCAGAAACCGGTATTTTATATAAAACGACTGATAAACTCACCTCCAAACATCTGTTGCTGGGTGATATAACACTCTTAGGTAAACGCTTAAATGTTGCGACGTCGTGTCGTAGAATTCTACGACATGCATTGAAAAAAATAACGAAAAAATGTCAACTGTCGACGCTGAACTCAAACAAAAGTTAACCTTTAAAACGTCAAGAAAAACTACAATAGGTACCAGTGCCATTTACTACACAATGTGAACCAAAAATATGCAAATAACCTGTTCGGAACACGAGCTGCCGCACTAAAACAGGAGTACACAGGAATTTACATACGTTTTCTATCCAAAACGAATAAACCTCGACGGTATTCCAAGAATTCGGTCTACGTGGCATACAGAACGAGCTGAACCGACTTTACAAAAGGAAGAGGTTTATTTTTACTATAATTAAAAGTCTGTTATGCTCGTTATTAAGTTGCAAATAATAAATTAATCTGTATCAAAATATTATAGTACAAAAGAATACACAGAATACAGATTACAAATAAAGTTGTTTTTTTTTATAAAAACTTTGCCCCACGCTAAGAATTTAGCCTGTACCGTGGGTGCGTTTTTCAAACATTTAAACTCACATACACAAGCAACCAGACACGGAACAACTACTTGTAGGTCATACAAATATTTTTGTTCCGTGAGGGAATCGAACTTACGAAACGCAGCGCGGCAGCCCATCAATCAGCCAATTCGCCAACCGTGCCGTTGAAGAATAACCTCCTTTAATAAAATTAAAATCTTAATCTCACATACTATTGTTTTAATACAACCTCCACAGTTCTTGTGTGTGCTGAGAATGAGGTCTTCAGTTCGATTCCCAGATCCGGTAGAGTGTTATTAGATTTTTCTATTAGGATTTTCTTAATAACAGCCCGGATTCAGGATCTGTGTCCAGTTGATGGCAAGAGTCCTATTCATACCTATTCGCCCCTATTCTTCTTCTTCTTCCTGGCTCCATCCCACTTTAGGTGGGGTCAGGTCTCTTAATGTTCTGGCGACAGGACAATCTGTCTTGGGTTGTCGGGTTGAACAGTTCTTCCTTAAATTGTAACTTCGTCATGCTAGTATACCAAGTAGCCGAAGGTTTTCCTCCATCTCTCTTATATTCATTTAGGCCTATTTGTCCCTATTAACTACATGACAAAATAACTGGCGAAATGATTAAAATTTCGCTATTATACTTTTTTATTCTTTATTTATATATTCAAAATCTGTAATACAGTAACATATAAAAAGTCTGCCAAACAGCAAAACAGTTTGTCGGCATTTGTTCTCACTTCACAATAACAATTAAAACAAATTTAGTTTTTTTTATATATAACTAAAATAAAGTATTAAAAAAGAAAGTGAATTTACAAATTACATTCTCACATTTGACACCCATACATGATAGATGCAAAATTAGCTATGGACACAATGAGAGGTAGTGTTTTTGAGAACCTTTTTAAGTTGGTTGGTTGATTTGACAACTACTATTCGATTTAAATAACAATGGTAGGTATCTACCTTTTCGCCATATTGTGTCGTTTTAGAAACTTCAGTGAGTCGGTTTTCACCAGATTTGCATAGAACATGCCAACTCATCAACGTGAAGTTTGCGCGACTCTAGTCAAGGCCGTCTGTTGTGTTGTTATTCAAATACTATTGCACGGTACTGGCTGAAGCTGTATGTCATTACACAGGATCAAAATTATTTCTTATTTTGTTGTCGATGGACTTCTGACGGAATCATCACTCAAAGAGCTGATAAGATTTATAATTTCCTATTTTGTATGCTTGCTTTTTTTCTAAACAATTAAGTGTTAATACAATTCGTTGTGTTTTGTGGTGGCAAGTTTCATTGGTTGACATTTTGTTCCTAAATTAAAATTGTGGGGGTATAGAGAACAGGGTGTAAAGTTCTTCGTCCCCCATAAAAAAGGGAGGATCCTCCGACCAGACGGGTGTTATGTCTGGTGGGGTACTGCCCGACAGTTGTTGTCGGGTACTTCTATATACTCTTAAGTCGCGGATAACTTTACTTGCGCGATGCAGGGTTTAGGTGCATTTCGATGTTTAGTTCATCATCTGTGTCTAAGATGGCGCCGTAGTTCTTTTTGTTCTCTGTTTCTGTAGTACTCTTTGTAGTGCCGCTACAAAATCAACGGTTGTATTAAATCATTTTTGTATCTTATTGTCTTTATTTAAACATCTTAGCTTCTGTTTGCTAAAATCTCTAGATGCTTTAAATTGTGAAAATCCAGTCAGTAGCCATTTTGATTGCGGCATCAGTGGTATTTTAGGTCATACCGAATCCCGTAAGAAAAAGGGCACTTAGAACACTTCAGCAAGTGAATATGGTCTGACCACTCGCTCTGGGTCCTGGATGGGAAATAATTTAAAGTAGATAGGCTATTCCTGACTTAAGTGCTGCTTAAAAGCACCCGATACATATGCTCTAAGTGAGAGTGATGTGATATTAACATATGTGTATCTAATAATAGTATATTATTTGACTACATAACAGTATATAGGAGGAGCTCGTGGTTAAATAATAACAGCCGCTCGGGCCGGTTTTTAGGTTAAGCCGTGCCTGCCTAAGTTGGTCTGTTGATGGGTGACCTCCCATTACATACCGAGTTTCCTCCGTGCCTCGGAAAGCACGTTAAGCCGTTGGTCCCGGCTGTCATTTGTAGATCTTTGACAGTCGTTAGGTAGTCAGAGGCCCAAAAAGTCTGACAACCAGTCTCACCAAGGGGAATCGTATTACCCAGTACTAACTGGGTTGTGGAGGTCCGATCAGTCACGCCATGTAAAATACTGGTATTCAGCTACATCCGGTTAGACTGGAAGCCGACCCCAAAATAGTTGGGTAAAGGCTAGGCGGATGATGATGAACAGTAGACACTACGTAGAAGACCTTGTTCCCGAAGGGAAGCCCGCAGGAATCGGCTTCTTAGATATCTTGGGGTCTGCTAAGTGCGATTGGTGCCATCTATCATTCGTAGAACTTTAGCAGTCGTTACGGGTAGTCAAAAGCCCGAGAGTCTAACAACCAGCCGTACAGAGTGGTATCGTGGTACGCCGTAACTTGGTGTTGGAGTTCAGTGGGTCTTAAATCTCTACTTTAGTAGAATCATTAAAAGATATTACTATGAATCATGGTTCTGTATGGTGTCCGGACGTAAAGATTAGCACCATCCCATATCTTCCCGTGGGTGTCGTAAGAGGCGACTAAGGGACTTACCAGAGAATGGGCAGCAGCGTTCTCTGATTCTACAACAACCATACTGCGATCGCCAACCCGCCTGCCAAGCGTGGCGATTATGGCAAAACCCCCCTTCTTGCGGGAGGCCTATGTCCAGCAGTGGACTTCTTTCGGCTGAAATGATGATGATGACTATGAATCACGCTAAAATTCTTAAAATGGTCAAAGACGCAGTTAATATTATGAATTGCCACTTTTTGACCATTTTACGAATTGTAACGTAATTCATATTATTATCCTATTGTGATTCTGCTAAAGCGGTAATTTAAGACCCCCAGATAGGATGCCAACTGTATTCTGTTAGACTGAAAGCCAGCCGATTTGAAGTAAAGAGAACAGATGTAAATCAAGTTTCTATATCCAGAAACAACACGAACAATTCAATTCATTTACCGTTAACTTGTATGTTCCTAACAACAGTTGTTTGATTTCGATTGTCGCGGAATGGCGTACATTCTCATTAAAGACGAATTTGTTTACGATTCCGAATTACTTGGTGACGCAACCGAAATACGTTGGAGTAAGTAATACTTGGGATTAAATGGAAGTGAGAGTAAGGGATATCTCATGTTATTTGTATTGTAACATGAGTTTAAAAATACACCGTTAGATTGTTACGAAAGACAGTGTGACAACAGTCTAAAACGGGAAAGCTATTGTGTCATTCAGTAACAGTAAGTTTGGAGGTCATATAGACAGCCACTGTATGTAAAATATGTACTGATATTGAACTGCGTCAGTTTAGAAAGGAACCCGCGGCTTTTTACGTATGGAAATCCTCAATGCATGTCCTCCGCCGTGGGACCAGTGGAGGGGTCTGTCAGACTCCTACTGACTAAAACCACACGGTGTTCCTCCTCTTCACTTCTGGCTGGGTTGCGGAGACACGATTGCATCCTCCTCAATCACCCCAGCAGTGACGGTTTGCTTGCAATAAACCCCGTTTCAGGTAAAGGCGGAGTGAGCTGGTCCTCGCCCTGTCTTTCTATGTAAGATGCACGCGGAAACACCAGGCGACACCAACCCTAATGTGCAATGTGTTCCCGAAAGGTGTGGTCATATTTAAGAGTGTGGTATAGACCATCAAACTGAACAATTGTTATTAACGCCTGCCCCATACATTTGGGTCGAGTCGGTATTGAACTTTTGTACTTTTCTGGAACACGCTGTATAGTTGGGTAAAGGTTATCCGTCATCATCACTGATGATGATGTCGGATCATCATCATCTGCCTAGCCTTTTGCCAACTATGTTGGGGTCGGCTTCCAGTCTAACCGGATGCAGCTGAATACCAGTATTTCACATTGAGCGACTGTCTATCTATCCTCCACAACCCAGTTAGTACTGGGTAATACGATACTCTTGGGTAAGACTGGTTGTCAGACTTTCCAATGATGATGTCGCTTATAAGAAATAAATAATTAATGTATCAATAAGAAACACACATAATTACATAGTTTTATATCTTCTACAAAGATGCTCACTATATTTTTCAACTTACACAAAATACAAAGCAATCTTTCAAATACGTTCCCTAATCAGCATCAAATAGAAAATTAATAAAAAATAGTTGAACAAAAGACTAACTAAATACTAACAAGTAAAATTCATAATATTATACCATTCTGAAGTCCTCTTGGCTAGACTTAATACTTCAAAAGAAGTGACTTACTGCGTGCACACACAAAGGACCGCAAACTCAGAGCAGATTTAAATTTCCTTTAAAGTCAGTAAATCAGACTGATGGTACAGTCAGTAAAAAAGATAAGTAGGTAGGTTAACGGAAAGCTACTGCGCTGCGTGTAGCGGGTTTGATTCTCGCAAGGAACAAATATTGGTATGGCCTACAGGTTTGTTCCGGGTCTGGCTGTTTGTGTTAAAAATAAACATTTAAACTCACTTGAGTTTAAATATTTGTAAACGTACCCACGATACAGGAGAAAATCCTAGTGTGAGGCAACGTTTTTTTTTTAAAAGACAAGGTAATGACTTATATTTAATTAAACATTTTGTCGAGCACTCAACAATCATTATAAAGCTCATTTATTCAAATAAGACAGAGAACCACGACTTTGGATGCTAAATTAGAAAGGACACTACCATAAGGCTCGTGGCTAAATAAACAAATAACAGTCAGTCAGATCAATCTTTAATTTAAGCCGCGCTTGTCTCGGTTGGTCCGTGGATGGGTGATCACCCATTACATACCGAGTTCCCATCATTAAGCATTTGGTTCCGACTGTCAATTATACATCTTTGACAGTGGTTACAGCTAGTCAGTGGCCCGAAAGTCTGACAAGCAGTCTTACCAAGGGGTATCATATTTTTCAGTACTCACTGGGTTGTGGTATTCAGCTGCATCCGGTGAGACTGGACTAGACTGGACCGAATTCAACATAATAAGGAAAAGGCTAGGCAAATGATGATTACCATAAGGCAATCTTCCCAAAAAAAATCAATGCAACTATGACATCCGATCGTCTGTCAATGTACGAGAATGTCTAACCTCGCATTTACAAGTTAAAATGTTTCTCTTTGACAAGTCATGGTCAGGTGGTACCACGCAGCGGCTGCTGAGCACGAGGTTCTGAGTTCCATGGCTTTGCCATTAGGAATTTCTTAGTAGCAGCCACGGAGTCTGGATTTATGCCCAGTTTTGTATAAAATTACATGATTACATGTTTTATACCTTTGTGTAAATGATATATAAGTCTTTTGCTATCTTAGTGCTTATGGAAGGTTATTTTTAACCCCCGACGCAATAGAGGGATGTTATAAGTTTGACCACGATGTGTGTGTGTCTGTCTCTGGCACCGTAGCTTTTAAACGAGTAAACCGATTTGGATGCAGTTTTTTTATTTGAAAGCTAGTTTCTTGGCGATGGTTTTTAGATACGTTTTATCAAAATCGGTGCAGCCATTTACTAGTTATGAGGGATGAAAGTGGGTATGAAAAATCGAATAATTTCAAATATACCCAAGTGGTATCAAATGAAAGTGCATGATGTGTATATTACAATGAGACATATTTTATCAAAATCAGTTCAGCCATTTAAACATGTGGGTGAAAGTGGTGATGAATAATCGAATATTTTCAAATATACCCAAGTGGGGTATCAAATGAAAGGGCCTGATGTATTACAATTATACATGTTTTCATCAAAACCGGCTCAGCCATTTTATTGACTTCAAATGTTTATTCGCTTTTCTTTGATGTGGTGGGGGTTTTTTAAATTGTAAATTTAATTTTTTACTAGCATACGCTTTTGTGGCCAGTACATAACCGCCATATTTCAATAGTTCTAAATTCGAACGCAGTGCTCTCACGTCAGAATTTCCTTGGAATATATAGTAAGGCTCAAGTGAACGTAGAAATGTAGTAAAAGTTTTTGTCGTCTGAAATTTTTAACATGTTGGCACTGGCTTTTGTGATATACTGCATTTAGTCATATTCAGAATCGAATTCTTTATTTAAATTATTGAGTCAGTTATACGCGGTATAGGCGGGTCGATGCAACATGCTTGTCCGTAGATTTGCTCGATGTACGTGTGAAGTAAAAGTGACGCTTTTTAAAGCATATTGCCAGTCATTACATTATACACGTGCAACCTCTGGACAAACTGTACGCGGAAAATCATCAATGCTCTTCGAGTTCAATAAAACAATGCATTCAGGACGCTGCTGGGGTTGCCACGCTTCTGTAGTGCGTCGGGAATGTTTGACACTGAGGGCTTCTTAGCTATCAGACGTAAGCGTGCCGCGTCGCTGCTGCAGAGGGTCCGGGGCAGCTCAAACAGTCTCCTGAATGTCATTGCGGGGAAATTTGATTGCCCGTTTATGAATTATCCATCAAATCTACATGTTTTACTAACATAGTTTTTAAGTTCATGTTTACTAACAATTTATATCGATGTGAAATGACATCTGAAATAAATGATTATAATTATTTATTTTTACAGGGAGTAGAAGAATCCACCACATAACCGCCAACCAAGGGTTCTGCTTATCAAACTAAGTAACTCTACGCAAAAAATATTGCTGGGAAACGACTTATTATAATCATAAATCACGATTTACGGTAGCGCTCCATGTAACGCACTGAAAACACACACACGCAAGTAACACGTATGTAGTTACAGAAATGTAATCATTAGATTAGATTTTAATGATTGCAATATTCTGGAACTACATACGTGTTACTTGCGTGACAAATTTTTCATCAACATACAACCTGACACTGACCTGCGAATTGCAAAAAACGTAAGAAAAAATGAATTTCGCGGACTACCCTGACGCTTCCACATTAAGAGCGTTAACGTCTCACGGCATTTCATACAAACTTTCAAGTATTTTTTTCTAAACGACTGAACCGATTTAATGAAACTTCGTACGCATAAGCAGGATACATTACTCTAAAAACTTGACAGAGAACTTTTCGAAATGTCTTTAAAAAAAAAGATAATTGGAAATTTCCGTTTCTATGGAAAATCTAAAATCGGTCTAATTTTGCTGGAACATTATTTTTCTAAAATTCTCTCTGTCAAGTTTTTAGACTTATGTATCCTGCTTATGCGTACGAAGTTTCATTAAAATCGGTTCAGTAATTTCGAAAAAAAATCACTTGAAAGTTTGTATGAAATGCCGTGAGACGCTCATAAGTTGAATAAATCTACCTTTTATTCAAGACGACAAAAACCCCTTTACATTCAACTCCCAATAATCGCTTTAAGAGCACCACTACTGACTAAAGCAAATAGAATATTTTGCATTTCATCTCGCTGCAATGCATTTGAAACCGGTTCATCTGCGTAAGAACAATGGCTGCTATTATCAATGGATGCTGAATGACAATGGATACGATTGTGTGCCTCTCCTAGTGGAAATCTTGCATTTGAAGGCTATATCCGATCTTTGGTTCTTGGCTTTCTAGAGAGCATTTTAATGGGTTGTAAGTCTTAGTGGCTAGTTCTAAAAAGTAGATCACAATTTATCAATTTGTGCTCTTACAAATGACATTCTTTCGGCGATATTGACTGAGCTTCCGAAAAGGTATGATAATTTAGTTGTAAGTCGTTGCAATACTGACTGTTTCAATACCGTCTTGCGTAAAAACATGGCTTCTATGATTCGCTGAGTGCTTGGGAGCGTCAACCACATTGTGCAGGTCATTAGCGAAAAGCCGTTCTGCACTATTATCGCACATTGGGTACCTGCATGGACACGTACATGTGTATTCGATGCGTCAGTGATTCATGTGTATGAATTAAAATATTTTATTACCCATACTTCTGAAATCAAATTGTTTAATGTAATTGAAAATCGCGTTTGGAAATCACGAAAATTGAAGCTTTCACTTGTTTTGTTAGCTTATTTGGGGTCATTTGCATCGTTCTAGAATATGGAGTTTTGTCACAATTTCATATATTTGGAGATGCGTTTTATTTTCACTCTCATTAGGGTATCAATAATTAACTCTAGAAAAAAAACATTCCACTTTTTGTGTCCCACATATTGTCTCTACCTGAGTATGAATGCAAGTTTCTCACGTCATGTTAATTATAACTTTCACAATTTATACGTATTTTAACCCTCTGAGCTATAGTTAACATAAAAGTGAAGTACTCGTAAAATACATTTCCTGGAACAATGGCTGGAGCCGATATTTTTGAACGTATTTTGAGGGCAATCCGGGGACTTTTAGAGACTCAAGCCAAAATCCGCGCACACAACGGAAGGGATTAAGGGAAAGCTCACAAATTTTAACACTGAGTATATGTGAGGCTCTGCAGACAAGGATTGTTCCAAAAGTTACATTGAAAATTTTTAATTGTAAAATTTAATTTAATTTTCAGAATAAAGTTAAAACGAGTTACCGGTATGAACAGGATCGTTGCACCTTGGTAGGTATTCGTAAGCGAAAAATGGTCTATTTGTGAGACAAAGGAGTAACAGAACAAGCTTATAACTTTGTGATTTTTCACGATACAGTTTTGAAATTTTGTACATAGATTCTTTACATAAAAATACTTGACACGTGTTTCAGGTTTCGCACTAAAACTAATGTTGTATATTTTAATATTCAGGCACTAAAACGTAGTGTTCACTTTTCAGGGTTGAGATTGTGTAATTACTTTGTTAGAAAAAAACGTTGGTCTATACATATTTCTGTTCTTGACCGTACCACAATTAGTGATGAAAATAGGTAAAGTCTTGACAAGATGTCTGTGAAGAGTGAAATATTGAACCCTATAAGGACCGATTTAGTACATATTACAGTACATGTTTAGCAGAACTGAGTAAAAAGAGGTCACAGAGTACGGAGACGCCTCGACCACCGCTATTCATTAAGAGACATTGAAAACACTTTTCTCACAAGCCAAACATGTCACCGATTACTCGGATATCCTCTCAATACTACACAAATGACCGAAGGCTTTGTTCGTGAATAATGAGACTGTTTGTGACAGCAGTCGTGCGCTCCACGCAGTTTTGGTTCCAAGAATATTATAAGTACTGCTGTCTCTAGTCGTTACCGGTTCTGGTTCTGTACTTTGTGTCAAATGTACTACATCACTACTGTAATGTGTATTTTTTGCTCAATATTACTTACCGCATAATATGTTTGTACGAGTGAATTCGAGGAATTCTGTTTAAATATGATTGCTTCTGAAAGGGTGGAGACCTGGTGTCCTGGAGGCCTTTCGTCTAGCTTAAGCATCATTCTAGCATAGCATAGCATAGCATAGTCAGCCTATAATGTTCCCACTGCTGGGACACAGGCCTCCTCTCTATGAGAGGGAATGGGCTATAATCCTCCACGCGGGCCTAGTGCGGGTTGTTAGATGTCACATGTCTTCGAATTTTTGGTTCTAGGACATGCCGGTTTCCTCACGATGTTTTCCTTCACCGTTTTGAGAGCAGTGGTGATGAAATAAATCACACAAAGTAATGCGCCTGCCTGGGTTCGAACCCACGACTTACTGCTCGTAAGTCGGGACCGCCACCGCTGGGCCACCGCTGCTTTCCTCCCATCAAGCATCATTCTCCCACAATATAATAAAACCATGTATTGCTCAGGAAACCTAATAATGTAATTACTTGTGGTGAGAAATAATTCTTTATGTTGTCTTATCACTTAAAAGTACCCAAGTCTCAACCTTCGAGCTTCCAAGAATCTACTTCTCCGAATTCATTCACCGCACCGGTTTTATGTCAAATTCTTACGCTATCTCTACTATAAAGCTCTAGAACGCACCACCTTTTGGCATTAAAAATGCTAAAAGCAAATTTACTTTTAAAAGAAAAGTTCGTAACTACTATTTAAGTCAGACTAAATAGCTCTCAATTAGAAGTCGACTCATAGTAATTATTATTAGGCTTCTCATTTTTTATTTTGGTATTTGTTAAAATATTTATTAGTTTATTTTATTTGTATATATGTTTTAGTATCAATATAAATATGTATATACATTTTCGAAAACAAGAAGTTATTTTTTAGAATTTGTGCGCAGTGGCTGAGCGATTCACTGCTGCGCTTCGTGTCGCAGGTTCAATTCTCGCACAGAACAAATATATGCATGGTCTACAGGTAGTTGTTCCGGGAATCGCTGTTATGTGAGTTTAAATGTTTGTAAACGCACCCACAATACAGGAGAAATTCCTAGTGTGGGGCAACGTTTAAAAATAAAAAAAAACTATCGTAAATGAAGTTTTAATAAATAAAGACACATAGCCTATATAAGCAGTACACTGCTGGACATAGGCCTCCCAAAAGCTGCGCCTCAACTGCCTTCAGCATCCAGACTGTCTCAGCCACGTAAAAATACAAATTTTAATAAAAACCTTGCCTTTGGAACATCTTTGGTCTTGCAATAAGATTCTCCTATAAAATGTTTGTCCCAAATCTATTATCATAGTGAATATTCAAGTCTCGACGGCTGCAGATAATTTATTGCGACAAAAAGCCCGGGTTTATTGGAATGGTTCGCGGAACTACGGAACCCTAATAATGAGTTTTTGAGGAACAGATGGAAGACGTTTGAGAGGTTTTCATTTAGATACATTTACTGCGTTGTTTTGATTTAGAGTTTGTTGATTTTATTTGATTTTAGAGTTAAAGGAGTATGGATGAGTAAGGATTGTAGTAGGTGGCGTTCTTTACCTTCTTTTTACTTCCATGGCAATAATAATAAAAAGTATCTCATTGTGAAGGATCGCACGGGTGTCATATGTAATGCCACCGTCCGGGAGAATCGATCCGACACATTATTTCTGGGTGTTCTCGTCTGGCTAACGGAGAGCACTTGCATAGACATAACCTCGTTGCTAGGATTATCCACCAGCAACTTGCTTTGAAGTACAACCTTGTGGAATTAGAAGTGCCATACTATGAGTATGTGCCCGACCCAGTTCTCGATGATGGCAATATCACGTTGTATTGGGATCGATCTATCGTCACTGACAGGACTATTGTTGCCAATAAACCTGACATTGTGGTGATAGATCGATTGGAGCGTCGCGCAATGATTGTTGATATAACGGTTCCGCATGACGAGAACCTCGTGAAAGCAGAGAATGATAAACAATTCAAATATCTAGATCTGGCTCGCGAGGTTGTCGACATGTGGGACGTGAGTACAGCAGTCATTGTGCCGATAGTCGTGTCGGCCAATGGCTTAATAGAATAGAATAGAATAGTAGGTTTTTATTTCAGACCAGGGTCCATAGGGTTAGTAACAATTTTACTTAACTTCTAGTGTTATTAGGTTACAGACACAGATGAAAATATATACAACAAACAACAACAAACAACAACAATAGCCAACATCTGAGGAGGCTCTCGCTTGGCAGCTGGATCAAGGGCTTGATTCAGAAAGCAGTACTTCTTCACACGGCGCGTATCGTTAGGAGGTTCCTCTCTCAAGAGCCCTGACCACTGGTAGCTCGGACCCTGTTCCCAATGCCGGTGGGCTACTATTTTTTTTAATATTATTTTGTATAGAAATATTTAAAAATGCAAATTATATGTATAGAAAATAAATAAAGGAATAAGTATCTTTACAATTTAAATAGACTGTATCGTTGGTCCAGTGGTGGCAATCGCAACTGACCATGAGGTGCCGGGCTCGATTCGGTTTTTCCATCAGGAGTTTCTCAGTAGCAGCCACGAAACCCAGATCTGTGTCTGGTTGATGGCAATATTCTCTCCCCCTATTACATAAGACTTGAACATAACGCGAAATGTGGGTGTACTATTAGGTACACGTCTGCCTAATCCTTCGTGGATTACTGGTGTGATGTTATGTAACAATTAAAATAGAGCACAGTTGTTTTGGTGCTTATATTTTAATGATAAAAATATTTATTGTAAGTGCGTAATGTTTTATTGACGATATATCTTTGAGAAAAGGGGTAAGTTTATGTATGTAGAGTTTTGTAGTACCTATTCGAAGAAGACAAAATAGATTTCTGATTCAAATGTCCTTAAATCCTACTCTCGTCTTGTAATAGACTCATCATCTTGCCCTTATCCCAATTCATTTGGGGTCGGCGCAGCATGTCTTCTTCTTCCATACTTCTCTATTACTCGTCATCTCATCCGACACCTCCTTTCTTGCCATATCATTCTTTATACAGTCCATCCATCGTTTCTTTGGTCTTCCTCTACTCATATACCCATCCACATTCATACTCAAAACTTTCCTCACAACATTTTCCTCATTCCTCCGCATCACATGCCCATACCACGACAACCGATGTAATGTCTTGTAATAGACTGTCATCTTTAAAGACTTATTTTTTGAAAGGAAGCTAAAGTGGTTTTTTTTTTTTTTTTTTTTGATATGTAAGTGTGAGAAAAAAAAAGTAACCTATGTTCTATTCCAGATTATAACCTATCTCTGTGCCAAATGTCAACCAGATCCGTTCAGCCGTTCTGGTGTGATTTAGTAAGAAACATTCATCCATCCAAACATTTTCGTAAATTATTATATTAATGTTTATAGTATAGCTTCGTATATACCATAAAGTAAGTTATTCTATTATACGAACATGCTTAGCTTTAGATATAGGAACCGCACGATTACGCATTATAATTGATGAAGATACACAACTTCTCAATTAACCAATAATTGTCGGAAGTTCATTTGAGATGGAAGCCCATTAGTAAATTGCGTATACCGTAACTACAGCAGCTTCAACTAAGACATGAGGCTTCAGAGCAAAAGCAGCTGTTTATTTTATTATCATATTTATGTAAAAAATATTTATGCTGTCTTGGCTTCCGTACGTTTTTTCACGGGTGACCACTGAAAACCAGCGTTGTGTTGTGGGCCCCCCATAGCACAGCATCATGCTGAGAGGTAACCTGCTTGTCGCAGTCACGATGTGCAAGCTGTTAATTTTTTTCTTTTTTTGTTCCGTCCTGTTGAATTTATAGTTTATTGTTTTATTTGTGTTTTGTTTTTTTTTTTTTTGTAATTTTGTGTGATGCACGTCATGTCCCTGCGGCAAATAAATATATTTTCTTTCTTTCTTCAAAATCATCTCTAGCTAAACAACCCTGAAACAGCGCGAAATAAAGGGTGTAAGAAGACCCTTGTTTGATGTACATAATGCTTGGTTGAAGGCTTCGTAAAGGGTCCGTTTACACCTTGTATAACAAACATATTTTAACACTAGTGGTGGCAAGCGCTACCTGTGGGTTTGATTCACAGGTCAGGCAAAATACCTGACTGGCGAAATGTGGGTGTACCTACACTTCTGGCTAGCCTGTCTAGGATTACAAGCGTGATGTTATATTAGTTAAACATAAGTCACTCCGAGATAGGCATTTTTATTTGTAAGACTTTACACATTCCCACGGGATGGAGCCTAATTACATCCGACGTGGAGGGAACTCAACCCGCTTACAACCTAGCTAACTCGCATTTTCTTTCACCGCATTATGAGTACCTAGTTCTTGTAGAGGATGTGTGTTAGAATGTATCCCCAAGGAATACATTACGTGTTTATACTCGGAAGAGCTCGTGGAGCTAAATAATAGCAGCCGCTCGGTTCGATCTTCAGGTTAAGTCGTGCTTACCTAGGTTGGTCCATGGATGGGTAACCCATAACATACCGAGTTTCCTCCATTGGTCCCTGATAGTCGTTAGAAGTATACGGTAACAACCAGTATTAACTGGGTTATTGATGTTCATCTGCATTCGGATAGACTAGAAGCCGACCCCAACATAGTTGGGAAAAGGCTAGATGATGACATTGGGTGTATCCCTAAGGGTAAGGCAGAGGCACCTTATTTTAGCAGAAACGTGTAGCTAAATCCCACTTAATCGAGAACCAGCCTATTGGCACTTATCTAGACTTTAACTGATTCTAAGAAATTCCTGATTTAAATAACTCAAAAACACTTTGATTGATCTGGTAACGAGGTCAAGAGCTTATGTGCTTAGCTGTAGCATACGGTATAGTGGATCAATGAGGCAATACAAACAAATTCAATCATAAATCATTATTTCAGCCGAAAAATCACTCTGACATAGTCCTGCCCCCCCTATGACGTCACCACATCGACCGGTTCTATGCTTGTCGCATCCAGCGGATTCCTCCAAAAAATCAAAAATCTAAATATTTTATTTCACATAGGCCTAGATGGGCACTTATAAAACGTCGACAAAAAGGTGCACGGTTCGGGTTGGTCGTTTTCTATGGAGAAGAACCGGCAAGAAACTCCATGGTTACTCTTTTCAAATCATTTGGTGTTACATTAATATCATGGATACAGCATTTGTACTTAAGTATGGGGGGACAGCGTAGGCCCGACAATAAGTCGTTGCTTACTACAAAAAAAATGTAGAACAAAATAAAAAGTTAACAAGCAGCTGGGAATCTATAAAGCCTACAATGTTCACACATTTACAAACAATTGATAAAAAAGAATCTATACAAAGGTAAAAAAAAGAATTGTAAAGTACTAAATTAAACAAGTGACACAAATATTGTTATCAGTGCTGTTCTGAGCAAAAGATGTATAAATGATTTGAAAACTATTGTGTAAATCTGATTCGAAAGAGGAGAAAAAATGAGATTGAGAATAGTTAGAGACATCCACATATTTGTGCCGTTTATGAGCTACCAGGGAAGCCGCATGCGCAGAAGGAACTAAAGCCAAACTTCTTTATCTCCAACCTTCGCCACGTCATCAGTCCGTGGCGAACGGACTTCTTCACTTTGTGGGAAGTCACACGCCGCACCATTCAATACGCGGTCATCATCATCATCTGCCTAGCCTTTTCCCAACTATTATGGATGCAGCTAAATACCAGTATCGTCATGGAGCGACTGTCTATCAGTTCTGACTTCCACAAACCAGTTAGTACTGGGTAACACGATAGCCTTGGTAAGACTGGTTGTCAGATTTTCGGGCCACAAAGAACCTGTCAACGACTGTCAAAGATCTACAATTGAAAGCCGGGACCAACAGCTTAACGTGCTTTCCGAGGTACGGAGGAAACTAGGTGTGTAATGGGTGGTAACCGATCCACGAACCAACCCAGGCAAGTGCAAAAATTATACAGAAACAAATTTATCTTCGATTAACATATCGAGTCACAGTTACAACTATTTAAGTCCCACTTCAGTCAAACTGCATTAACTTTGCGCCTCCGCCGCCGGCGTAACTTGCGGTTAACTCACGTTCAGTCGAACTGAAGTAACTTTCATAGCGAATGGAAATGTTGGTAACTTGTCGGATGTTGCTGTACTCGCATGGTGTTGTATGTTGTCAGTTTTATACGGTTTTATGTCGAAACTTGGCGTAGCGGTTGATTTTCTATTTCTTTACGACAAGTAGGAATAGTAAGTTTTTTCTTAATGTTGTGTATTGAAACAAAAACCGACGTCACACTTGATGTTAAATGATTATCAATACCCTGTATACATGTGCAATACCAGAGGCATTTCAAAAGACAAAGCTGAAATAACTCAAGTGCCTGAAGAACACTGCCACAATATGCTGCTGAAGTTTAAAAATTTTGGGGTAACGAAAATTTTGGGTGATGCTCTGGCGTCTTTACTTACTGTTGTGTGAACCTTTCATAGAAGCTTTAAATGCGGTATGAATAAAGGAGGTTTTAATAGAGGACCTCTTCTACTCAGCTTTCACAACCCTCTTTTGTATTGTGGTCTTTATTTAATAAGACGCTGCATTGTTGACGCTGTTTACTTTATCATACTTACAGACAATCTTCCTTTTGTTCATGTGATTACTAACTGTCGTACAATATCAGTTATAGCTTATGTGGTATTCTGATGTATAAGCTTAGTGTATAGTTTCATCACAATCCGTCCAGTCATTTCAGCTTGAACTAGTAACAAACGAAAATTTAAACTTTCGCATGTATAATATTATCATTGACATCCAACGTGGCAATCGTGGCTTCTGCGTAATTTTCCTATTGGCAACGATTTGGACGAATTTTTTGACACCTGTAATTCTTTTATCATTTTGATACTTGTATACAAGGTGTAAGGGACAGCCCTCCACAAACTGATGGGGTGAATTCAGTATATCATACTAAGATGACCGGTACAAGAAATTATTTCAGGAATGATAAGGGAATTCAATAAATTTGATTTGTTTTGATTGTTTGAGAGCAGCGGTGGCCCAGTGGTGGCAGCCCCGACTTACGAACAGTAAGTCGCGGGTTCGAACCCAGGCAGGCGAATTACTTTGTGTAAATTATTTCATCACCACTGCTCTCAAAACGGTGAAGGAAAACATCGTGAGGAAAGCGGCATGTCTTAGGACCAAAAATTCGAAGTCATGTGACATCTACCAACTCGCACTGGGCCCGCGTGGTGGATTATAGCCCGCTCCCTCTCGAGAGAGGAGGCCTGATTCCCAGCAGTGGGAAAATTATAGGCTGATTATGCTATGATTTGTTTTATTTCCTCATACGCAAGGTATCGTTACCGTGGCTAACTGAAACTCTGTAGCTGTGCAGTAGGTACGTGAACAGCTGATTTCACACGTCGTTCGTTAGAGTATTTCAACATCCATTGTTGGATTTTTGATTTCAGCCGTATTATTTACATAAATGGAGCGCTGCGTACAGGGAATGTAGTTTTACATTGAAATAAATGAATAATAATTTAAAAAAAAAAACAATCCGGAGAAAAACTCCGGTAGAATATGATTCAAAATAAGGAGCTTAATGCGGGCTGTCAGTTTGTGGAGGGCAGTCCGTTACACCCCGTAAATTTTATTATTATTTTAGATCTATTTGTAGTTTGTTAATAATGTACATACTCGATAATGTACATAATAATTAGTGCTCTGTGATTACGTGGCAAAAAAGCCAGGGCGGCGCGGTGGCGGCGACCCACAGATATGAAGGAACTAATTGAAACATAAGCCCATAATCCAAGCTGTTACTAGGAAATCAGTAACCCAATCACACAATACTCTGACCCAGTAATCATACAGGATTGTAAGTTACGCTGAAAGACGTTGATGTGATGATGTTCTATAATTTTATTATACTTAGGAGGTGTACCGGAGTTCACGTAATATGTCAGTCAAACGTTACCATTTGACAGATATAATACATGAACTCCGAACCGGTGCTGATTAACGTACTTACCTTCGTAAATCAAAACAGTAAAATGACATAATTATTGAATAAACATAAATGTTAAACTAAGTTTGATATTGTGTGTTTCTAATGTGAATTGAGCAGATCCTATCAAATCCGTTTATTATTGAAGTTATTTTCTTCTCAACAAATACGGGGGGGACGGGACACCGACGCGAAAACGGTTACCACGTATTCAGTACATCATTCTGAGCCGGCCACATAGAAATTGTTCAAAGGTTATTAAAAAAAAATCTGCTGTTCCATATATTTTGACCGTGTAGGTATTGCACTTTTGTAGGAAACAGCAGATTTTTTTTAATAACCTACGAAATTTTTTTATGGCTTTCTATGGCTCAGAATGATGTACCTACTGAATGTGGGGTAAGCGTTCATGCATCGGTGTTTCCATCCCGTATATCAACTTTAAGCTTGTGTAAATTAATTTGTTTTTAAATGACTAGTACTATTGCAGTAAAGTAAATTTAAAACAAAACGAAGGGGCTGCTAAAACTGAACTTCAATTATGTGGGCATTAAAGTTACTCTTCCAAAGACACATTTTTGTGAAAACTAAATTACATTTATATTAGAATACATTCAAATAACCGCACGTTTCGTTTAGTGCACTCTCAAGTCAACTAGTTGATGGGTACATCTTTTTACAAAAACCATTCATCATCATCATCATCATTTCAGCCGAATGACGTCCACTGCTGGACATGGTCTCCGCCAAGTGTCGCCACATTGACCGGTCCCGTGCGACTCGCATCCAGCGGCTCCCTGCAAACTTCACCAGGTCATCAGTCCACCTAGTGGGTGGTCTTCTAGTTCGCGGTCGCCACTCCAGAACTTTTCGGCCCCATCGCCCATCCGTTCTGCGAGCAATGTGCCCTGCCTACTGCCACTTAAGTTTGGCTATTCTTCAAAAACCATAATTTTGTGGCAAATGCTCACTTTTATGGGTAGGCATTAGCAAGGCAAAGCTACTTTTCAAGATCTTCTGTCTATCTGTAAAAACTGTATGTCATTTAGTCAAGAAAAACTAATATAACTGTGTAGCATGTAAGGTATAGTTAAGTTTATTTTAAGTTGTTTGTCGCTTTAGATTTATTATCTGTAATGGCAAAGGAAACATGTCATGTGAATGAATAAATAAGTAAATAAATTCACTAGAGGAAAACCCGCACCTCCACCAAAGTTTTACTCCACTTCAAAGAGATAAATAAACACGCAGTCAACTGTTTATCGTATTTATAATCAACTTCTCCACCAAGTAGGAAGTTCACATGAAAACTGTGTGATGTTAGTTTTACAGAAGAACTTGTCACTTACCGAGCGGGCGAGTGAAGTTCTCGATAAAACTCCAGCTATGTGCTGTTTCATATGTCTCGAATACGTTCAACTTGGAATTGAATTTAGAATGGATTATAAGGAATGAGGTTGGTATTGGTGGACCCTGACAATTTAAAGTGAATTCTTGTATTTGTATTGTTAAAATTCAAACGGATTTATAAAATGAAATAACATCATTCATCACGCTTGTAATCCTTGAAGGGTTAAGCACAGGTGTACCTAATAGTAAACCCTTTCGCCAGTTATGTTAAAACCCCATGTAATGGGGGGCTAGCTCATTACCATCAACCGGACACATATCCAGACTCCGAGGCTGCTACTGAGAATTTTGTTTGACCCTACTCGGGAATCGAACCCAGAAGCTCTTGCAAAGTAAAGTAAAGTATAATTGACATAATCACCCTAAAAATGTTCTCACTGTCTAGACGTAGTCCTCCTCTTTGAGAGCCCAGAATGGGCCGTAATTCAGTCCATGCGGGTCCAGTGCGGTTTTGGTAGAAGTCACAATCATGTCGTCGAACTTTTCGTTCTAGGACATGCCGGTTTCTTCACAATGTTAGTCTTCACTGTCGCAATTACTCACATCTGGGCTACTACTGCTTACAGGTTCTATTGCCATACCTTTCGGATGGCCGTTGGAGCAGATGAGTCCATGAGAGATCACGATTCGACTACCGTAACGTGGGAAGCCCTGAACTTCAACTTCAAAATCTGAAAACTTTAAAAGGCGGTTCTAAAAAGCTGGATGCTCAAGATGGAAAACCAGATGTTGTGAGTTGTGGGGCAACTTGGGATATGACTGTGTAAAGCAGTATACTGCTGCGAGAGTCTGAGTTCATTGAGAGAATGTCAAATATACAATTTCGAAAATGAAAATGAAATCTTTATTTGTAGACATAGGTTGTACAGTGGTGTTACAAATAAATATACTTTAGCAAATTCATCTATGTCTTGCGTTGACGCGTACAATTTAAATCCATACTTATTATCAATTAATTATCATTTTATGAAAATTCAATATACTAACAAAAGAGAATAATATAAATATAAAATTGATATAAACTAAAAATAATTTAATTTCGTCCAAAGATATATAGAACTATACATCATCATCATTATTCTCTTGCCCTTATCTCAATTCATTTGCGGTCGGCGCAGCATGTCTTCTTCTTCCATACTTCTCTATTACTCGTCAACTCATCAGACACCTCCTTTCTTGCCATATCATTCTTTACACAGTCCATCCATCGTTTCTTTGGTCTTCCTCTACTCTTATACCCATCACACCCATACTTAAAACTTTCCTCACGACATTTTTCTCATTCCTTCGCATCACATAGCCGATACCACGACAACCGATTACTATTAACTATTGAAATACCTAAATTAAGGCAAAAAACAAGTGATAAAATTAGAAGAGATCAAACAGGGATTGCGTCAGCGTAGCAAATAATCTTAGAAATAAACAAACCTTTTTTTAATGAAACAACAAACTGCAAACATTCAATTTTGATCGAATCAGAGTAAAAATTTGTCAATCAAACAAACTAAAGGGTTTTCAATCAAGCTCAGCCAATTTATTGAATATTCAGTGGTCAATTTAAAGGCAAACAAACATCATTTTATCTGCTGATTGGCCAACATTCGCTCAAATATTTGATTGGTGATATCACTGTGTTTGCGTTTCGTAAAATCAACAGTTTGTTTTTTAGGCCTGCATAAACTCTAGTTAAAACTGCTATTTATTATAAGGATAACTTCATTGAAAATCTAACAAACACATAGATATGCAGAATCATCATCATCATCATCATTTCAGCCGAAATACGTCCACTGCTGGACATAGACCTCCCCCAAGTGTCGCCACATTGAACGGTCCCGTGCGTTATGCATAATACAAGCTTATAACTAAATAATAACAGCTGCTGTGGTCGATCTTCAGGTTAAGTCACGCTTGCCTGGGTTGGTCTGTGGGTGGGTCATTACACACCTAGTTTCCTCCGTACCTCGAAAAGCACGTTAAGTCATTGGTCCCGGCTTTCAATCTTTGACAGTCGTTGACAGGTTGTCTGTGCCCCGAAAGTCTGACAACCAGTCTTGTATTGTATTGTATATCGGGGCTGGTGTCCGCAACTCCACGTCAAAGCGCGTATTTTGAGTGCGGATGAGAAATTTATTCGATCCACCCTAACTCCCCGAGAAAGGCCAGCAGCACGTTGATGTTGCTGACAATCTCGCGGAGAGTACCTGGGTTACCGAAGTACTTTGCCCTGTATGTTGCAACCACTGGGCAATGCAGAAGCACTTTGGCTGCTGTTTCGTCTTCCTCCATGCAGGCTCGGCACAGGGGGCTGTCTGTGACTCCTATGACAAAGAGGTGTTTATTAAAAGAGCCGTGTCCAGTTATGGCCAGCCGATGCACCCGTTTGGTGAGGCGGCCATCGATAGTAGGAAGTGCTTCCTTGGCCTGCCTGCACTCGCCATGGTCCAGCCACATGTTGTGGTGTTGTTCACTGGTTCGTTTCCTTACTCGTGTGCGTAGATATCCGAAAGCGAGTGGCACGATGGATTCGGGTCCCACGGCTGCCATGCTCGATCCTCTTCTAGCGAGTTCGTCCGCTGCATCATTGCCTCGGGAATCGCTGTGTCCTTTGATCCATTGGATGGTTATATTATTGAGATTACCAACCTGGTTCAGGCGTTGATGACACTCGTGTAATAACCCAAAGTTGACTATATGGTTGTTTAGTGCTAGCAGTATAACCATGCTGTCTGAGAGTATGCGAATAGAGTTGTCCACAACCCCCCTGGCTAAGATGGCTGATGCCGCCAGGGTGCTTTTGCCAGGGGAGACTCATTATAGAATCCCTCCAGTACCACGGTGTGCTGTGTTACCTTCTTACCTCAGAATTGAAGTGTTTTAAGGCGTACTGCCGTCATCGTCGCTTCCTGCTATATGAACAGATGGAGCGATGGGAGTCCCAACATGCCTTCGAGGGCTGCGCTCGGAGTAGTCTTCATGCAACATGTGGTCGCCATGCAGGCAAGCCTTTGCATGCGTTGCAGTTTGATGGAGGCTGTGGCTAGTCTGGTGCCGGGCCACCAGACCACTGCCCCGTAGGTAATCATGGGTCGGATCACCGCGCAGTATAACCAAAGTATAATTTTAGGGGATAGGCCCCACTTCTTACCTATCATCCTTCTGCATTGCCAAAAGGTGATGCAGGCTCTGTTTATTTTGTTGTCTAGATGACTACTCCAGTTTAACTTACTGTTCAGGATGACTCCCAGGTATATGACCTCGTCGGCTAACTGGAGTTCTGTATCGAAAAGTTTGGGTAGGCGATAGATAGACCTAGTGTTCATTTTTGGGTAAACATGACTAGTTCCATTTTCGTGGGGTTCACTGAGAGGTCGAATTTTCTGCACCACCGTTTAACAATGCGTAGCGCCTGTTCAGTGAGATTGCAGATTGTCCCCGTCACTTTCCCCGAAATGAGGATGGCGAGGTCGTCGGCGTACCCTGTTGTATAGAATTGGTTGCGTTGAGTTTAGTGATGAGATCATTTTTCACCAGATTCCAGAGGACGGAGACGAGTACACCTCCTTGGGGGCAGCCTCTGGCTATCATAGCCATCTGTCCAAGATCAACCACTCGTTTACTTAACATATTAGTAATCCAGTCAGTCAGTACCTGTTCTACTCTGTGTCGAGAGAGGGCAGTGCTAATGCTGGAGAAGTTTGTTTTATCGAAGGATCCTTCGATGTCTATGAAAGTGCCCAAGCTAGTGCCCTTCTGATGTATCGCTTCTTCTATCCGGCCGACCACTAGATAGAGAGTGGATTAACGGACAAACAGTCTTACCAAGGGTATCGTATTACCGAGTACTAACTGGGTTGTGGAGGTCAGAACTGATATACAGTCGCTTCATGATGATACTGGTATTTAGCTGCATCCGGTTAGACTGGAAACCGACCCCAACAAAGTTGGGAAAACGCAAGCATAACGTTCACACTGCTGGGACACAGGCCTCCTCTTTGAGAAAGAGAGTGGGCCATTATCCACCACGTGGTCTCAATGAAGGTTTTTGGACGTCACATGATTTCTAGGACATGCCAGTTTTCTCATAATGTTTTCCTTCACTAACAAATGAAATTTTCAATTTTCAAGCAATCTTTTTGCATTAATATTGTTTTAGCGATTAAACAGTTTTGCTAAGCAATAAAAAATTTCTGGCTTTTCTTAAGCGTAACAGTATTTTTATTCACGACTATAACATTCTTTAACCCGTAACCAATCAATACCAATTAGAGAACTTATAGTCCTAAAGCAACATGAATTAACCCAACCCTAAGATAACCAAAGCTTTACCAACCTCTTGTCTTTCCAACCAACTTGCTTTCTCTACCAACACACCCTGATATCTACTCGCTCCAATCACTTAAGTTAGCTTGAGCCCACAAGTGCCTAGCGTCTACCGTCGGCATCTCTTTGTCTTGCGTCTAGTACAAAGCAAGTCTGATTGGGACCTCCTTCGATACACATGCAAATATTTACCTCTGGTCCATATTATGGTCAACCACATTATACTTGAAGTACGAAACTCGCCCTTATTGCCGAGGAAAAAAGGCTCTGTTAAAGAGAAATTACTATGCATGTGATGTTGACCACACGTGACCAGAATATTGATGTGGTATGTCAATGGATGTTGTGCATTTTCAGCTTGCTTGTGCGATGTCAAAATAAAGAGAATAATAATTAGGATTGATTGAAAACACACGAAACAAAAGAAGTGGTGATACTATTTTTTGTTCTTTTGTCATCTATGCTCGGGGCCTAGGTGAAATGGAGCCCAGATTAGCCAATTAATAAAATTTAGTACGGGGGGCTGACGACCCAGGGTCTGAATCACTAAAGTATCGTTACTCGTAGAACAAGAAGACAATAACAAATGGTTCAATGAATCTGAAATTTTAAATTTTCTTTGTGCTGCTTTCAACGTTAAATCATTAAATATATTTAGAATTTTATCTGGGTGGTAAGCAATTATTTGTTATCTACTTAGCAATGTAGAATTTGAGTATTTATTTATTTTAGAAAATACACAATGCATAAAATTACAGACATAAATCCACATTATTGCACAGTTACGTGCAAATAAATTGTTTAAATTTACACAGCAACTAAAGCTGGGTTGGTTGATATAAATTAAACAATAGGGTTTGCTGATCGCTCACTAAAGTATGTTTAGATAAAACATAATTACATATATGAGCTAAATATATCTTTTTGTGGCAGTCGGTAGGCAATCATGGTGTGAACATGTGATGCGGGGAATGCGGAAAATGTTGAGTATGAATGTAGATGGCTAAAGAGTAGAGGAAGACCAAAGAAACGATTTATGAACTGTGTGAAGTATGATATGGCTACAAATGAGGTGACTACTAAGATGACGAGTAATAGAGAAGTATGGAAGAAAAAGCGATTACCCCAAATAAATTGGGATAAGGGCAGAGGAATGATGATGAGCTAAGTATATATGTATCGACTAGAAGACAAAAACATAATGATCATCTCCTGCCGAACTTATTTGTAACTAGGTAGCGCTGGGCTTCCATTCTATTCAGATACAGCTGTAAATCAGTATGTTTCAATAAGCTATTGCCTGTAATGCCATTGCTAAATAATTTTAGTTCCTGCAATATCTAATAACTGGCGATCTTTTCAGTTCCATTTAATATTAAACGGGATCACTTCATTTCTCTGGCAGCAAAAATTTTAATATCCGCAGAACGAAATTAAAAGCTTCATAACAATTTTTCAAAGCTATTTCTTGCTCTCTCCAATCAACTGAGCTAAGTGCATCGAAATGACTGCCAGAGGGAAATCGCTCAATAATCTTTAGGGCTAGCCCGCACTGGCGACTCTTAATCGACCGATATTTCAACTTAAAAGTCGTGCTCTCCAATAAAGATTGATATTAAATCAGTTTTAACTTTTTAAGGAGCTCGTGGCTAAATAATAACAGCCGCTCGGGTCGATCGTTAGGTAAATACGCGCTTGCTAAGTTTGGTCCGTGGGCGAGTGACCACCCATACAGAGTTTCCTTCATGCCTCGGAAAGTACGTTGGTCCTAGCTGTCATTTGTAGATCTTTGACAGTCATTATAGGTCAGTGGCCCGAATGTCTCACAACCAGTCTTATCAAGGAGTATCTTATTACCCAATCCTAATTGGGTTGTGGAGGTCAGATAGTCGCTCCATGTAAAATACTGTTATTCACCTGCGTTCGGTTAAAAGGAAGCCGATCCCAACATAGTTAGGAATAGGCAAGTCTGATAATGATTAAATGACTTTTGGATTGAACCTGTCTAAAAGACTCTGGTGAGGGGCAGATCGTAAGGACTTGGGTGCACGAAACACCTGCTTTTGATCTGAGTATTTAAATTATTTTCTAATAAAGCGAAGTCGTGATCGTGATTTTGTTAGGAGCATCGACGAGCAAACTATCCCTCTGATTTCAGCACATCATTGTAGACCCCATCCCTCCCGTCTAGAATCAAGTAGTGAATTCGTAGTATATCGTATAGCTTTCTAATGGATGTAAAGCCGAAAGGCCCTTGTTTTCTCTGACATTGCGTTGTTTTTTTGTTTCGGGGGCACCTCATAGTTATGGAAAAATTTTAGTTCAAAGTTTCAACTTTTCACAAGTTTTCTTCAAATAGCTCCACGACCCCCGTACTGTTCAATGCATCTATCAGCACAATATTTTAAGTCTGTTAGTTGAGTCCTACCGTAAACCGTCATTTATCACCCCAAAAAAAATCGTTTCCCAGCAATATTTATTGCGTAGAGTTACTTAGATTGATTTACAAAATGCTTCGCTATGCTTCGTTTTGCTTGTCTGGCTTCGTGAAGGGTCTGCTTACACCTCCTATTAAAAACAGATCTGCGACTGACAGTCATACGATACTTTTGAAATTCTCCTTTGTAAAGACAACAAAATATCTAGCAAATTAATATCTTAAACGGTGACTAAGTAAATAAATTTGCGAGAAAAGGCCTAGTTTCATAAATAAATAGACCAACTAAAAGCCCCGTATCTTATGTTTTGCTCTGCAGCTAATTAGACGATGACATAACAATATTTACTTTGTGAACATTTTAACCTCGCGTTAACGAAACAGCGTCAGACCCTTGTCATCGTTTAAGAAAAGTGGAACAACATTATCGAGAAAACAGGAAGGAGGCATAATGTAATGTAATTATTGTGTCTTTGGTGTGAAATATAATGAGATAATTGATCGTTTATTTTTTATATTATTTAAAAAATATTGTCTGACGTGAGTTAAAATATGATTTTGTTTTCAGATTTTGTTTGAAAATACTGTTGCGACAACAACGTAATATTTTATGTAGGCAGCTATTCTTACATGTACGCACAAATATATTTTTGGTTATCTTTATTCTTTACGAAAATCCCCAATTCTATTTTCTTATTTATTTTTTAAAATCCTCCATGCCTTTTATGTAATGATGTTTTATGAATCCATTTATTTTTATAAACACAACAAAACAAAACATTATTATTTATTTCATTATTCTAAAATTGAAAGCGATCAGCACATATAAGAGCGGTTTTAGACTACCGTTTTTGTAGCTCGTTTAAGGTCAAACCAGCTTACGCGCCTACACGCGCTTGTACTGATGCGCGGCATGGGGAGAGAGAGCGCGCGCGGAGTCGTCTCTCGCGTAAAACGCGTCAACACTCGTACAAGGCGCAAGGATACGCTCGTACACACGCTTACAAAAACGAGCGTAAACGCACCGAAATAATCCTAATATGAAACCGCCCTAAATCGCTTTTACTGCCTATCAATGTCATCATCATCATCATCATCATCATTTCAGCCGAAAGACGTCCACTGCTGGACATAGGCCTCCCCCAAGTGTCGCCACATTGACCGGTCCCGTGCGACTCGCATCCAGCGGATCCCTGCAGCCTTCACCAGGTCAATGTCAATGTCATCATTGGTACAGAATATTGGCATTGACAAAATTTGACTGCAGTTTAATTGTGCTGTTATTTCATTGGTTTAACTCTTCCTGAAAATACCAAAAATATACATATGACAAAAAAAAATCGCCACTCGTCGCCATTTCAAACCACCTCAGTCGATCGCATGCCTCGTTCCAACTTATTTCTTTTAATAACCAGCTACTCGACGACGGCATCCAGTAATTAAAATGCTAGCATTCCAGTACTAGCTTCGTATAATTTCCTGCTACAGAATTACTAGTCCGTATTGCACGGAATAAACATTAAACATGGGAGTTTATGCGAGTTTGTGTTTGCGTGTAACGTTTTACGGGGCAGTGACACGTTTTTTATGAGTGTTCGTATGGATGGAGCTTCATTTAAAAGTAAATAATGGTATTTTTGTACTTTGTTGAAAGTTTTTATATGGAGTAACTTTGTAGTACACTTTTCGGTTGTTAAAAAAGTGACATGAGGAAAGCTAATAACCTACACGCTTTTCAAATACATGCAGCATAGCATAACAAAGCATAGCATATCATCAAAATATTGCATTCCTTTTTAATAAAATACTAGCGACCCGCCCCGGGTTCGCATGGGTGCAATATATATACCTTCCTCTTTAATCACTCTATCTATTACTGAAACCCGCATCAAAATCCGTTGCGTTGTTTTAAAGATCTAAGCATACATAGGGACAGACAGACAGCGGGAAGCGACTTTGTTTTAAACTATGTATGATGTATTGCCTTGTTGGTCTAGAAGTCGCTAGCGCGACAGCTGAGCAAGAGGTCCTGGTTTCAATTCCCGGGTCAGGCAAACTGTTATTGGGTTTTTTCATCAGGACTTTCTCAGTAGTAGCCACGGAGTCTGGATCTATGCCCGGTTGATGGCAATAGGCTCGCCTCCTATTAGACATGTGGGTGTACTATTAGGTATACCTCTGCCTTACCCTTCAGGGATTACAGGTGTGATGTTATGTTATATTAACGATTAATATGGATTACTCTAATCCATATCTGAAACTTATGCTTTTGGAGAATTAGAAACGTTATAGAAAGCATTTCTAATAAGCAAAGCTTAATATATTGTTCATTTATTAAAGCTGGCATATTAATCTTAATTTATGCCATTAGAGATTATAAGAGATGAAAGCATAGACTATACAAAAGGTAATAATATAACTGGAGCTGTGGTTCTGTGTATTAGACCGTGTCGTTCTAAGCCTGACGGTTGGCTAGCTCGGTGGGCATTTACAGTAATAAATAGTGAATGTGAATATTGTGAATGGGGTTTCGCTGAAAAGTAATGATGAATAGTTCTATGATAATTTGAAATATGTATGCAGCATTGGACTGCAATGAAAAGCAATTTTCTCGTGCAAAAACGATTGCGCTTTTGATAAAAGACTTATCTTAAAATATTCTAGTAAATCGCTTTTGAATCTTCCGAAATTGTATATTTATAAGGGTTTGTTTTTTATTTGTTACGCATTAATTTAAAGTAATACTAAAGTCAAACACAAACTCAAAGCATTTATTTCAATAAGACCATTATTTTGTAGTATAGTACTCATTCCAAAACGTAGATCCCTATGGAGAAGAAGGGACAATAATCTCCATGGACACTCTTTTAAATTAAAGATTTGTTATAAAATCAAGGTTACATCATTGATGTTGAGATTATACATATATGTGAGAACGATGTATAAAAACATGCAAGTTAAGAGCCTCCTGAGTAACTAGATATAATCAACAATTCAAAAATAAAATAAACCATGGCAGCTAAGAGATGACCAGTCCCAACTGACAGCGCCCGTTCACGAACATAACGCATGGATCAGCACTATTCAGCACAACCCTTTTGAAGGGAACTAAATGATCCGACACACGTGCCAACATCAGCAAGACATTTGAGTGAGCATGACATTCTCTCAACCGTCCCAGGGCAAATTCGCGTCAATGTAAGATAACTAAATGTAAATAGAACATAAATAGTAGAAGTTTTATATGACATAGTAGTCACATTATACAGGGTGTAAACAGACCCTTCATATAGCCGTCAATCAAACTAAGTAACTTCATGCAAAAATTATTGCTGGGAATCGACTTTTTTTTTGGGGTGAAAAATCACGTTTTACGGTATTACTCGATGGAGGGCACTCAAAGCATTGTGCTGATGGATGGATTGAATAGTACGGGGGTCGTGGAGGTGTGTAAAGTAAAAATCTTACATTAAAAACATGCATTTAAAAAAAAAGTGAAAAAATTGGAACTTTGACCCCCAATATCTCCGTAACTAGTATGGTCTAAAACAAAAAAATGTTCGCAAAGCCGGGGAGAACAAGTGCCTTTCGGTTATGTTAAGGGTCTATTTACACCCTTTATAACCATTCCGAACCTTTTTTACATTTCTTAGGGATGCTACACATACGATCGGGTCGGACTTATTAAACACAGTTCGGGCAGCACAATCGCATGTACCTACACCGTGTCGTCCGGCTGTGCTGAATCAGATCGACCTAAACATGTGTAGCAGCCGCCTTACACTGCAAAAGCCTCAGTTAAAATTGCCGAGAATTTGATAATAATAATTATTATAATACATTATAAGTAGACATAGCTAACATCAACATACCAAAAGACAAACACAACACTGTCTTAAGCTTTCACGCTTTACAACTAAACTTAGATTAGACTTAGATTTGTCTGCTCTTAACAATTTATTTTCCATCCAACCGCATTCTCCAGTCAACCCGCGATCATGGCGCTTGCCACAGCGTCGAAATATCGAGAGCACCTCAAAATAATGAACAATTACGGAAGATATCCCCTAACACAAATCCTCGAAGGTCACAATACGCACATAATCACGCTCGGACGTGTCCGGACAGCAATCTATTCATGCAAATCCAATACATACGTGTATTAGCAGATGCTAACTAAACATAGCGTACGTGTACCTAAGCTTAGGAGCTATTGTATTTCAGATTGCATCGTCAGACCGCCGCGGCGCAATGCTAACTCGACTAATTCAGGAAGCTGAGGGTAGTAACTGTGTTATAAACTACACCATGTTTTGGTGTTGACCACTAGCTTAGGTTGGTACCGTATCAAATTCCTCTGAGTAGGTTTAATAATACCTATCAATTTTTAACTGGCCGGTAAAGTGTGTAAAGAATGTTTACAAACACTTTGTTAAGATTTTTCGGTTTATCTGACTATCTAGATGACTGAAGATGACTGATGTCTGAAGATGACTGATGTCATCCCGCGATCATGGCACTTGCCAATGATATTATAAACAACATACGCTACGTTCATACTGAGCGGCGTTTAAATATCGTTGCGTTGTTACGATTGCGATAGATAATACGTAACGTATGATACAGAATGAGATAGCTATTGCTCTTGAAGTACTTAAATTACCTACGACAATTGTCTGAATTTGTCTGTAACAATTTGCGCGCGCTTTTTATTAATAATATCATTAGCGCTTGCAATATCGTCGAAATATCGGGAGCTCAGAATAATTTAAAAAAAACACGGATGGTGCAAGCTTATAGTTTTAAAGTTAATAGTCGTGTAAAAATTGATTGTGTTTTGTTTTAATTTAAAAAGAATATGTTCCATATTACAGACCTTACACGGTTAAAATGCCACTGATAGCTGCAATCGAACATAAACCATAACGTAACGAGAATAAAAATCAATATGATTTTTTCAGTGACACAAAATTAAAGGTGAGGGGACTGCGCCGATTCTAGGCACCAGTACGGACTTAAAACCACATACAAATACGAAAAATGTTCTCAATTTAAAATTGCTGGATAAAACAAAAGAAACGAACATTTTGAGTCATGAAAAAAAATATTTCTTTGCTATTATTTCAAAACGGTTTGGAAGCACAAAGATCAGATAACAAAAATAGGGGGAATTCGGGGAACTTACGGCCGCCATTATGGGGATCTAGGGGTGGGTCAAGGGAGAAATAATTGTTTCGGTAAATAAACTGCCTTTGTAGATAGTGATGGTAAAACGATACTGTGGAAATGTGAGATGGAAAGGAATTGGAGAACGAAAAATATATTTTTGTGCAAAAAAATAAAATACTCCTTTTTTATTTTGATCCTGAAACTCGCCACGTTTTGTTGAATGAAATACGCGGTTTATTTGATAAACAAAAAACCTATTTAATGCAATTCCTACACATGTCATATTGGACTTTCATTCGGCAAACTTCGTTTGGCTTCTACCATCGCTGACTCATCTTTGAGGCTCGGCGCGCCGAAATTTAAGCTACACAGTGCCTTCAACTGGGCACAAATCGCGACTCCTTGGCTGCTATTGAGAAATTCCTGATGGAAAAACCCAATAACACTTTGGCCGACCTGGGAATCTAACCCAGGACCTTATGCTTAGCAGTCGCGCTTCCGACCACAAGACCAACGAGGCAGTGAGTGACTTTTCTAGGACGTAAATTTAGCCTACATGTAGGTACTCGATTTTCCTGTCCAGCTGTACCGAATCATGTTGAAATTAATATAATAATCGTCATGTTTAACTAATACAGCTACTTATATTTTAACTAGGTGTAATTTTAGTTATTTTATGGTGTTCTGTTTTTTTGTCTTATAGCGGCGTATAGAACGAGTCTGTAATATTGCTATAATTAGTTTTAAGTAAATAAATAATCAAAACTAACACTGTCACTTATGGGATAAACCGGTTTCCGGGTTTCCGGGTTCCGGGTTTTAGTTGTAAACTGTGAAAGTTTAAAACAGTGTTTAAATAAATAATCAATAAATTAATGTGTATCATCCCTTCTCAGTATCAACATGTATTCAATATAAATGAGGTATACAACACAATTTTTAGTATATGCGAAACCTGAATATAGTTTGTTCAGAATAAATAAATGAATCGATTGCAATAATTTTTAAGCCATGTTATATTTTTTCCCAAAAATATTTAAAAAAGTTAAAAGTTGGACACCGAGCGACTTTGAGTACCTATCGCACTAATTTAGGTACCTACTGCCAAATTATTATTATCAATGAGCTCAAGAGAGCTGGGCCTGGGCGCGCGCTGCGTGGTGACAACGTTTTTGTGCGGACAACTAGGTAACAGAACAAGCTTATAACTTTGAGATTTCTCATGATACAGTTTTGAAATTTTGTACATAGATTCTTTTCATAAAAATACTAGACATGTGTATCAGGTTTCGCATATATTAAAACTGATGTTGTATACAAAAGCTGGTTTACATTTATCCAACCCCTGTCAGAATTCAGTTAACAATATCCATGATGAAAGTTGTTCATTATACGAGTAGCATCGCTGACAGCTTAGATGTTCCCAATAAATATTAATGAGGTCACAGTCGATACATTCCTGTTTATTGTTAACAGTTTATTAATTACTGTGTTATTATTATATTTAGCTAACATCACGCATGTTCATTAAAAGGGTTAGAAGAGGTGTAGGTAACCATTCGTTTTAACACCAATTTTTCGCAATTTATGTTTAAAATCCATGCAAAAGGCGTCGAATCCTTTAAATTCAGATTGCAATAGAGAAACTTTTTGCCCGACTTGAGAATTGAACCCAGAAACCTACAAACACCTTTAAGGGTCCAGTTATTATCTTAACATATTTTTGGACACTACAAAACAGCTGTTCCATACATTTTGACCGTGTAGGTATTGTACTTTTGTAAACAATAGTAGTTTTTTCTTTAATTTTCGAAGAAAAATGTTGATGTAGGGGTGTTGGGGGGGAATGATGTTCTGAATACGTGGTAGCCGTTTGTGCATCGATGTCCGTTCCGCCTTGTATCTGCATTGAAATACTTATATTTGACAGTCACTTAAAACGATTACAGAACACCTATAAAGGGTGTAAAAAGACCCTTAAAGAAGCCGAATGGCACTTGTTCTCCCCGTCATTGAGATCATTTTTTTTTCTGGACCACATGAGAACCTTCTAGTTACGTTGATATTGGAGGTCAAAGTTCCAACTTTTTCACAAGGTTTTTGTTTTTTCAATACATGTTTTTAATGTAAGATTTTTACTTTAAACACCTTCACGACCCCCGTACTATTCAATCCATCCATCAGCACAATGCGTTCCATCGAGTCCTACCGTAAAACGTGATTTTTCACCCCAAAAAAAAGTCGTTTCCCAGCAATAATTTTTGCGTAAAGTTACTTAGTTTGATGTACAGAATGCTTGGTTGACGAATTCGTGAAGGGTCTGTTTACACCCTGTATAAACTCCATTTCAGAAGAAGCCCTTTTCAAAATAAATCAAACAAAATAAAACGTATGGATAGAAGTCAGAAAGTTAATGCTGGCCATAAGTAACGGGCTGCCGTAAAATAAAGTACCATCCCATAGGCTTATGGTGGTACGAACCAACCGTAGCTCCTCCACGTAAACGATTCTCATTTATATCATGCACCTCAAGATTTTCAGTAAGTGTTCTTATGAATAAGAACGATATTTTATGGTAGGATACAAATCGTTGGCTGAATTTGATAGTGGCGTAAGTCAAAATGATTGTAGTTTTAGTTTAGTGATGACGTCTCGTTTTTTAAATCGGGTTCTGCCTAATTTTTTGTCCGTTGTCTTTTATCCCTAGTGGATCGTGACACTAACTTTTACTTTTCATTGATTATTATAAAAAAAACTAATGTTTGTGACATTTTGATATTTCTGTTATGTAGGAAGCGGCTGTTTTGTTTAAAGAACATAACATAACATCACGCCTGTAATACCTGAATGGTTATACACCACTATTTTTTAATTAGTACAAATCCTTAAAGGGCTTATTAGGGAAGGTCTTGTTATTATATATGTAAAGTCTCAATAAATAATATTCATAAACAGCAAAGTTATAAGCGTTTGTTTATATCAAAAAATGTCACTCAATTTATGGAAATATAATTTGTTGGACCTATGAATGGTGACAGGAATAGAAAAGCACTGCGCGTAGTATTTTCTAGTGGTTATTGTTATGAATGATTGATGCAATTATGAATTTACCAGTTATGACAAATTTTCGTGGACAATTTTAGGATTTCGTTTTTTTTACTTTTGATTACACATATATGATCAGTAATGGGTACGGATAGAGCTCCATTTTTTGTACTAATTTAAAAATAGTGGTGTATAGTAATAATATATTTATTTGCGTAAGACATGGTATACAAAGGAGTTAAGTACAAATTTAAATGGCACAAACATGTTTAGCTAGTATAAGACCAAGCATGCATCATTATAAAGACACGGATATAGGTAAGGAGGCATCAACAACGAACAGTATAATTATTAAGAACATCAAATTTTTTTATACATAAATACTTTTAAGCTATAAAAACTATATTCAAGTAACCATTTATAAAATTTAGTTTTAAATAATTTTGTATTTAATGTTTTAAATACAAAATTATTACAAAATTATTTAAATTTCGCGCGTTTGACGGCGAGGCGAAAGGCGATACTTTGACGATCCATTTCCGAGTTGATGTGTGTGCTATGATAGCTTTTAACTCGTATATCGGGACCGTTAGTTGGCCACCACTAATCTTAAAGTACCAATAGTTTATTCATTGTTAAGACTAGCTACCAAGTACCAAGTCGCACAAACATAATATTGCCCAATAATATGCCATGACCATCATACTAACTAGTTATAATATCCAATAACAATTATTGTCATGCCAAACAGTTGATAATAGGTGTATTAGGCACAAGTATTGTCTATAAGTGCCTGCGGCATAATTGATTATATTGTGAAGACTATTATCTAAGACACTAGTACCTACCTACTTATATGGTAATTAGTATTACATAGCATGAATAGACGTACGTATAGTATACCTACGCGTACATTCACATTTCGTCAGTTATGTTTTCGTCCCATGCACTAGGGACCGAGCCTATTGCCATCAACCGGGCGCAAATCCAGACTAGGTAGCTGCTACAGAAGAGAGAAAGAAGTAGAAATTCTAATAGATAAACCAGTAACACTTTACACGACGTAAGAAACGAACCCAGGACCTCGTAACTCATAGAGGAGGTTTGTTTACCCGCAGTATGGCCATTATAGACTGATTGTGCAAGGCTTAAACATTATCATAGTATTTATAAAAAAAAACGTTTTGACATCTAAAATCTTTTAAACGAAAACTAATGTTTTAAGATTTATAAAGAAAACAAAATTGAAAAATCTGTCAGTTTGAATTTCACGTCGAGTTAATTTTGTATAATTTATAATCATTATTTCAATCATTGATCACAAAGGTTTGATTAAAAAAATCCTTAAAACCACTTAAAATCTTGCTTGAAATTGTTCGTAATTATGGAGTAGAAATTGTCATTATAATAAAAGTTAATAGATTCGGTTTTTAAATAATAAGTGAAAGTTTCCCAAACAAATAGTTTGAGAGGGGTGATTGTAATCAATTATGATTAATTAGTAAGAGCACCGATTGGTGGCGGCCCCGATTTACGAACGTAGGTCGGGGCTGCCACCAATGGGCCACCGCTGCTCCCAATGGGTCACCGCTGCTCCCAATGGACCACCGCTGCTCCCAATGGACCACCGCTGCTCCCTATGGGCCACCGCTGCTCCCAATGGGCCACCACTGCTCCCAATGGACCACCGCTGCTCCCAATGGGCCACCGCTGCTCCCAATGGGCCACCGCTGCTCCCAATGGGCCACCGCTGCTCCCAATGGGCCACCGCTGCTCCCAATGGGCCACCACTACTCCAAAGGAGCCACCGCTGCTCCCAATGGGCCACCGCTGCTCCCAATGGGCCACCGCTGCTCCCAATGGGCCACCGCTGCTCCCAATGAGCCACCAAACCGTACTTACAAACCGAATATTTTATTTGTCAATATCGAATTGAATACAAATAACCCTTAACCCTTTCCAAACGTACTTGCTGTCCTCATGATATAAACGATATTGTGGACCTTTTCTAGAAATACGAGTATGATTTGCAAATGTTTAACTTGTTTATTCTGTCTGACAAATATTTTTGCACCAAACAGTATGTGAGATGGTAACTAAGTGGCATAATGTCGAATTTTTACATGTTTAGAATAAGTGTTGTGGTAGCCTCTAGTGATTGAATGTGGTCATTTTACATTGTCTCTGGCCCTATCACGAATTTTGACGTTTTTTGTAACGTAAGTACGACCATTTTTTAATCTAAAATAATATTATCCTACGGCATTTAAGTTAAATTGCTTAAAACAAGCACAATCAATATTAATCATAGATATGAATAGACTCTTAGAAATCAAAATATTATTTGTCAAACGAGTATTTTTAATTGTAATATCGACGTAATTACGTTACGAAAAACATCAAAACTCGTTCTCCGAATGCAAACTGATAGATATATATTACATTCAAAGACGTTTATCGATAGACGTGACCTTAATGACGGTTTTCAGTGTGAGCGAAAGAGACAATCATAGTCTATGAAACAGCAACGTGGCCATATTTTTACACGGTAGGGCGAATCTCACTATATAAATCTTTGAGTTGAATTATAGACAAACGGCCCATATGTGATGCCAGCATATTGTCTTCAAGTACAAATACATACTTCTGCCAATTACATGCGGTGACAAATTTCATAATGTATTTTTGGTATTCTGGCGAAACTTGTAAAGACAACCAGGCCATATTATGATTACAGCATAAAAACATAAATTTTGAAAAAAAATAAATTGCTTGCACGTTAAAATCAATCTAAGCCTATACTTAAATATGTACCTACCCTTTTACATAAAACTACCTGAAAATAGACAGAAACACATTGTAGGAAGTGACTCTGTACGCAATAAATTAAATATACCTTGACAAATAATAATAAATACCTAAAATGCATCAGATAATGCTGATTTTCAATTTAAATACCAACAAAGCGCTAACCCTTGCATCGCCGCTCATGTTTAATGTCCGCGACGAAAGAGCATTTCCATTCGGCACCCAAAATGCAAATGGAGTTTCTGTAATCCTAAATTGATATTAAAATGAAGCACAAGTTTATGCAGCTGTTGGTGCAGTTTCGAATAATATTGTTAGTTGTCTTCAATTGTTTTTATTCATCAGCTTAGACAGCTGGAGGATTTCCAGAATTAATAAATGCTTCAAATGTGATTTTAAGCAAAATAGAAAATACGCCACCGTTTTGAGTAAAAATATTTCAAAAGCACAAAAATAAAATAAAAGAAAATATGTTAAAACGTAGCGGTTATTAAGCCAAGGCAAAAATGGCGAGTTAAAATAGACGTTGCATATTTTTAGGGTTCTTTAGTCAACAAGGAAACAATGTCTGTCTGTCCGCAGCTTAGCTCTTAGACTAGGAGTCTAAGAAGACTCTTAGTACTAGAAAGCTGTAATTTGGCATGAATATACAGATTAGTTACGCCAACAAAGTGGTGTAAAATAAAATCTAGAAAAGTCTTCTTTTTAGGGTATCTCCTGTACCTACACGTAAAGTGGGATTTTTTTTTTCTTGCGTACCCCATAGTGTAGGATGTCGTTGGATAGGTCTTTAAAAAATATTGCGAGTTTGTTCAAATAATTATTTGAACAAACTCGCAATTTTTCGATTAAGGGATTCGTTTGTGAAATATTAAGCTTTAAGGTGCTAATTTTTGTTAGACTCAAGTGTCCTCCCTCTACCAGCTAAATGGTTGTGTTTGGGTGTGTGAAAAAAATCACGGTGGTAGTACATATAAAGAAATTAAAAGGAAAACTATCATGGCTAAGTAGGCTTTACAAGTTTACGAGTAATAGTCGACCAACTTATAAAATGTAATTGGATAACATATTTTCCTAAACATAATGTTGGGAGCACAGGTTTATCAACTGCAAATGTAAGTTTGTGTTTTTATTATTGCAATAAAAATCATCGTTCGGAGGCAAATCCGCATATTTTGATGGGCAACTACGGAACCCTAGATTGTGCGTGGCCCGACACGCACTTGGCTGGTTTTATTATTTGAACCACAACAGTAAGTAGCCATTGGAAGTAGGCAGAAAAGCGAAAAGCCATTGTTTAACTACGGAAGTATGCCTACTAAGAAAAATAACATGTTTCGAATTGACATAAATAAATAATGAAACAAATAAAAATAGAATAATTCAGAAGCTCGTTGCTAAATAACAACAGCCGTTCGGGACGATCTTAAGGTTAAACCGCGCTTGCCTAAGTTGGTCCGTGGATGGGTAACCGCCCATTACATACCGAGTTTCTTCCGTGCTTCGGAAATCACGTTAAGCCGTTGGTCCCAGCTGTCATTTTTAGATCTTTGACAGTCGTTACAGGTAGTCAGTGGCCCGAAAGTCTGACAACCAATCTTACCAAGGGGTATCGTATTACCCAGTACGAACTGGGTTGTGGAGGTCAGATAGGCAGTCGCTCCATGTAAAATACTGGTATTCAGCTGCATCGATTAGACTGATCCTAACATAGTTGTTAAAAGGCTAGGCAGATGATGACATTACTCATCATTAATCTTAATCATGAACGTAGAGGTTTGTATTGAAGATTTTAATGATTATGGTCCTGTAACTACATACGTATTCAATTCTGTAACTACATAACGATGCCCCGTCTAACAGCGGCTGCTGAGGCGTCGTTGAGTTTTGTGTTTTTTATCAATTTACTAGCAAGATTTTTTTAATCCAGATAATGAAAATGCGTCTATTGTTTTCCTGAACCATTTTCCTACTTTAAAAAAAAAAACACGGCTGAAAAAGTTACAAAGATTTTAAAGAAATACTTTTTACTGAAAACTTTTCAATCAAGCCTATTATTTACTTTGGTGTACTTGATTTCCCTGTAGATTCTTTTTAACCCTTCACTTTTTCCTTTTATTTTTTTCGTTCTCTTTTTAAACCTGATTGATTCAGACAGTTTGAAGGCACCAAAGAAATTGTTTGCAAAGATAATTGAATTAGAAGTTTGAAATGGGTATCTATGTAACAATAGTCAAAGAGACTTTTAGTACCTAGTCAAATTATGTAGATACCTGGGTCGCGGTTTCATTCAATTTCAGCTATTGTCTGGTTACCCCGCCGCAGGATTTCATTTGCCTATTATTATTACTTTCAGAACATTTTGGAGGGATAAGCCAAAATTATAATGGACATTTGTGTGTACCTATGAAATTAGTATTTCAAAAGAAAACACGTTAAGCTTTCGAATAAAATGATTGATTGAATGAATTCTAATAAAAACAAAAAAAATACGTAAATCTATTTTTTTTTAAATAATATTATTTAATATTATCTTTAACACTAGAAACGGGATATTTACCATGTTCAATTAAGCGGGATTAATTTGTCAGAGATTTTCGAAGAATAGTGTTACAGCAAAATTAAACCGATTTTAGATTTTCGTTAGAAACAGAAATTTCCAATTATCTTTTTTTTTTTAAACTTTTCGAAAATGTTCTATGATAACTTTTTAGATCTATGTATCCTGCTTATGCGTATGAAGTTTCATTAAAATCTGTTCAGACATTTAGAAAAAAAAATACGAAAATATTGAAAGTTTGTATGAAATGCCGTAGGTCGTAAACGTTCTGCATCAGTCTTAGAAATTTACAACAACTACACAAAAGCTACTTGGTATATTTGCTATCACGTTCATACATCTAGTCATGCAAGCACGTCGGTTACTATACAGACACACCACATCTTGGCTTTTAGTTGTAATATGTATATTTACGATGTACATATATTGACAAAAACAAATGACTGCCATGTTTTCCAAATTCAAAGAAGGCATCTTCCAGCAAACATTAACAAAAGTTATATGGTTGAAGTTCCACGGACCCGAACAAAGCGCTATGCTTCCACATTTATTGTGCGAACCGGAAGTCTGTGGAATTTACTGCTGGCTTCTCTGTTCCCTGATCATCATAATCTGGATCTATTCGAAGTTCGAGTGAATCGGTTTCTTCTAAGCAAGCGTGCTCCATCCTAGGCCGCATCATCGCTTCACATTAAGCGCGTTACGGCCAAACGCAAGCCTTTTCAGTATAAAAAAAAATAAATGCCTACTACGTTCTAAAAATTCAAACCAGCCACCAACCAGCACTTAGCGCCCAAATTCTCGAATATTGAAACTAATCAAACTAACTATAAACCTTGTTTAAATCACAGCTCCTGCCTCTGACGTGAAGTATCAAAACTATTTGAATAGACCCAACTCTCCGACGACTGTTGGTATTAGATTGTCGCTCCAAATCGCTTGAGTGTTCTTAGCTCGAGTTCTCGATTCACGACTTTGCTCGTCTCTGACTCGCTCGAGTCCTCACTTGACATTTAATCTTCGACGCATATCGATTTAATGTTTCGAATAAATATCTGCGGATTTGTTGAATTCGGTAACTAAAGACGTGTTGGCTGATTTCCGGGTGGGTTAAATTTCATTTTGTTCTAATGATTGTGATTCTTTGACGGTTGGCAGAGTTCCTATTATATTATGTTTATTTTTTTATATTACCCTTATTGATTCGTCCTGTCCGTCTGTGTGTCAGTATATCACAGCCATTTTACTCCTAAACTGATGTTGGCAGCAGAGTTTGAGAGTAGGTGTCTTTTATGAACCTCTACAAAAAATTGCCTTCTAATCTTATAATTGATTCATTATTCTTTAAATAGGTTGGTCGCAGCAAGGAAAACCTGCTCAGATGGAGATACATTAATGATTCTGCCTTACAGTGTAAATGTGGTGCTGTTCTGCAAACGATGGGGCACTTAATATCGTGTCCTGTTGTTTGTTCACTACAGGAACTGATGGACGCTACCGAAAGCGCCAAACTAGTAGCTCAGTTCTGGGCTGACACAATTTAGATGCCATCGACACGCTAAGAAGAAGAATTGATTCATTGTCATGGATGAAAAGATATTGAAAAAAAAATATTCGAAGAAGTTTCACATTCACACAGACAGTTTTAAATTCACAAAACAATCAACGCGGATGAAGAAACCATTAATCGTATTTTAAAGGCAGCAACAAAGGATTCCTCTAAAATGGGACCTTTTAAGTACCTACCAACAAAAAACAAGGCCTAAGTATGAATTTTACTAGACTGTCCTACATTTAATGCTAGATTTATGTGACGGTCGTCTGTGATTCGGATTGCGGGATAAGATTCAAAAGACAGGTCGAGATAACAAAAGCACCGCTAGCGAAGGGAAGCCATCATTATAAATGTCGTGACCTTTAGTTCTCTTTACATTCGAGTATTAGAAGGTAATGCATTTTACATACACGGACTGCAGTTATTGTTAAGTTCAGGGGGGTTACTATGGGTTGCGGGAATGTTCGAAAGAGATACCGTGGCCCTGGGGCACAAAGGGCAAAGAAGGAACGTGGATGGGTTTTAGTCAGTAGAAATCTGACACTCCCTTCCGCTCCGCACAGAGCGGAGTCAGTTGATGATTTTCCATCGGAAAAAAGGGGGGGTTACGATGACGTCTTAAAGCAGGAGTAGGAAAGAGATGGTACCATGATGTCTTAAAGCAGGAGTAGTACCACGCTGGAATTACTCCTGCTTTAAGACATCATGGTAGGCCACCTGGGGGATTACTATGACGTCTTAAAGCTGTGATTTAAATGCAAAAGTTTACCGTTAATATTTGTTCTTATTTAAATACATAGGATGGTATTGTCTCGTCTTACACTCAAAGTCAAGCCATATATTATCAAAAGGCACTATTGAACGTTAAAATTGAATTGATTCTAGTCGCCCATTCGCAAAGGTCGATTCGTATGGACAAGAATAGGCAAGAAAATCCATAGTGCATTGAATTTATCGTTCCACGTGATTCTGTGAATTCATTATTTTCAATGAGGACACTTTTGAGCGCGGCCTTAATAGGGCGAAGACACATCTACTCAATTATGCTCTATTTTTTTGATAATTTTCATTAAATTGCCTACTAAAGTTAAATAACCTCAATTTCAGCTATCTATTAGCTATTCTCGCCCTCAAAATATAACAAAAACAAACAGAGTGATATATGACAGCAATACATGGAATCTGATCATAAATTACAATTTATCTTGTCTATCCGAATTAACGTGTCGCTATTAACTTTTGTATTTGCGTTAAAAAGATTTATGACTGACACGACACTAGATAAATGAGTCTATTTAGGAGTTAATCAGTTTTTTTAATCTAATTTTTTTAGAACACAGCTCTTGTACTATAATATTATGTATGTACATGTAGAATACAGAAACCCGCTCATAACTTTTTGTACAAGGGTTTGATGGAAATGACAGATAAATCACGTGAGTCTTTTGTTTTCTGATCAGAGGCCCTAGCAGGGCCTAGCACGAGCTCGCGGTGTATACATAACGTAAATACTTCGGTTTTCTAATCGAAAATACAATAGGGAATATGCATGTAATTTTTTCTTCACTTAAATCAATGGAATACAATACTATGAACCCAAGAAAATAATTAAACGTTAAGTTCAAGTACTGCTTATTGCTCAAAAAAAAAATTAAACTCCTACAATTTTCTTCGACAGTTCAAACGCCCGCGACTGCCGCTGCCATTTTTGTCATGTTATGAAAAACGTAGGTACCACTACCAAGATGTGTTTAGTTAGTTACTTTGATTAACCCAATAAAATTTATGAGTATGGACACCGATCGAAATTGATTTGGTTGAGTTTATTTAAACTCCAAGGAAGTAAGCGACATGTGGATAAAGTCTCGGAATGGTTGTTCCGGATGATACTTTCAAAGCACGGTCATGGTATGATACGGTGTGGTGGGCAGAATTCTGAACACGTTTAAATTGCCGCAGAGCTATGTTTGTTAACAATATCCATATTGCTATGGTCCGATCCGTACGTCATGTTGGTTCTTCGCTCGGCGACCAATCAAGCTATACAAAATCAGTTTATGCTGATCTCTCATTGTACGGGAAATCTATACAAAAGGAGGCCATACCTCGTTTCACATCAGTTGCAAGGAACCAGTACACTGCGCCTTCACTCCTCTCCGCATATTCAGTATGTTTCAATGGACATGCAGCCCAAAACCGTCTTGTCACAAATATGGTATACTCATCCATATTTGATTGAATACACAAGTTGCCACTCAAACGAAGGTAGTTCTAAAACACATTCAGTATGAACAGCTGGACATAAATCCGGGGCTTGTTCCAACTAAATTGGATAGTGTTGAAATCTTGATGACGTAACAATTTATTGGGGTGAAGCGCACCTACTTTTTTATGAGTTCATCGTTGTCTAGGGTTGGCAGTTTATTTTGCATTTTGTGTGGGCTGTTTCGATTATCTACTTTTTTTTTGTGGAGCCAACACAATACAACACAACAACTGTCATAATATAAAAAGGTTTATTTCAGCTCGTGCTTTAACTAAGGTCGCGTCCACACTAATAACACAACATGTTATGAAACATGATTATGAAACATGATTATGTAGTTTGACAGCTTGTAGTTTGACATTTATGCGACATTAAGAAGCTAAACACTCAATCAAAGTACGTGTCAAATGACGTTTACAAAGCTTGGCCTTAGTTTTTGTAACCCCAGTGCACGAATTCAAATTTTTATAGAACGTGCTCTACGTTCTATAAAAATTTGAATTTTGAGAAACTCGACTCTTTTAAAAGGTTTTTTTTTTCATTTTTAAATGCGTCTAGTCTGAATGAGCGTTTTTTTTTTGACTTACTCTACTTCCATAGAAGCCAGCCCTAATCATTAAAATAAGAACGTCAGGGCAGCGCTCTCTTTACAGTTGTCAGGCTATATCTCTCCGTGGAAGCTAACCTAAAATTTGAAGCTGGAACTGACCTAAGCTAAATCGTCAGTCTGTCTGATGCAATTGGCTTAGTTTGAAGTTCTTTGTTACGCTATGCTTGCATTAACGAGCTCCTAAACTGGCGATTTACCAGGCAATGTGTGGGTGTAACTGATCGAAAGCTATATTTTAAGCAAGACCCGGAAATATTTAAAGTATTGCTTGAATACGAGGCAGTATACTGTTTCGATAGCCAATTTTGCTCATTCGAAACGCAAATACTATCGGCTATTATGATGTGGAGTTATTTGTAGGTCGGGCTCGAACTGAAGTAGGCACTTTACTTTATGTAGTTTACATATTATAATATCGCCATTTTCTCTAAAAAAGGTGCAGGAAAATCTGGCAAGGAATGGCAGGACTAAGAACCACAAAGGCGACATCCACCAAACTACACGTGGCTCTGCGTGTTTGTTTATTGCCCACTCCATCGCTGAGGAGAAACTTGTATCCCAACTATGCTTAACATGCACAAAAGCGCTCCTAAAGGGGCGTTACTCCTGGCAATGTGTGGCTGCAACACATTACAATATTTTTAGTGTGACCACTCCGGTAAGTCACATCATCAACTAATTTGAGAGACATTCTTGCTTTTTTAAATGTTTTTTTTTTTTTTCATTTAATTTTGTTTTATTGTTTTGTAAATACGAGTCTGATTTACTATTACTTTAATACTTTTTCTTTCTTTCTTCATGCTCGGTCAGTTATAGATCTCGACCCAACGTCATATCGTGTAGATTATGTAGGTCCATTTTGTTCGTCAGTCTCCATTATTTTCCCCGGTATCTTTTCAAGAACTTGACTCCCTACAGACTGTCAGCGCGTCTTCGACGATACTGGTGTAGCAGAGCGCGCTCCGTGATCTCGAAATATACTATGTCGAATAACACAGCACTGAAAGTTTGCAATAATGAATAATGTGACGACGAAAGCACGCAGCAACGCATACCGTAACAACGAATGCATTTGACTACGAATGAGTAGTAGCAATATTGCCAGGATATACAGGATGTAAACGGCCCTCCACGAAGCCGTCTACCAAGCATTTTGTACATCAAACTAAGTAACTTTACGCAAAAAATATTGCTAGGGAACGACTTTTTTTTCGTGAAAAATCACGTTTTACAGTAGGACTCGATGTAACGCACTCAAAATATTGTGATGATGGATAGATTGAATAGTACGGGGGTTGTGGAGGTGTTAAAAGATCTTTAGAAGTTCAAAAATCTTACATTAAAACGTGTATTAAAAAACAAAAAACTTCTGAAAAAGTTGGAACTTGACCCCCAATATCTACGTAACTAGAAGGTTTCCAGGTATGGTCTAGAACAAAAAACAATCGCAATGACGGATAGAACAAATGCCTTTGGGCTTCGTTAAAGGTCTTGTTACACCCTGCATTTACGTTTTCTGCCAAAAAAATACAACAGCGGACCACAAAAAGTCACCCACATAATATCACCCGTTTAGTACCGCCGGTTTCAATACACAGGTGTGGCAGGAAGTTAACAACTACTAAAGGGTTGAAACGTGAGAGTTTTGGGGGTATGCAAATTGTCTGTTCATGTATTCTACCCGCGGTTGGGTTTGGTGGAAATTTTCGAGGTCTTCAAGCGTTTAAGTGGAATCTAAGGTAAGAGAAAAATTCACTTACATCTTTTGTGGGGTGTAAAGGAGTTTGGAATTTATTACAATGATGTAAGATGTAATCTCCGTTTGCATTTTAGTTTCCAAACTCGTTAACAAGTATGATTTTAGGAAGATTAACTTTAATACGTACATATAAAATTTAGTTCAAGCTTACACGTTAAAAAAATTTGGGACCTTTTAAATAGTTAGTCTAATTTCATATTTGAAGAGTTCATATTTGAATATCAATCAGAAACAAGCATTTCAATAGACTTAAGTTCAGAAATAAACTAGCTTGATTGCTAAATACCTTTGACAAACTTGCCTTTGAATACTACTAACATATTGCAGAATTACCAAATCGAAATTTGCAAAATCAAGCAAGGTCAAGCAACGTTTGCGAAGGTTAGTCCATGGATGGGTGATCATTGCTGCTAACAGGTTCCGGCTGTTGTTCGTAGATCTTGGATAGTCCTGACGGGTAGTCAGAGGCAGAAAGTCTGTTAATCAGTCTTACCAAGGGCACAGGGTTGTAACCAACCAATTGGGTTGTGGAGGTCAGCTAAACAGGTGCTTCATGTAAAATATCCAACAAATTTTGTTGAGACAAAAGATCATCGTCATCTGTTAAGATGACGATGATCTTTTTCCAACGAATAATCTATAATACCCAACTTATCCACTTCGTTTGATTCATGAGTTAACTAAAAATACCTTCAGCATACTTAATGTACAAATATGAAGTCGTCAAATGAAGCTAACTCAAAGGACAAGAGAACTACAAACTGCTACTGAAGTACCTTTGTCTCTCGGCGCTGGCGCCCGCTATCGATGCAAATTAGTCTTCAACTGCTCCAGGATCTAACGAATTATATTTCAGAAGCTATAGCTGTGTTAGGAAATTATTAAGTTGAAAACTAGAATTAGGGTTTGTATACAACATTATTTTTAGTATATGCGAAACCTGAATATAGTTTGTTTAGAATAAGTAACTGAATCAATCCCAATAATTTTTAAACCATGTCATATTTTGTCCCGAAAATATAAGATTTTAAACTATCATGGTCACTAACATTACTATTCAGACTAGAAACAGAATATTTACCATGTTTACTGTTTTTGTTGAGTTCCCGATATTTCGGCGCTGTTGCAAGCACCATGATCACGGATAAACTGAAGTTATTGCGGGTGGGTGTTGTCGGGAACTCAACAAAAACAGTAAACATGGTAAATATCCCGTTTCTAGTCTGAATAGTAATGTCCCGAAAATATTTGAAAAAGGCTACAAGTTGGACACCGAGCGACAATAAGTACCTATCGCTATCGTTTAGATACCTATTGCCAAATTATTATTATCAATGAGCTCAAGACGACGCTGGAAAAGCGCGCGCAGGCGCGCCGCTTGGTGACCACACGTCGTCATGGTTGTCCGAACGTTTTTGTGCGGACAACCATGTAACAGAACAAGCTTATAACTTTTTGATTTCATAGATTCTTTACATAAAAATACTAGACACGTGTTTCAGGTTTCGCGTATACTAAAACTAATGTTGTATAAGTACACTGGGATAAGCAATTAATTGAATCTTGAATTAACGTCCGGCAAAATATACCGCTTCTAACCAGCGACTTTATTTACATAACATAACATCACGCCTGTAATCCCCGAAGGGTTAGGCAGAGGTGTACCTAATAGTACACCCACATTTCGGCAGTTATGTTTAAGTCCCATGTAATAGGGTGCGAGCCTATTGCCATAAACCGGGCACCAATCCAGGCTCCGTGGCTGCTACTGAGAAATTCCTGAAAACCCAATAACACTTCGCCCGACCCGGGAATCGAACCCAGGACCTCATGCTCAGCAGTCGCGATTGCGACCACTAGACCAACGAGGTAGTAATTTAGTAGTATCTACGGTTGATGTAGTTTATTTACTAAGTTGTTGGGCCACCAATATAAAAAGGTGTTTTATTAAGGGCATTTTATATACCTTAAGTTTTATTAGTGACGTACAGTCAGCAAAGCTAAATAGTTTACATTGCACACAGCGGTAACAGTCATTGTACGAGCCGGTAATGTTCGTACAGCCACTCATTATCATTGTGTGCGTATACGTAGTCTACCCTTCACGGGGTTTATTTTTTTTATCTTTAAGCTTGTAGGGTACAAGGAAAAAATAAAAAAAGGGGTTTACAATAAGGCCAACATTTTATACAAGTGTAACATGGTCACCATAGCCGATTGGTGTAAGCGCTTGCGTCAGTTAGTGACCTAAGCTTAACGATGTGAGTTCGATCCCAGGTGAGGAGTTGCTGTTTTTTACTTTTTGTTCTTTATTAAATTAGTTTTGTGACCAATAAAATCACTCAAGCAAAAAGTAAAAAGGTAATTAAATTAAACCAATTAAAAAATTAGATTTTTTATTAGATAAACATTGGGTTTGAAAGGACCTTTGCCTTCCTTACATTGGTTGTTTTAAGGTTCAATTTGGTGGGAGTTGTATGTTAGCAAAAAAAACTTGTGTGGCTGATACAATGATTTAATACGAACTGGTTTTAAACATATATAGGCTATAGCTATCCATACTAGACATTCGAATGAGTAAAACACTGTTGTTTACCAGTTTTATTGACAAAGGCAAAGTTTTTTGTTGGTAAGGATGGACGTAAATAATTTGTCAAAGTAGCAGGTATATAAATTGAATCAAAGTAAAATTAGAGGTGAAGTGAATCAACATGTTAGATAGTAAGAAATTATGACAACTTCTAACCGCATAACAATAACATCACTTCACCATACTTTCAATACTTTACGAGTTGTGGTTTTAAAAAGAGGATTAGAGGAGGAGATTATTAACATCTATACCTAATTGTTGCTAAGGTTTATATTTGTTTACATTCGCTTAACAAATATGAACATTATTTGCATAAAAATAAGATTCATATTCGCCTACTAATTAAAATAAATTCGACTATAATGAGTCTGTAAACCCTCGTTTTCTATTACTTCTTGTAACCTTCACCTCATGCTGTTAACCATATTCGCGCATATGTTTAGTAACATTTACGCCCATCCTTATCCGACTCGTTTTTTCGTCGCTATAAATCAGCACATTGTTTTCCCAATCAAAATTAATCTATGACCTAGCAAAGTGTAGTCGGTTTTGTCGGTGCGCAGTGGACAGTTTGTAAGCACATATTGTGTGCTGTTGCTTTTACGCGGGTGGACAAGAAGGGAACAGCCTTGTGCCTTGCCACGATGTCGTGGTGTCGAGCCGATGAATTTGCCTTTGGTTTTGGCCTAGGATGTTCTACGTCTCCAAAATCCGGTTCTCCTCTGTGAATAAAAAGAGTATTTATAATAAAATTAATAAAAGCTATTATTAAAAAGCTATTTTTTTTTTATTCACAATGTTTAAATAATAAACTTATATATACCTACCTAATTAATTTTATAATAATACAAATAAAAAAATTAAATATAAGATATACACTGACATTAGCTTTTCTTAAACTGTCTAAGCTAATTTTAGACCAAGTTAATTTTTATCATAATCATCTTAAGATAAATTTAAAAAAATCTTTCATTCATGATAATATATTATTATAACTATGGTAAGTATTGCACTTAGGTTACATTAATTATTTATTCGTAGTAAACATTGAAAGGTGAGAGGAGTTAGTTAAAGTGAAGTAGGTATAATATCAACATAAGATTATAATATGTAACTGTTACTCACCGATATCATTAAGCGCCTTCCAATTTCGCATCTTCTTAGCGTGTCGATGACAATTCAAATTGAGTCAGTCCAAAATTTGTCGACGACTTTGGCACTTTCAGTAGCGTCCTGTGATGCACATCGCAGGAGCAAACAACAGGACAGGCAGGACACAATATAAAGTATCCCATTGTTTGTGGGGCAGCACCATATTTACACTCACAATTTCACATATAGATATGTTTTGCTCATCCAAAACAACGATTTCTACCCTTTTGAACATTGATAAAATGTTACATTGTTGGATCCACAGAAAAATCCGCATGAGTAGTAATCAATAAACTCAGTAATGCAAATACTCGTAGATTGACAACTAAGAGCGCTCATTTTTATAAATGAAGGTGTTTGAAAACAATATTTTTAAATTGTCGGTAGTTTTTTTCTAAACAGTCAAAAAAAAATGACCTGAGAGTTCCGTGTTTATCTCAAACATTGGAAACTTCATTACCCAACCTTGAACGGGATCGAATCGTTATAAATTCTACTTTAAGTAATGTTTTAACAAAATAATGAATACAAAAAGAAAAAGAATATATTGTTGCATACAAGGTTAGAACTTAGGGCTTCTTGTTTACTGACCAAAGACGATAGCCATTGTGCCAAGCTTGCTATAGTGATATGATGCAAAATATTATACCTCCTTCAGTACCATAAGTGAATGATGACTATATATTGGTATATGGTAAATGATGTGCCACACGCACACTAATAAAAACCGAGCTCGCACGTTTTATTTAGTGTTTGTGTGCATAACTATGACTTCACCTACACATATAATCTGTAAATCAATTATTTGGGTCTCGTGTACAATCACACCGTAATATTTCATTAATCGATTCGTTTTGATGAAATGAATATGAATAACCTATCATCATCATCATCATCATTTCACTTCCACTGCTGGATATAGGCCTCACCCAAGTGTCGCCACATTGACCGGTCCCGTGCGTCTCGAATAACCTATAATATCATAAAACAGTTTTTGCCTGAGGATAAGAAGCTTATCTAAAAACATTTTGGGCAAGCTTTTGATCAAATAAAATATGAAAAGCAATGCAAAATATCTAATTTCTGAATGTTATTGACCTTTTGTAAGGACACTCTTGATTTTGTTTTTAATCGTTCATATCGAAGAATTGGCAATAACAGCTTAATATTTAATTACAAACATCTGTTCTAAGAACAAACAATAAATTACTTATCAATATCTCATTTCGTCGTTTAAGTTCTAAACCACGTAAGTACATTTTTGGCGATTCTGATGTCGTTTGCTAGAGAATCGGAAGGCGCGTTGTTTCAACCAATCAGAAACAAGTCTCTTTCTAATTTTAAATGTGCAAAAATTAAAAAAAAATATCTTTAAAAAAATATCTGCAGTCTCTACACTCTACTTCTTCGTCTTCTTTCGTGTCGATGGTACGGTTTAAATTTCTTGGACCCAGTATGTGGCCACGTTAATTGCAGCGTCCGTGGCGTCCCTTAGGTTCTCTGAAGCGCAGGTGTTGGGACACTTCGAAGCCTCCAGCAAGTGGGACATCGTTTGGTCGGGAGCACCGCATTCACACTATGTGTCGGAAGGATCTTTAATTCGCCAATTCCTCATTTTGACAAATTTTATATACAGCGGCCTATTCTCCTGTAAAATTGCTATTTTTGACTTACTTGGTGTTAGAACTTAAGCGACGATTTATTCTATTTAATCCGTAATCAAAAACCGATATTTTCACAACGAAAAATAATGACTTTAATAATAGTATCAATATTTCATTTATTTCTAAATCAAAGCGAAAATTGTTCTGCAATTTTCTATAATCGATTCAAGACTAAAAATAAAATCTTGTTGGGAATAAACTTGATATCTTTCAACAAAGAATATGGGAAAGAAATCAAAGGTTTTCTCTCTCAATAGGAAATAAATTGAGACGCAGTAGGTGGCCGCGGAAATAGGTTTCTAACTTATATTGAATAAGTCTTCAAAGGCTTGCAGATCTTTTCTTTGAATGTACAAACGTTTATGTACTTAGTAGGTGTAGCGTACTTACATACAGTATGTTATATCTAAGAAAACTTTGTAATAGGGCAAAACTATGTGTAGTCATTATTCTTCTTAGCGTGTCGATGGAATTTTTTTATTAAATATGTTTGGCCCAAAATTCAGCTATGCGGACTTCTCCCGCTGAAGCATGTCATAAGATCGTCAAGTGCGCAGGTGTTAGGGCATGCAGCGCAAGATGGAAAGTGGACCATTGTCTGTGGACACACGCCGCAAACACATTTGAGATCTGAGCCGTCCATGAACCCCCATCTGAAGAGATTATCTTTGCTACGGCCGACTTCGGAGTCTATTCAGAGATTTCCAAGTCGGCCATGGCAAAGCATGCACAGGTGGAAGGCTTTCAGACGGCTCGATGAAGCCGTGTAGTCATTATAATATGTAGAATTCAATTAAAACTTTAATGATGAACTTAGGTTACCTTTTCATATTGTGTCTATAAAATATTTAGAATAAAAAAATACTGATATTATTCAAACTAAAGGAGGCTTGGAGGAATGGCAATAGGCTTGCCCCCTATTATATGGGTCTTAAACATTACTGGCAAAATAAAAAAAATAAAAAAATAAAAAAATTAAAATAAGTTTATTGTCACAAAAACCAAAAAAAAAAACCAAAAATGAGGGTGGACTCGTATTATTAGGTACACCTCTGCCTATTCCTGCGGGTATTACAGGCGTGATGTTATGTATCTAAAGGAGGCTGCGTGGTAGGAAACGGATTTCTAATGTAAGCTTTTATCAACAACAGCCAGGAGTGGTGATGGAGAAAGACGACTTTTTTACCCTTTTTCTTTTGCGTCTTTCATCTTACTGAAAGTTTTACCCGCGCCTTGGATTGTCAAAACTGCTACCATTTTTAGAGGTCGATGAGACGGGTAATTTTTTAACGCAGTATTGGTAAGAAATTTTCAGTAAAGTGCGGAACTTTTACAAATATTGTATTGTAAAACGGGCCGGTGTGGCCGCAACTCCACGTCTAAGCGCGTATTTTGCGTGCGGAAAAGAAAAAATAGTGTACGGCACTATTCGCAGCCAGTCTGTTAGTTAGTTTGTATAAGACTTTTTTTCATAACCATGGAAAAAGTTTCATGAATGCATGTTTTTTACCAGACTGAGGAGATATTTTGTTCCTTTGTGACGCTCGCGTAGAAACCGAACGCGTAGGCCGATTTTAATGTTTATTACGTCAATCGATTTGTGTTAATCTTGTGAGTGTTACTAAACACATGACAGTAATCAAAACTCAATATGGCGACAAACAGACGCCATATTGTGAAAAATAAATAAAATAAAGGCGACGAACTATGGTTGCGTATCATTGGATAGGTATTTGAAAATTATCTTTGGTTTTTCATATTATTTTTCATTCCGAATGCCCATTTAGGATTTAAAGCGACTTAAAGTTGGTTTTTCAAAATGACAAATCATAAAAAATCATAAGTTCAATTTTAATCGTCTGTGAAATTCACATTATTAAACTGAAAAGCTGGAAATAAAAAAAGTAATTTTTTTATAATGTTACTTGCGTTTCTGAAAGCTTGTTTAAAGCACACGTTTTGGTTCAGTAACAAGTTGGCTGAAGTTTTAGTTTAAATTCGTCATAACGTACGTACGTATCACGTCTCAGTGTCGCGGCGCGGCGCCAAATTGAACGGTTATGTGAACGTGTGACGTTTGTTGTGTGGTACAAGTTATGGGAATAGGCGTTTGCTTACCCCATCACTTTCGACACTTTTATCGAGGTCTAGTAGCTCCTTTCGGTTTTGTATAAGCTTAGAAGCGCTTTGACCTAAGTAACATGTAAGACTTGAATTTGACTTATGCCCGTTTTCAGATACGATAAGGCCTTTTTTAGAACGAGACCGGTGCCGGTGGCGTGGACTTGTCGGGCGTTTCGATATCAATAGACTTGTATCACAGCGTTCACCGTTCAACGTGCGCCGGTCGTCAAAATCATACGTCACGAAACGCTGAGTCTTGCTCTGATATAGGCCTCAGCGACACTTAAATGAAAGCCTAAATATGATTACGCTATTGGAATCCTACTCTTAATATTATAAATGCGAAAGTTTGTGAAGATGTCTGAATACTTAGACAGGAAACGGGATATTTACCATGTTTACTATTTTTGGCGAGTTCCCGATATTTCGGCGCTGTTGCAAGCACCATGATCACGGATAAACTGAAGTTATTGCGGGTGGGTGTTTATGAGCAGACAAATCGGTCTACCCTCTTTCTTGTTCGTTTTTTGCACTCAGTACCGCTACCACTGTCACTCGCAACTCGATTCTGTTCCCGACATACGAAACTCACTGTGTCCGCTCGCGAACTTTTTTCCGCACTTTTTCGCTTTTTACATAGCTGCAAAAAACGAACAAGAAAGAGGGTAGACCGATTTGTCTGCTCATAAACACCCACCCGCAATAACTTCAGTTTATCCGTGATCATGGTGCTTGCAACAGCGCCGAAATATCGGGAACTCGCCAAAAATAGTAAACATGGTAAATATCCCGTTTCCTGTCTAAGTAATAATGTTAGTGACCATGATAATTTAAAATCTTAGATGTCTGAATGTTTCTCTTTCACGCAGAATCTACTGACTGGATTTGGATAAAGATTGGCACACAGGTAGTTTATAACCTGTATTAATACATACGATACTTTTATCGCGGTAGTACGATCCCGTAAGGCAATTACCAAACTCCACGCGGACGAAGCAATGGGCATAAGCTCGTATTATAATATTTATAAACCCAAGTGTGTGCTTTTATTTAGCCATTTATTGAGGTCTCACCTGTTTTGTGAAAACGGGCAGTAGATTCAAATATATTTTTTTTTTATCACAAAGTAGACTGATCTTTGAAAGCACATATTATGCGTAAATAAAAATTATGAGTTTTACGAATTCCTTATATCCGCAATGGTAAATATGAAGTTCTTAGCTAGATATTTCAAATTCACTATTACGTGTGTCCTGTACAGAGGTTTATCGTGAACTGTATTTAAATTTGATGATGTCTAAACGATGATTAATATGATTTTTCTTGATCGCCTCTTGCTCCTGACTTGCACCACCCAAGGTAAGCCACCCCAGTGTACCCAAAATGGGCCATGTCACAGAACACTTGGCTTAACAGTGCGCGCCATGAAAAGTGTACGCGTTTATTTGGCACGCCATTTGAAAGCGACGGTATTGAGTGTACCTCCCACTTTATTACAAAGTTATAATACACCACGTTTTGTAACAAAGTAAATGTGGAGGATTTATGAGCTATTTCAGATTTTGTACTCGAATAAGTTGAGTTCGTTTGAAACTAGAATTCTTAACGTAATTAAAACTGAGGCTAATTATAAATTTACTAGTTTTATTTAATTTTGTGGCATATTTATGCTTAAGTAGCATCTACGTTTGTGTATTTACTGTGGTGCTTTCTATTTGCAAAGGTGATAAAAATAAATTAAACTAGTTGTACATATCAATCTACCCCTCCATACGCAGTAAGCGTGAAGCCATGTTTCTCTGTCTGAACGGGGCACTACAACGCGTTTCGGAAGCGTCCGTACATTACCCCGTGTTTGACGAACGCTCGAATGTGACCCAAACGGCCAAGCTACACGGTGTATGTCAAACTCTTCGAACTTCTGTTTCTGACTATGTATTTTCGGGGTGTTGAGTGCTTGCAATGTTCAATTGTTCCTGAGACTTTTGTTTGATCTTCGATAAAAACAACATATACACCATACTTTTCATAGAGTTTTTATATGATTTTGAGACGGTTTACGGATGATGGAATTAAGTGTTATACTTTTACATTTAATTTGGCTACTTTGTTGTTGTAGTGGTCGCAAATGTGACTGATGAGCCTAAATTAGTATGTCAAGAAAAGTGTTATTGAGTTTTTCCATCAGAAATCTCCAGTAGCAACCACGGAGTCTAGATTTGTGTTGTTACATGGGACTGGGGTAAACCTCGAACAAACCGTTAGGACATGACTTCGGGGAGGCGCGCATGATGATGTTAAAAAGTACTAGATGTTGCCCGTGACTTGGAAAATTTTATGAGTTTTTCGGGATAAAAAGTAGCCTAAGTGCTATTCTAGGCTATAATCTATCTCTGTGCCAAATTTCATTCAAATCCGTTAAGCCGTTCTGGCGAGAATGAGTCTTCTTTCTTTTTTTTCGTGTGGTTAGTCCCTAACCTGGTGTCAGACTTGGCTTTACAAGCCGTCGAGTAAATCTTCCAGGCATGTTTGATTTCTACATAATGTTTTCCTTCACCGAAGCTAGTGATAATTACACATACATCCATCCAAACTTTCGCATCTATCGTAGTAGTAAGAAAAGCGTGATAACCTTAAAACTAGGCCACCTGCAGCAATACCCTACAATTTCGTCAATGGTGTTCTGAAATGTCCGCTTTGTGCTCGGAGTTTTTCGGCCAAAGTTGGGTTTGCTAGCCACTTGAGAGCACATGATAGAGCAGCATACCAAAGCTCTCAACAACCTCCCTAGAAAGCCATCGAATGCAGTCGCTGTGGCCGAAACCGGCTAGATGGCATCATCATCATCATCAGTAGTAAGATTAATTTATATTTGATTTATGCAATTTTTGAAAAAAAAAAGGTTTAAACGAGTTATTTCATGTTACTGCACGAAATTTATTCCACTTTTTACTAGACATAAAATATTTTAGTTTGCCAAAAATGTATTGTATGAACTTTTATGATGCTACATGTTTTATCAGGAAATGGCATACATTGTATTTTTACTGTTTTTAACAACGTGGTAACTATGTGGTTCACATTGTAATAGTGATTTTATTATTTATGTTTTTTGTCTAGTATGTATCTACAGCGTCCAGAAACGGTCATATTTTTAGGTGTGCTCAAACTGAACTTTCTTCAAAAAACTGACAACGTAATCGAGAAACAAAAAAACTGTTAAAAAAAAATTGTGTGACAAAAATTGTTCCATATATTTTTAAGGTCAAGTAGGTATTGTAATTTTATATGGGACAGCACAATATTTTTTTATGTGTATGTAAAAACTAAATTCATGATAAAGTTTGCTCCATAACTATCTATCTTTCTATTATTAAACAACTACATAAATACCTCAACTAAATAAATAAACTCGACACGTTTTTATAACGTTATTCTTGCGTTTATTACATCTCTAAAGACATCTTACCGCTGAGGCGGGTCGACAAACACTTGTATCCAAGGCAGCTCAACAAATATTGAAACACTGAATGAATTTTTGCTATTTACTTCATACTTCGCTATAATTACTCTTTATTTTTGTTGGGAAATGTTCTGTTGGTTTTCAAAATACCTTTCTGTTTATGTTTATATACAAAGTAGGTTTGCTAACGTATATACAACATTATTTTTAGTATATGCGAAACCTGAGTATAGTTTGTTCAGGATAGGTAACTGAATCGATTCCAATAATTTTTAAACCTAGTTATATTTTGTCCCAAAAATATTTAAAAAAGGTTACAAGTTGGACACCGAGCGACACTAAGTACCTATCGCAATCATTTAGGTACCTACTGACAAATTATTATTATCAATGAGCTCAAGACGACGCTGGAGGCGCACGCGCGGCTTCCCCGCGTGGTGACCACGTTTTTGTGCGCACAACCAGGTAACAGGACGAGCTTATAACTTTGTGATTTTTCATGATACAGTTTTGAAATTTTGTACATAGATTCTTTAAATAAAAATACTAGACAGGTTTCGTATATACTAAAACTAATGTTGTATAAATATAAGTAGTACATACTTAAAACTAGAAGAAGATCTAAAGAAATGAATTCGGTTAAAATACCTACACTTTTAATCAAAACAAAAACTTCATACACGAGTTACGAAAGATTCGTTCAATTTAATTTCGATATTTTTTTTTGAGTTGATTTAACTTAAACAACTTCTGATTTACGTCTCATTTCAAAATTGTATTATTTTTAGTAGCGGTCTGTAAGCTCATATATCAACTGCCCTAAGGTTCGTTCATTATTACATTATTGGCATGAACCCAATTATTCCTGACATGGGGAAATCCTCATTGATACCCTGGGCCCGGCAACTCGAAAGGTTATATTAGACCCTGATGGACTAAACTAAAACCACACTTAATAAGGACTGGCCTAATTGAGGCGAATCCGGGGCGGGATACGACTACACGTGTCGATTGTTTTCATAATCTTTCTGCCCTTGTCCCATGTTACTTGGGGTCGGTGCAACACGTATTTTCTTCCATGCCGTCAACCGTGACGCTATCATTTACTCCTTTTTCTTTCATTTCACTCCTCACACAATCCATCCATCGTTTCCTTGGTCTTCCTCTCCCTCTCCATCTATCAACATTTATATTCACCACTCTTTCAGTCAAATGCGATTCGTCCCTCCTCATCACATGTCCATACCAAGACAGTCGATTCCTTTTCAACTTTTCTGAAACCGGCGCAACTTTGAAACTTCCTCTGATATACTCGTTCCTTAACTTTTCCATTCTTGTCTCACCACACATACACCTCAACATTCTCATCTCCGCTACTTGTAATCTTTTTTCATCCATCTTCTTCACAGCCCAGCATTTCGATCAATACGGCAGGTCTAATCGTGAACTTTTATATTTTCCCCTTTGACGTGTCGATTGTTTTAACAACGCAAATATTTCCGAGACTACCTAATGTCTCGGAAACATTTGCGTCAATTTACGCATCCCACGCAGGATTCGCTCTCAGATGTTGGCTAAGCTTTACTTAGATTATGTTGTAATCTCTCGCACGTTCTAGTAACCAGCCTTATGAATAAAACTAGAGAATATGTGCAACTCAATTATCTAAACAAATATACATAGTTTCATAAAGACTAAAGTTGAAAATAGCGTAAATCCAACCAATATTATAATTTCCAACTTGAATACCCTAAACCCCTTCTATATTAAATATAGAACAAATGAGGAAGCGTTACATCAGAAGGGAATCTGCCTGGGCACATTCATAGACATTGAAGGAGCCTTCGATAAAACAAACTTCTCCAGCATTAGCACCGCCCTCTCTCGACACGGAGTAGAGCAGGTGCTGTCTGACTGGATCACTAATATGCTAAGTAAACGAGTGGTTCGCCTTGCAGAGGAACAGCAGATGGCCTTGATAGCCAGAGGCTGCCCTCAAGGAGGTGTACTATCCCCCCTCCTCTGGAACCTGGTGATCAACGATCTTATCACTAAACTCAACGCAAACCACTTCTATACAATAGGGTACGCCGACGACCTCGCCATCCTCATTTCGGGGAAAGTGACGGGGACAATCTGCAATCTCACTCAACAGGCGCTACGCATCGTTGAACGGTGGTGCAGAGAATTCGACCTCTCAGTGAACCCCACGAAAACTGAACTTGTCATGTTTACCCTAAAACGAACACTAGGCCCCTATCGCCTACCAAAACTTCTCGATACAGAACTCCAGTTAGCCGACGAGGTCAAATACCTGGGAGTCATCCTGGACAGTAAGTTAAACTGGAGTAGCCACCTAGACAACAAAATAAACTGGGCCTGCATCACCTTTTGGCAATGCAGAAGGATGATAGGTAAGAAGTGGGGCCTATCCCCTAAAATTATACTTTGGTTATACTGCGCGGTGATCCGACCCATGATTACCTACGGGGCAGTGGTCTGGTGGCCCCGCACCAGACTAGCCACAGCCTCCATCAAACTGCAACGCATGCAAAGGCTTGCCTGCATGGCGACCACGGGTTGCATGAGGACTACTCCGACCGCAGCCCTCGAAGCCATGTTAGGACTCCCACCGCTCCATCAGTTCATACAGCAGGAAGCGACGATGACGGCTGTACGCCTTAAGACACTTCAACTCTGGGGTAAGAAGGTAACACAGCACACCGCGGTACTGGAGGAATTCTACAATGAGTTCCCCCTGGCAAAAGCAATAAACGACCGGATACCCAAACAGTTTGTATTCGATAAAAAATACAAAATCCAACTCCATGAAGACCACCGCTGCGAGGGATTAAGCCCGGCAGAACTTCGGATCTTCACGGATGGATCTAAAACAGGTACTGGCACTGGTGCTGGAGTATTCTCGGAGGATCTCAACATCCATATAGCCGTACCACTGGGGGCCCACAACACAGTATTTCAGGCAGAATGCATGGGCATTTCCCTGACGGCTTCAGCCATCTCAGCCAGGGGGGTTGTGGACCACTCTATTCGCATACTCTCGGACAGCATGGCTGTACTGTCAGCACTAAACAACCATATAGTCAATTCTGGGTTAATACACGAGTGTCACCAACGCCTGAACCAGGTTGGTAATCTCAATAATATAACCATACAATGGATCAAAGGACACAGCGAGTCCCGAGGCAATGATGCAGCGGACGAACTCGCTAGAAGGGGATCGAGCATGGCAGCTGTGGGACCTGTACCCATCGTGCCACTCCCTTTCGGATATCTACGCACACTGGTAAGGAAACGAACCAGCGAACAACATCACAAGCTATGGCTGGACCATGGCGAGTGCAGGCAGGCCAAGGAAGCACTTCCCACTATCGATGGCCGCCTGACCAAACGGGCGCTTCGGCTGACCAAATTACAGTTACGCACACTAACAGCCGCCATCACTGGTCACGGCTCTTTTAATAAACACCTCTTTGTCATAGGTGTCACAGACAGCCCCCTATGCCGAGCCTGCATGGAGGAAGACGAAACAGCAGCCCACGTGCTTCTTCATTGCCCAGTGGTTGCAACATACAGGGCAAAGTACTTCGGTAACCCAGGTACTCTCCGCGAGATTATCAGCAACATCAAGGCACTGCTGGCTTTTCTCGGGGAGTTGGGGTGGATCGAATAAATTTCCCACCCGCACGCAAAATACGCGCCTCGACGTGGAGTTGCGGACACCAGCCCGTCATACAATACAATACAATACAATATAGAACAAATGAAAATTTTGTTCTAATTTACATATTATAGCATTCCACATTATGTCTACACCCTTTTCTCGAGCTTTGAAAGTTGATATTTATCTAACCATTTACTTTCAATAACTGAAATCTGTTTTAGAGTTCCTAAAACACACTCCACTGAATGTTTTAATATCAAAATAATTAGAAATTATACTTTTGGGATCAATGGATTTATGTTTTGTTTTTATTAGGGGTACGAGTAAACCCACGTGATGTTTATTTTAAGTATTGTGGTCCACGATGTCTTATGCCAATGTTACACACCATAACCATTTGATCACAGCATGATCACCGAAGAAACAGAAGAAATAAAAGACAAAATTATAGATTGTAAAAATATTTCAACAATGCTATATCATCATCTGCATATCCTTTTCTCTACTAGGTTGGAGTTGGCTCCCAGCCTAAGCGGATGCAGCTGAATACCAGTATTTTACATGGAGCGACTCCCTGTCTGACCCCAACCCACTTATTACTTGGTACTTCGATATCCCTTGGTAAGATTGGTTGACAAACTTTCGGATCACTGACTATCTGCGACGACTGTCACAGATCTACAAATGACAGCCAGGACCAATAGCTTAACGTGCTTTCCGAGGCACTGAGGAAACTCGAAAAGCAATATCAATAGGTAATAAATAGAAAATACTTTTTTCATATTTGAGATGAAAGTGGGTTAAATACAATGCTGCGTACGTAAATTAAAAAGGTACCAAAAAATGGTATACAAGAAACTATAAATATTGAGATCACTCAACAATTTATTCTGCCACAGTATCTTTGTAATTTCCAACTGATAAAAATTACCTAAAGGTAAAACTTCTACCTATTAATCAGTATTATCAATTTAGCTTCAAGAAGGAACCTCATTGGGGAAAGTTTCATATCCTTATCTTTTCCTAAAAACTTGAGATTTTGATTACATACTCTTGACTTCACGACTGTGTAATATGAAGACTGTATAGAATAAGTAATATTAAACTCATGAGTCTTGTTAGTTTGAAGTATCTGACGAAAATTGTCTCCATAATTGTAGATAAAGTATGAGTATAAACAGGGTGTAAGGGACAGCCCTCCACAAACTGATGGGGTGAATTCAGTATATCATACTAAGATGAGCGGTACAAGAAATTATTTCAGGAACGTTATGGGAATCCAATTAATTTAATTTATTTTATTTCCTCACACGATGTATCGTTACCGTGGCAAAACGCACGTAGCGAATGGCAAGCGCGACAACGAGTTCAAAGCACTCTGTAGCTAGGCAGGAAGTGAACAGTTGATTTCACTCGTCGTTCGTTAGAGTATTTTAACATGCATTGTTGGATTTTTTATTTCAGCCGTATTATTTACATAAATGGAGTGCTGCGTACAGGGAATGTAATTTTACATTGAAATAAAGGAATTGTAACTGAAAAAAAAAGTGATTAAAAAAAATCCGGAGAAAAATTCCGGTGGAATATGATTCAAAATAAGGAGCTTAATGCAGTGCCAATGCCCTGTCAGTTTGTGGAGGGCTGTCCCTTACACCCTGTATATTATTATAATAGGTACATTGAGGACTAAGGTTGTACGAGAACTTTGCAGTATAAAGAAGATGTAGTGCCAAAAATTTAAAAGAGTATGCTTAGATGGTTTGGTCATGTTGAAAGTATGTGTGAAACGCGACTATCAAAAGGTATGTACTACAAGGCAGATGTGAGTGGCAACGCCGGGTGGGGCGCCCTAGAAGCACATACACTGACGTTATTGGTGAGGTTCTTTAGAAAGGTGAGCTGCGTAACACTTGCAACCGGTATGCGTGTATGACCAGATATATGAACGTGGATGAGACAAAAGGAGTATAGGATCGTAGCAGGTGGCTTTCTGTGGTTTCTGCTCACCCCCATGGGATAAAGCCGTGAGTTTTTGTATGACTGCCAAACAGATGCGAGGTGACTTGCCGATTTAAATTCCTAGTACCGAGACAAATTTTTACCTGAAGGAAGCACCGGATGATCTTCACAGAGCAGCGACTAGCACACACATTGTTCAGAATGATGCTCAATCGGAACTCAAAGCCCTTTATGAATACAATACTGGCAGCAGTAGTTAAGAATGAAAAAAAAACGTTAAGAAAAAAAAGCACTTTATGAACAAACCTTTTTATAATGAAATTCGTTTAAAATAGCTCTAGCAAATAAAACTATTTTCCCTTCATCCACAGTCAACAAAGCCTATATTGTTATTTACACAAAATGTTTGAGTTTATTCGCTGGTATCAGTGATTTTGCACGGATAGAATTTGCACGATGAAAAAAGTTTTGCTGCAAAAATGTTAGTGAAACCGGGAAACTCGTCCAGTTTGCAATATCACGGGAGATGATTCCGGTATAACAACGAATAGCGTGGGAAAACATTTTGGCACTATTTCAGGGATTTTAAAGGTGGGTACTAAAGTCCCGGTTATTCACTTTAAAAATGTGTTGTTGCCAGCCAGTGTGGTTTTAGTCACTTAAAGTTTATCGTAAAATAAAATTCATCCTAGCTTGTCACGGCATTTTGATCTTTGAAGATTTTCACGTGTTCGTTATTTTCAGTTTATGTTGTTTTGTTTGTTTAAGTTTAGTTAAGGCCGTAGCCTTAAGGTCAGTCGAACCGGTACGGACAGATTGGCGACCGAGATCTGAACACCGGGCTTTGATAGGTCATCATCTGTATAGCCTTTTCCCAACTTTGTTGGGGTCGGTTTCTAGACTAACCGGATGCAGCTGAATAGCAGTGTTTTAAATGAAGCGACTGCCTACTTGACTTCCACAACCCAGTTAGTACTGGGTAATACGATACCCCTTGGTAAGACTGGTTGTCAGACTTTCACCACTGACTACCTGCAACGACTGTGAAAAATCTACAAATGACAGCCGGGATCAACGGCTTAAAGTGCTTTCCGAGGCACGTAGGAAACTCGGTATGTAATGGGTGGCCCCCTTCCACGGACCAACATAGGCAAGCGTGGCTTAACCTGAAGATTGATCCGAGCGGCTGTTATTATTTAGCCACGAGCTCTTAGACAGATAACGAATTAAAATATCAGTCAAAGACCGATGTCTGAAAGACGTCTTGTTTGAATTTCAATACATGTATAGCCGTAGTGTTCAGCGCTAATGATTAAAGAAAGGTGAAAAACTGAGCCCATATTTATAATGTACTAGCTTATGCCCGCGGCTTCGGCCGTGTCGTGTTTGATAAATAATTGTACCACGGGATCGTAATACCGGGATAAAAGGCGTGTGTTGATCCAGGTTAAACTATATCAGAATAAACTATATCTGTGTGCCAAATTTCATCCCAATCCGTTCAGTAGTTTTTACGTGAGAGAATAAAATAAAAATAAAAAAATTAAAATAAATATCTATCCATTCTCACAAACTCATTTATAATAGTTGTAAGAAGTCAAGAAAGAGGCTTCTCTCTCAAAAGGAGCTGTAAGAAAAAAAATTAACAAGATACCATTAAAACTTAAGCCAAGAAAAACTTTCGCTCATCTTCCTAGCGTTCCATCTGCAACTAATATAATGCAATATTGTGTCTTGTGCTGCCATCTGGCGGACATTGGCTCACGAGTTAACAACACGAGTTGGCAGCCGTCCAAATTAAATTAGATACTTTTAGATACACACAGTTACAAGTTCTTATAAAAATGGTGAAGTTTATGATATTCCATAAACTTCGTCCTTTCTTAAAAAACTTGTAGATTACCTTCAACTATTGTAGTAAGTAGTTTTTGATGTTTTATGCAGATATGAAAGTTTATTATAATTGTTTTATATTTGTATTAAATAATGACGTGATTTATCGAAAATAGACCTATCTGCCTTTTAAACAGAGTTGCAATAGTTTTGAACGGGCACTAAAAACTAAATTAGTTATTCCTTTGAGTGCGATATTTTATTAAGACTCCAAAAACATAACCCTAATCATCTTCATCAATCATCATCAGGCTTCTCCAATTAACCCTCAATAATGCAAAATTTAGCAAGAGCAGAGCAAGAAGAAGGCCTCCCACTAGGTGGACCGATGACCTGGTGAAGGTTGCAGGGATCCGCTGGATGCGAGTCGCACGGGACCGGTCAATGTGGCGACACTTGGGGGAGGCCTATGTCCAGCAGTGGACGTCTTTCGGCTGAAATGATGAAATGATGAGCATTCATCCGTAGAGAGTTTAAAAACAAAACCTTCAAACCTCAAAGGTTCATAACCTTCTCAAAAATTAACTTGTATAAAAAAGGCAACAGGGTGATTCAAAACTGCTTAGACTGGAATGCAAAATGGCGGACTCAAAGGAACGTTTCGCATTTTTTCTTATTCCTCGCTAATTGTCTACGGACAAAAGATCTAATTGCTCTCGAGGGAGGACAGCTGAAAACTGTTTTGTACTCAGTTCTGATCTATGCGTCAATGCGAAAAATGCATCATTGGAAACTAGGACAGAAAGTGTAGTATTGTTTATCAAGGAGTGACTTTTTGGACATGATTTATGAATGCACACATTTAGCGCGTACTAAAGACGGTTACCTTTTACTAGGCTTACATAAAACTTAAACATGAATTCTGATCTGATGAGGTATAGGTGAGCCTCAAAAATCATTGACAAAACATAATGATATTTTGTAACTTTTGGTTAATGGACCGAAAATAAAACCATCAAATCATTTTTTGTTGACGATTCCAAGGCTAAGCGTGGCCATACTACGGGGCAACGCCGCCAGTCTCTTCGGCACTTTACCAGCAACGGACCAGAAGATGCGTTGAGGAGAAGTTTTTTGATGCCATTTTCTAGTTTATTGTTAGGTTACTACAGGTTATTTTAATTTGGTAATGCATATAGTTTTTTTGATTCATATATCTGTCATTGTAGATTTAGATTTTGTCTCATCACGGCTATGGAGTTCCACTAGCATTTAAATTGACCTTCTATTTTCAGGATTGGCTGTGATAAAATCGGAACTTCAATCGTTTTTATTTAGAGGGTCTTTTATAATGCAAATGTGACCTGATTTAAAATTCTGTAGTCCATTAGACGTCAAATAAAAATACTAAAAACAATTGAAGGTGTTAAAAGTTTTAGCAATTTTTGTAGCACCCGCATTTTGTGTCAAAGGAATATTTCAGGTAGGAAAAAGGATCGACGTGTGACATACTTTTAGCATCTGTGCAATGCTCACCAATTTTTTAGTGAAATACTAAAATTAAGCTATTCAAAAAATAATTTCGTTGTATGGAAACAAAGACATTTAAATATACCTACTTAATACAATAGACCCCGGCCGTCATTTGTAGATCTTTGACAGTCGTCAATAGTAATCAGTGGCCTGAAAGTCTGACAACCAGTCTTACCAAGGGGTATCGTATTGCCCCGTACTAACGTAGGCCATAGGCAGGCAGTTGTGACGGTACAACAAACGCGGCGAACAAAATATTAATCTTGCAATTGGCTGTCGTCGGTGCAAAAATATATATATAAAAAAAAAACTGAAGTGTCAAACTTGGCTAGATTTGTATTTTTGCTATTTAGTCTTACTGAGATATGGGATAATTTTTGGTTGCAATTTCTTGATATCAAACACCAGGTATGTTTTCACAGTGGGCATTATCAAAACATGTTTTTCAAAACTAAATGCTCAAACACTTTTCAAGACTTTTTAGTTCGCATGTCGATTTTAGGAAACATTTTCTCTATCCACAAAAACGCAAAATGTAAAAGCCAAATCGACGTTTCCCACAGCTTCAACGCACTGAAAAGGTCAAAACGTCAATACTGTTATCTGCTACGAAAGCGTAGCTGTGTAGCAATGATATCGTAGCGTTCGCTACGCCGTAGCAGCGTAGCAAGTAATCCTACCGGACAATGTTAATTGGTTTATGCTGAACGCTATTCAAACAGGCCATTTTGAACATTGCCCGTTTATAGGCAGTTCTATAAAAAATCCCTCGCAAATTCTGCGCAAAAAACCTTTCCCAACTATGTTGGGGTTGAATCTAGATGCAGCATGATGCAGATGTAAACCAATGATAAATATGGGTGACAGTTTCCACAACCCAGGTACTAGGTAGGTAGGATTTTTTTTACGTGTGCAAATCCTAAATGGGTGGCCCCCACCATTACTGAAACCACACGCTGTTCTTCTTAGTTACTTCTGGCTGTGGTGCGGGTACAAACAACCTGGACTAATTGCTTTACGGGTTTTTCGAAGCACGGAAGGGTCTTTGTATGTAATGGTGGTCAGCCATCCATGGACCGACCTTGGCAAGCATTGCTTGACCTTAAGGACCGGCCCGTGCGCCTGTTTTCATTTAGCCATAAATTACTGGAGAACTTACTTGAGTAAGTTTTTATTTAATAGGATGTAAATAGAAAAAAAGGTGGTTCATTCTGCAAAGCACTCTCCCGTCTTATAACTGAGCTTTACTTGAATTCAGACTAAAATAATTCTATTCTACGGCATTACAGGAAACTTGATGAATAATGCGACCCAGAATTCAAACGAAATTAACATAAAAAGTAGAGAAACTAGAAATTACAAAATAAATCACTCGTACATTTGCGTACCTAGTGCGAAACACCTGACTTTATGAAATAATCTGTTTATATTATCTGTAGTACTGGATTTTAGCGAGTTCTGTTTCCTGACTATGGCACAAGGAAAGGCTGAAGAGCGATTATGGAATAGACTTTGTTTTTTAATAGTATGTCTTGAAAGAGCTCGTGGCTAACAGCCGCTCGGGTCAATCTCCAGATTAAGTCACGCTTGCCTCTTGACTCGGAAATCGAACCCAGGACCTGATGCTCAGCAGCTGCAATTGCGACCACTAGACCAACTAGGCAGTTCATATAAGAAACATTATAAAATGGCATTAAAATGTTTTGGGCAGCTTTGATTTCTAACATTAAGTTTAAAACGTACCCAGAGCGAAATTGACTCAGTATCCTTGCCATTATTCTATCAACACACAAAACTGTTAATCCCAAGCTTTACCGCCGCTTATAACCTAATTAAAACGTCATTTCCCGTCCAAACATCGCTCTATTGAAACAAACAATCAACGGGATAGGCCGTGGAGCGAGCCAATACGTGCCATGACGTCACTAAAACGATGTGATGTAATGAGGTAACCGCTCGTCCTCTAGCTACTACCTAGCGGAGAAAACAAATGACAAAAATGGCTTCAGCCTTGTCTTGAAAGGGAGAATCTCTGGCGCGTAATACGCGCCTACACTGTGTCCAGAAGGAGTTAACAACGAGCAAGAATTTGGAAACGGATTCAGCCAGTCAGTACATGGCGATGGACCCGCTGGACGCCAAAAAGAAGCCTCTAGTATCTCGACTCGTGCGCACAAACGCGAGTCGAGAGTCTGGCACAGTGCATACGATTTACGCACGAGTTTTCAACTAGCGTGATGTTTGTGGATGTGATGTATTGGCACCCGGACCTCGCCAACACGTGTACGTGTTTGCGGTGAATTTGTCCCTTCTGGACAAGATGTGTACTGAGACGCAATTTGAGACGTGGCGGTAGTCAAGTGAAGTAAGGCCCGCGCGTGTTGCTGGACGCAAGTCGCTTCAAAGTTGCACCAAGTGAGGACGTGAACGGGCGTAACACGATGCTCTGCAATGAGGTGCATGGTTGGTAATGAATCTCATTAACGATACAATTGGGATACTGACAGACTGATTGAATTATGTTGATAGAGAATTTTAAAGTGGGTGCTGTGTTGTTATGTTAAATGTCCGTTTTTGCTCACACCTTATTTATTTTTCCTCTTTTTTTCTTTTAATAAACGTTGCCTGACTCACGGCATTTCTCCTGTACCGTCGGTGCATTTACGAATATTTAAACTCACAGACACAAACAGCCAGACCTGGAACAACTATCTGCAGACCATACAAATATTTGTTCCGTGCGGGGATCGAACCCGCGACACGCAGAGCAGCAGTCAATCGCTCAGCCACTACGCCAACCACATCCATATTATTACTGAAAACGGTCATATGTTCATTATAATGATTACACACAAGATCATAGAAAATGTCTCTACGGTAATTTAGACTGTAAAACGGCGAAAGCTTTATTATAAGGAAAAATTTTAGTGCAACAAATGAAAACAACGAAAAAAAATATTGAAAACTAAACTGCTCTCATCATAGTTAAAGAAAACATCGTGAGGAAACCGGCATCTCATAGAACCGTAAATTCAAACGCATATCTGTTAGCAGATCTATGATATTTATTTCCGGAGAAAATTCCGAACATTTGAAGAAAATTCCGGCCGTTTTGCTTTAACATGGTGCAGTATAACTTAACTGAATGAATTCATTTTGTTTTATGTAAAAAATATTTTGTTTTGGTATCAACTGCTGTTTAATTTCTCATTGTTATAAAATTCCGGACGTTTTAGAATTCTCCCCGCCCATTCCGGATACTTAGGTAATACTACGGACATGTCCAGAACATTCCGGATGTATGGCAACCCGGACCTACTCCCCCGCAGAGAGGCCTGTGTCCCACCACTGGGAACGTTCAGGTCCAAGTTTTCTTCCCATTTATCATCAAGTAACAAATATCAACATCACAATCATTGTGTATTTAGGTATTAGATAATTAGATTCAATTTATATGCATTTCGCTAATGAGCAAATTCCAATGAGCAAGTAAAGTTATCGTGGTGTGAAGCTCAATATTGGCCAATCACGCAATCAACTGGTTTATTACGATTAACGCTTGGTGTAGTTTCTACATTTAATTTACTTAAGTGGCATGTTCTAATTAATGTAGTAATAGAGTTAATTAACTTGATGTGCCATAATAAGTGGCTCTCGGCTCTTGTGATACAGGGAATCCCAGTACAAGAGCCAGAGCTATACTGATGTTTGAACAATCACCTGTTAATAAAGATTTTATTTTATTATTTTATCCGCAATGCTACTCAAAAATGCCCAGTTACAAACTTAAATCACCAATGAGTAAACAGAAATTAACTAGTATTTCCATCAGAAAGGAGTCTGAATTTGTGCCCGGTTGATGGCAATAGGCTCGCCCCCTATTACATGGGTCTTAAACATAACTGGAGAAATATACTATAAGTACACCTTTGCTCAACCCTACGGGGATTACAGGCGTGATGTTATGTTATGATGGTAACTAGTATTTCAATGGTGGTCTATAAGCGACTATTAAATACTAAGCACATCTGGTATTCATCGAAAATACGGTCTTAAAAGAGAAAATCGACATGGGAGTGTGTTCTTTATTTAACACATTCGAGTCCACCCCCGTTTCATAGAGCACCATGTGCCATACCTTTTAACACTTTTAGTGCCGTGAATGAACCCTCCAGGTGGGTTCCCGGCATCGCAAGTGCGATTTGAGTGAACCCATCAGGTGAACCCACCTGGTGGGTTCATTCACGGCACTAAAAGTGTTAAAAGGTTACCATTAACTGGAAAGTTTAAAATAAGTTATTGACCGAATATAAGTTGAAAGAATGGAAAAAAAAACATTAATCAAGTAAAGAAAGGCTTTTTATTTCCTCTAAGTACGAACTGCTAACGAAGTTCAAATAAATCCGCGATGGAAAACAAAGCTCAACTTTTAACTTGTACCACACCAAATGCAAACTTAAAATATAGTGAAATTACGAGAGAAAATGCAATGTAGAAGAGCCGGAGTCTTGCCGCTCTACAAACTGAGTTCACTGATGAAGTATTAAATGAATTCCGTCGGATCTGGGCTGCATCAACTTCTTTTGAAACATTATTTAATTTAATGTGGAACATCCTTAGGATGTGTTCACACTTTCGGACTGAGATCTTTTCCATACCTTGAACCTGGATTTTGAAGCAAGGTAAACGTGCTCAGATGACGTTTATAAACGACGCTGGTCTAGAATGCAAATATGGTGCGGTTCCGGTTCCACAAACGATAGAACCACAACTGATATTTTGTCCTGCGTACCTCGATGCCATCTATAGATCTCCAAACTTGTAGCTATGTTCTGGACTGCCTAAATAAAGATTGAATCATTTTATTACCAGTCATCATTTTATTTATACTCTCAAAAAAACTTGTCATCATGACATGACACAGAAGAAGAAGAACCGAGAAGTAGTGATCGCTTTCAAACCATTTCGTATTTCTACAATTACTTTGAACTGGACGTAGGCTTTTCCGTAGGAGATCACCATCAGTCTTGGCAGCCTTGTTCTAAGCACTCAGGCATCTTCCGTCTTGTGACATTATTCTCTGGTCAGCGTGTATCTCAACCAGGTTACCGGCAGGCAGCTTTAATGGGTACTCACGAGGGTATCAATTTAAATGGAATATTCTGAACGTTGATCATGTATTGGTTCATTTAGTATAGTAATACCCACGTGGGTTATGGTTATTTTAAAGCAAATAACCTGTGGGATATTGTGGATGTGCCTTTGAAGGGGCAAGGCGGAGGACTCATTAAAGCGGTCGGTCTATAAAATACATTTTTTCCCTCACTGTATCGCCGATAGAATGGCACTTTAAGAGTTGAATCTCATCTGGCAGTTGGAATGGTATCGCAAGCTTCAGCCTCGACAGTGCGATCGGCAGCATGCTGTGTTTCTCGCTCTTGCAAATGACGCCTCTAAACGACAAAAAGAAATGAGCATGGAAGTACTAAGTACTAAGCCAACTAATGGGAAAGTTCAATTTAAACAGGTGTAACTGAATATCAATATTTTATAACGTTGCAGTGCGACTTTCAATTGTTCTTTTGAACCCAGTCATTGAGCATTATCGATAACCTAAAATTAAACCAATTTATCAAACTTTTGACACTTAACTACCAGTTACAATTTATGATAGTATTCTTATGACAACTTAAATCTTCGGTTTAATGTGCTCTTTGAAGCACAAACAGTCGATAGGTTACTCAACCACGGAAAAGTAAGCATAATAAAATCAGCCTTTTAGTCTCTTCTCTGTTACTCAGTCCCATGAGTAAAATTGATCAACCACGCGGGACCAGTGCAGGTTGATAGGTGTACTACTATAAGGTACACCTCTGCCTACCCCGTCGGGGATTACAGGTGTGATGTTATGTCTATATTATACGCACATAGACTACGGTGATGAGGTCCAAGAGGCATGGCAGGTTGATAATAGTTGGGGGTTGCGCGAAAATAGACGAGTAATATAAATCTTTGTATTTTCGATTTATTGTTTCAGAGTGATGCCAGTTTTCATTCACCATTTTGAGAGCAGTGGTGATTAAATAAATTACACAAAGTAAGCTACCAACCTAAGCTTAACCTATCCAAAGATAATATCCTTCCTTACTAATATTATAAATGCGAAAGTAAGTTTGTTTGTTACTTTTTCACGCCTAAACCACTGAACCAATCATCCTCAAATTTTGGATATACGTTGTCAGTTGTATAGAAACGGACATAGGGTACTTTTCATTCCGAAAAAAAGTACTGTTCCCGAGTAAAAGAACAAAAACGTTCTTATGAAAGTAGATGGCGCCATGTGTCTTTCGAATCATTATTACAAGCAGAGTACAACCCGAATTGACTGTCAAATTCTTAATTAACGCGAGCGAAGCCGCGGGCAAAAGCTATTAATTCATAAGTCACAACTATTGAACTGAAGCAATACTGCTCTCAAGAAATACGGGCTCACAATTTTTGTATTCGACAGTGTAGACACGGCTTTACAAAGTTGTGAGTCTACAAAGTGTTTAAGGATCCAAAACTCGAAAATTCTCTCGTTTGCGACCACTGTGTATCTTTATACCTAGTAGTATTTATGTTTGGTATTGAGGGGACAGTATGGTAGTAGTAGTCATTTAATCCTTCGTTGATAGCGTTTTGCACGTACATTCAAATGACTGTGATTTGTTTTGTAGTGCATTGATGTTTTATATAGCGTTTTTTTTTTGTTTAAATAATGTTAACATTGCGATTTTATTTTATTTTAACTAAATGAGTTTTTGTTTCAGTAGAAAATGATTTTTTATTTATTTATACATCAGTTTCAGAAAGATTAAATAAATAATAATAAATAGTTATAGACATATGGTTTCTTTTAGGTATTGAAGAGGTTATTATTAACACTAGAAACGGGATATTTACCATGTTTACTGATTTCTTTGAGTTCCCGATATCTATTTTTATTCGGCGTATTATTATATTCAGCGCTGTTGTAAGCAGCATGATCACGGATAAACTGAAGTTATTGCGGGTGGGTATTTATGAGCAGATAAATCGGTCTACCATCTTTCTTGTTCGTTTTTTGCACTCAGTACCGCTACCACTCAGCACTCAAGTAATGATAATGACCATGATAGTTTAAAATCTAATGTCGAAGAGGTTCTTTGTGTGAAATTGAGTGTCAAAATCAAAATCAAAAGTCATTTATTCAAACTAGGCTGAAAATCAGCACTTTTTGAACGTCAAAGTTACATAAGACAGTCCCCCAAAAATGCCCGCCCGTCACCACTTCCTAGTGCTTTAGCTGGGAAGAAGAAGTGGTGGAACAAACTCCCCAGCAGCACGTCTGTCTGTTTAGTTATATAAACTTGATTCTATACAAATCGTATGCAAAGTAATTAACATTACGAAACACAAAACATTGGATTAACTTACACACTTACCATACGTTAGCTAGCACGCGCCAGTATACCAACAAAACAATGAACAAACTGTACTCAAGCAGATAAAAATTTCAACATAAAAAAAAAACGTAAATAGAACTTAATACCTAAATAAAAGCCTCCAGGCATAAAGGGCGTGCCCGCTTACATAAGGCAATTGCTGTAGCTCGAAGTGAGAAATGAGAAACTAGCCCCATCGAAGTAAAATAAGTAAACAATTACTAATAACAATTAAAACTGTACCTAACCTGTCAGTAGGAAAGCTAATTCTGGAGAAAGAACATAAACATTGTCTTGAGTTAATCACAGCGACCAACTATTCTTATCGTTTAAGTAGTCATTGATACAATAGTATGCCTTTGAACAAAGGGTGGATTTTACTTTAGTTTTAAACGCATTAAAAGGCAAATCTAGCAAAAAAGAGGGCAGCATATTATAAAAAGTTATACCAAGCCCAACAAATGAGTTATGTACCTTATGAAGCCGGTGAAATGGAGCTCGTAATTTGTCCTTATTTCTGGTGTTAATATTGTGAATATCACTATTTTTAGTGTATAAGTGTATATTTTGCCTAATATATAAGATGTTGGCGAAGATGAATTGTGATGCCACCGTGAGAATACCAACATCTTTAAAAAAATCTCTCAGAGAAACTCTGGCACCAAGCTGGTAAATAGCTCGAACAGCTCGTTTTTGAAGAACGAATATATTTTGAATGTCAGCGGCTTTGCCCCACAGCAGAATACCGTAGGACATAACGCTATGAAAATAACTAAAATAAACTAATCGAGCTGTATCAACGTCAGTGTATTGTCTTACTTTTCTGACGGCGTAGGCGGCCGAACTGAGCCTGCCCGCTAGGCTCGATATATGAGGGCCCCACTGAAGTTTGGCATCTACTGTTATACCAAGAAAAAACGCCGAGTCTATAGTTTCAAGCACCCCATTATCTAAGACGATGTTGGGACCTAGATTCCTAACATTTGGCAAGGCAAAATTTATACATTTCGTTTTCTTGGCATTGAGAACTAGGTTATTCGTCGTAAACCAATCCGTGACCATTGAGAGTGCACTGTTTACGTCATCAAAATCTTGTCTATTCCTGTTTACTTTAAAAAGAAGTGAGGTGTCATCTGCAAACAATACAACGTCACAGATACCCTTTAAATAAAATGGTAAGTCATTAATATACACTAAGAATAAGAATGGACCCAGTATTGAGCCTTGAGGTACACCTAACTGAACTGGTAACCCGGAAGATTTTACACCATTCACATCTACACATTGGAACCTATTATGTAAATAAGAATTTATTACTTTGAGAGCTTCATTTTGGACACCATAATGATACAGTTCACGCAAAAGCGTGTCATGGTCCACGCAATCAAAGGCTTTGGAGAGATCACAGAAAACTCCAATAGCATTTTGCGAGTTCTCCCATGCGTCAAATATGTGTTTCAGCAGTGCAACACCCGCATCTGTAGTCGAACGACCTTTTGTAAAGCCATATTGTTCATTATGAAGGAGGCTGTTTAAATTAAAATGTCTTAGCAATTGCTTGAGTATTAACTTTTCAAATATTTTGCTAAATGCAGGTAAGATAGAAATAGGTCTGAAATTGCCAACGTCATTTTTATTACCTGATTTAAATAAAGGTATGACTTTACTACTCTTCATGAGGTCAGGAAAAGAGCCTGAATCAACACATTTATTAAAAGTAACAGCTAGATAGGGGGCTACGATTTCTATTATATTGCTTAATAGTTTAATGGAGATACCCCAGATATCACCAGTGTTTTTAGACTTAAGTGTGTTAAAAATATTAACTACATCACGAGGTGTTACATGTTCGAAGCTAAATAAGCGACTACATTTAGGCACACTACTATGCAAAAGGTTTTCAGCTTTAGACGGGGACGAATTCAAGGAGCGAGTCGTAGTTATAGGTATGTTGGCAAAAAACTCATTGAATGCTTCAGCTACGTCAGCTGCTTTATTAACTAATTTGTTGTCGACCATAATCTCAAGTTGTTTTTCTTGTTTAACCGACTTACCCGTTTCATTGTTAATAATTTTCCAAGTGGTTTTTACTTTATTATTGGAATTTTTGATTGTATCGCTTAAAAATTTAGATTTAGCAAAAACACAAATCTTTTTAAATAGTGTCGAATGTCTATGCAAATGTTGCTTGTGTCAACCTAGAATTAAGTCATAGATCTGAATAAATAATAAAATTGTAAATACTAACAATATACAATACTAACCTAATTATTTAGGCACCATTGTTACTAACACTAAATAAAATAATATCAAAACTATGGACAGTAGATTGAAATATTTTTTTTTAAGCCACAAGAAAAACTATTCTTTTTCTAGTGGTTAATAATTTAATCCATTATTCCATGGTTTAACCGTGTACCTTTAATTTAAAAATACTCTGATTTAACTACAAATGCATCGCATAAGTAAGTAGATACATCATCATCATTATTCTCTTGCCCTTATCCCAATTCATTTGGGGTCGGCGCAGCATGTCTTCTTCTTCCATACTTCTCTATTACTCGTCATCTCATCCGACACCACCTTTCTTGCCATATCATTCTTTAAACAGTCCATCCATCGTTTCTTTCGTCTTCCTCTACTCATATACCCATCCACATTCATACTCAAAACTTTCCTCACAACATTTTCCTCATTCCTCCGCATCACATGCCCATACCACGACAACCGATAACCACACAACTTTTCAGTCACCGGCGCCACTTTCAGACTTCCTCTTATATACTCATTTCTTATTTTATCCATTCGCGTAACACCACACATTCTCATCTCCGCCACAAGCAAATGCCTTTCATTCATCCCTTTTGTGGCCCAACATTCTGATCCATACAAGACAGCAGGTCTAACCATTGTTTTATAAATCTTCCCCTTAAGTTTAAGGGGAATGCGGGAGTCGCAGATTGTTCCCGTGACCTGCCGCCATTTCATCCATCCCGTGTTAATTCTGTGCTTTACACTACTATCTATTTCGCCATCGCTTTGCACGAGTGAACCGAGATACCGAAAGTCGGAGCAGACCGGAAGAAAGGCGCCATCTAGCGCTATGGCTACAGAACTGGAGAGATCGCCGAAATCGCAGAACATGTATTCTGTTTTAGTTCTGCTGATTTTTAACCCAACATTCTCCAGCTTCTGTTTACGTCAAAGCGTCGTTATAAGTAAGTAGATACAATAAATAAAATAAGCCTTTATTGTTGGAACTTCATTTTACATTTCCTTAACTCTATTATACAATTATAATTTCTGTATTAAACATATTATTTTTCAGCAGCCGGTATATCTTTTTCAGCTTGACTTTCGACAAAGACCTCTAATGCTTTCTATTTTGTCCTATCTTTTGCAGTACGTGTCCATTCTGGACCAGCAATCTTTTTCATGTGGTCTTCCCAACGTTTAGTTTGTCTTCCTTTGCTCCTCTTACTATCACGCGGGTACCATTCTGATACTAGTCTCGTCCACTTCTCTATCCCTTCCCTTAGCATGTGTCCTGTCCATCTCCATTTCAGGGTTTTGTATATTGTATGTATATTTTTTAATTTTGTCTTTATACTTTCTAATCCCATCTTGTCCCTTCTTTTCACTCCAATAATGCTTCTTTCCATTCCATTTTGGCAAACTTGGATTCTTTTGAATTGTTTCTCGTTCAGTGCCCATGTTTTACATCCATACGGCAAACATGGAAGGATGCATGCGTTATAATATTTGTCGGTTATGTCAGGATTTATTCCGTTAGACTCGTACATCATGTGGGCAGACGATGGGTTTCGTGCTATGAAAACACACTGGTTGCGATAAACTGTTTCTAGCAAAACTAACGAATTACTTGAGATTACAACTTAGCACAATTACATGGGGCACAATTAATCGGTTACAGTTCCAAGACGTCTCAACTCCGCCGCGATCAGACATTGAATGTCGCACTCGCCTCGAGTTGGACTTCAGGGCTCTGTAGAAGCACGCTGTGTTGTGACTGATAAGTAGGTCGCGTGATGTCACCACTGCACACAGGCGCGCTTTCCAATCAATTTTATGTCCGTACTAACGACCGGATCCGACATATTTAACTTTAATAATATAAGTAGCTACAATAAACATCATCTAATTCAATTTCTCGCCTTCCTAAGAAAAAACTACATAAATCCATTTCCCGAACGAACCATATTACAACAACATTTCTTATCTTCGTCTCACAATATAAATTGATTTCAGACAGCCGTCTGTTTTCTTCCGAAACTTTCTGGATTGCTTTTCTTTCGAACTATCGTCTGCATGTTCGGGGAACTGCAGATTCTATAAATTAAATTAATGTTTCAGCTTTATTGAAAATACTTAGTTCTATTTTATAAGTTTCGCGTTCACTGATTTGTTTGCGTGGAACGTTGTTTGTTCGGATGTTAAATAGGTGCTTGATCGTTTATTGTGTGACATTGTCTAAATTGTTAACACTATGAGTAGATACAGGGTGTAAGGGACAGCCCTCCACAAATGGGGTGAATTCAGTCTATCATACTAAGATGACCGGTACAAGAAATTATTTCAGGAACGTTATGGGAATCCAACAAATTAGATTATTTTTCATTTTCTCATGCGCAATATATCGTTACCAAGCAAAGCGCACGTAGCAAACGCGACTATGGCAATAGGCTCGCCCCCTATTACATTGACTTTAAAAACATATCTGGCGAAATGTGGGTGTACTATTAGGTACACTTCTGCCTAAACAGACTCGGCAGAAAACATATTCACACTCAAAATGCAAATAAAACCGTAGGTAGGTAACCTAAGAACTAATTTCGTATAAATAAACTACCCCTTAGTTGTAAACGCGAACAAAGTAAGCTCATTGAGTAAACACGAGGCCGCCTCATTAAACTTAGCTTCGATATGGTGGTTCAAGCGCCTTTAATTAATTTATTCTCCAGTTTAAAGCGCTTTTATTTTGTGCACTTTATTCATGATAAAGCTGCTTTAAACGCTGTTTTTATGTGTCCTTCGTTTTAGTGGTGTTATATAGGTATTTTGTAGATAACGGGTATACTTAATGGGTTGAAGGCAATTGTGTTTTGTTAACTATTTGTTTCTGAAAAGATACAGATATTTTAAATGCGCGGTAGGTCTAACCAATTGATGGGTCTAACACCCGCTACACACTCATTTGGGTGGGCGCATGTTTAGATTCGGCCAACCCGATTAGAAGGGACTGAGTACTCGATAAATATAACTAGCTTTTGCCCGAGGCTTCACTCACGTTAATTTAGAATTTGACAATCAATTGGGGTTGTACTCTGCTTGTAATAATATATTTCAATCATAATTCGAAAGTCACGTGGCGCCGTCTACTGTCATGAGAACGTTATTGTTGTTTTCCTCGGGAACAATACATTTTTTCCGGATGAAACGTGCCCTATGTCCGTTTCAGTACATCTGACAACGTATATGCAAAATTTGAGGACGATCGGTTCAGTGGTTTAGGCGTGAAAAGGTAACAAACAAACTTACTTTCGCATTTATAATATTAGTAAGGATTTTGTGGTTCTCATTTGTCCTTTGGGATTTGGCATGTTCCATCGCTAAATCATGTTCGGTACGAGCAAACGCCCGAGCGTATTTTCTCAAACGTAGGTATATTAAATTCAATTTACCGCTAGGCTTTGCTGACTCATGCCGACTCGTAAGTGTGTAGCACACCTCCAGAGGATGCTTCACTTCGTTTCGCTTCAAGCTTACACCTTACCAACTGACGCAACACTGATGCTCCAACGTTTATCACCTAATATAACATCACGCCTGTAATCCCCGAAAGATTAAGCAGAGATGTATCTAATATTACACCCACATTTCGCGAGTTATGATTAGCCTATTGCCATCAACCGATCTCAAATCCAGACTCCGTGGCTGCTAATGAGAAATTGCTGATGGGAAAACCCAATAATACTTTGCCTGACCCGGGATTCGAGCCCAGGACCTCATGCTCAGTAGTCGCACTTGAGACCACTAGATCAACGAAGCAGCAACGATCGAGGCTTATTATGTAATTCACATAAACATTTGACTATGGATGTGATCATCAACACGGTATCACAGCACGTGACAGTACGTAATGCTTAGGTATTTAGTCTAAGCACAGCTCAAACGAGGTGTTTCACTATAGTAAACACCGAATAACGGCATCGGTGTTATATGTGAGGGATCGGTGTTAGGCGGCATCATAAACGATTTTAATATTCATGCTTGAGGACGGAAAGTAAGCTCTACTATATGTTACATAGGTCATAATTTCCTTTCCTGTCATATACTTCAGTTGTGACTACTTACTAGCTAAACACCTGGCTGATACTATAAAGTATTACTTTGTAAAAGGTATAATATGTGCTAACGAAGTTCACACTACATTCAGATAGTATTTCCCGCGCGTTATATTTTTTGTTCTACAATCTGTGGTAGAAACTATAGAGCATGTACATAAAGCTGTAATGGTGAGCATAATCTACAAATGTGCGTGTGAAAGTTAAACTAAATAAAATAACTAAAAAGGATTTGCGAATATTAGCTTTAAATGCTGTTTCAATTTTCAGGTAAAATTAATTCTACCTAGTTTTAAATTCTTAAGTGTGTAATGTTAAATGTTGAAGGCATAGTAATTATAAAAAACATCTATTTTCAGAGCAACTCGATAATAGTTAATATTTCAAATTCCCAAAGTGATTATAAAATCACATTATACAACATTATTTTTAGTATATGCGAAACCTGAATATAGTTTGTTCAGAATAAGTAACTGAATCGATTCCAATCATTTTTAAACCATGTTATATTTTGTCCCAAAAATATTTAAAAAAAAAGTTAAAAGTTGGACACCGAACGACATTAAGTACCTGTCCTAATTTAAGTATCTACTGACAAATTATTATTATCAATGAGCTCAAGACGACGCTGGATGAGCTCGCGCGGGCAAGCTGCGTAGTTAACACGTTTTTGCGCGGACAATCAGGTAACAGAACAAGTTTATAACTTTGTGATTTTTCAAGAAACAGTTTTGAAATTTTGTACATAGATTCTTTACATAAAAATACTAGACACGTGTTTCAGGTTTGGCATATACTAAAACTAAGGTAGTATATGTACAGGGAATTAATTATTGTTTAGTAAGTTAACTTGAACACGAACAGTTCGTATATTCAGATTACAGATCCATCATTCTTTGGTAGATATATGAAATGGAAATTACACAGAAAAAATTACATAATCGTATTAACTGCTTCACAATATTACTGCCTGACTGTTCTAGTCATCCTGCGTAGTTAATTAGTTCTCTTATATATTGTTAATAAATTGTAAATTTTGTAAATTAATTACTGAATACTATTCACACCACACAAGTTTGTGATATAATATTATGAATTGCCAATTTGTTATTTAAAAACTTATTTAACGTTAATTAATTTTTAATTATTATTCAATGTACACCAAATATTTAATCTTAGTTTAATTTAATTTATTTATCTGTTATTTTATTTCATTACAAATCAATATAATTTTAATTTTAAATATAATTTAATTTAATTTAAATCGATTATCTTGATTTTTTTTGTTAAATTTATAGATTTATGCTTTCTTTTACACCAATTTTATTATTCAGAGTTCACAATTAATTGGAATCATCATCATCATTCATCATTTCAGCCGAAAGACGTCCACTGCTGGACATAGGCCTCCCCAAGGGGGGGTTTTGCCATAATCGCCACGCTTGGCAGGCGGGTTGGCGATCGCAGTATGTTTGTTATAAAAAAAAAAAAAAAAAAAAAAAAAAAAAAAATCACAGAGAACGCTGCTGCCCATTCTCTGGTAAGTCCCTTAGTCGCCTCTTACGACACCCACGGGAAGATATGGGATGGTGCTATTCTTTACGTCCGGACACCATACAGAACTTAAAAAAAACTACTAAAATTAATTGGAATAATGTAATATAAATAAAAAAGTGCATGTGGTGTTAGCCTGTAAGTAATTATTGCATTTATAATTGTATATCGTGTACTTTTAAATGAATTGTATCGTGTAAACAATTGTAGGCTAAACTAAATTTAAAAATTAAAAGTTTTGAAGTATGATTTAAAATTATATCGTGTTTAAGAGATGGTACCCGTGCTAGTCCGTCAGTGATCAGAATATCCCTTTCTACTACCAAATACTGATCTTCTCCTGAAATTTTTAATTATCATTTTCTTACGAGAGGGAATAAAATAAGTAGTGAGATTTAACAGAGTAAGCATTACTCTGTTAAATCTCACAACTTATTTTATTTTGCAAACATTGCGCACCATAAACGTATATAAAAGTGATATATTATTATGAAAACATTTTTGTTTGTGAGCAATTTGGCGAAACGTGTGTTCCCCATTATGTATTTAACAGCGCATTATGTCATTAAAATGTATATAAAGTTAAATTACTAAATGGACTCGCTAGTACTTTGTAAATATTAACTGCGAGCATAAATGTGTAATAATGTAAGTTTTGATTTATAATCATGACGTGTTTTGATAAATGTTATTAACTTTTGCAGTTTTGAGGCATGGCGTTTACGTGAGTCTGTAAATAATTGATGATGAAAGTAATACAGGTATAGACAGGCTCAGATCAAAAGATAATCAGCTTATAAGGTTCCCAAAACAAAGATACAGGCTTCCTCTCTGTGGGAGCACATCGCTCACGCGGGGCCAGTGCGGGTTGGTAAATGTCAAACGTCTTCATTTTTTTTTAATTCTAAGTCATGCTGGTTTCTTCCACCGTTTTGAGAGTGGCAGAATGGACATTGCACGGTTCGTGTGAAATTAAAAAAAAAATGCATTCATAGATTTAATAACTGAGAACAGTTCATCATCATTATCTGCCTAACCTTTTCCAACTATGTTAGGGTCGGCTTCCAGTCTAACAGGATGCAGCTGAATACCAGTATTTTACATGAAGCGACTGTCTATCTGACCTCTGAACTGAGAACAATTATGCACTATTTATTGTTTGAAATGAAAAACAACAAAGAAAATATCATACACAGTTTTTAATTAAAAACTTGTGAATAACAAAAATCTAATAATCTTTGTAAGTCATAAAACGTGCAGTTAATCCAGACAAGCTCTAAATAATTCTAAACACGAAACACAAATGAAACTTAACATGCAAGAGCTATTCTTGTTATTATATTAATTCTAATAAATTTTTCGAGCACATACAAAGCAAATCAAGACATAATAAAAGTTAATTAAAAGAGAAAACATAAAATTTTCATGACTAATTAAAATAACAACGGTGGGGACAATATAAAACCCTTTGTGACGATTCTAACTAATACTTGGGATGCAAAATTTTAATAAACAAAGAGGTGCTTACTGCTTTAAAGAGTGGTGTTACTTCTTATCTTAGAACCCTGTTTAAGTTTACTGTTTACCATGAATTTCATTACGGTCGCTTAACATGATTTTTTACCGCTTTAGGGTGTAAAGCTCTTCATCTCCCATAGATAAGGGAGGATCTTCCGACCAGACGGGTGTTGTGTCTAGTGGGCTACTGCCCGACAGTTGTTGTTGGGTTTTCGCGTATAGTCTTAAGTCGCGGATAACTTTAACTATGCAAATTAAAATTTGGATGTTAGTTATAAGATTTTAAACTATCATGGTCATTAACATTATTATTTACACTAAAAACGGGATAGAAAAAAAGAAAAAAAAAAGATAAAAAAGGGATAAAAAAGTTCGCGAGTGGACACAGTGAGTTTCGTGTGTCGGGAACAAAATCGAGTTACGAGTGACAGTGGTAGCGGTACTGAGTGTAAAAAACGAACAAGAAAGATGGTAGACCGATTTGTCTGCTCATAAACAGCCACCCGCAATAACTTCAGTTTATCCGTGATCATGGTGCGTGCAACAGCGCAGAAATATCGGGAACTCAAAGTAAACAGTAAACATGGTAAATATCCCGTTTCTAATGTAAATAATAATGGATTTTAGTTCTTTATTTGTGTCATAGATGGCGCTGGAATTTTTTTTACTATGTTGCTGTAGTACTTTTTGTCGTGTCGCTACACCGCTATTCGTTAAAGTTCCTTAGTATTTAGTTATTGGCTTTTACGTGCCAAGTTTAAATCTCCTATATATATTAATATAAAAGGTTTTAGGTTGTCTACATGATTGAGAAACGTGAACTCTGCAATCTTCGTACCGATAGTCGTTATTGGACTAATGGCAAAGAGCCTTTTTTTTGTTCCAGGGTTGAAAATTCTCGAGGATGTCCTCATGGAGGGGTCTGTCAGACTCTAACTAGATAAAAAGCACTCCGGTGTTCCCCCTCCCACACTTGCATCGGGTATCATGGGCACTAGAGCACCTTCCACAATCCCCGGCTAGTGCCACGATACCCGGCTAGTGAATAGCAAAGATCCTCGACCGACACCTTAGGAGTCAGTCATTGAGGCCATGTGTTTTCATTGAGGCCATGTGTTTTCATGGGCCTCGGAATGCGCCACCGTCGGGATCCCTACTGACGGTAGGAGGGGTTTCCATCGGCGTCGGGTTGACGCTGAAGTACCTGGGACTCGTCCTCGACAGCCGGTGGAACTTCGTGGAGCATTTCCGACGTTTGGCCCCCAAACTGGAACGGACCGGGGCTGCCTTCAAGCGGCTCCTGCCCAACCTGGGGGGTCCAAACGCCTCCTGCCGGAGGCTCTACGCGGGGGTCGTGCGGTCCATGGCCCTTTACGGGGCCCCGGTGTGGGCGCGTTCTCTGAGGCGGCAAGCCGCCCGCTACCTGAACGCGCCCCAAAAGGGGATAGCCCTAAGGCTAGTCCGGGGGTACCGCACGATCTCCGGTGAGGCGGCGAGCCTCCTTGCCGGATTGCCGCCATGGGATCTGGAGGCGATAGTCCTCGCGCTCCTTCACGAATGGCGCGCGGAGGCACTACGTCGGGGGGAAACTCCGCTGCCGCGGCAAATCGCCGCTCAGCGGACAGACCTCCGGCGCGATCTCATGGTGACATGGAGAGAGCGACTGTCGCAACCCCGTGCAGGGCACGCCATCATAGTGGCGATAAGTCCCCTCTTTGAGGAGTAGCTAGAGAGGCGCCACGGCGCCCTCACCTTCCGCCTGACGCAGGTCCTCACCGGACACGGTTGTTTCGGGAGGTTCCTGCACCGAATCGGGCGGGAGGAAACGCCCGGGTGTTTCCATTGTGAGGATCGTCCGGAGGACACGGTGCAGCACACTGTGGAGGCCTGCCCCGCTTGGTCGGAGCAGCGCCGTGTCCTCGTAGAGGCGATTGGCGGCGGTGACCTCTCGCGCCCGGCCCGGGTTCAAGCCATGGTCCGGAGCGAGAGGGAATGGGAAGCCGTCACCTCCTTCTGCGAAGCAGTCATGCTAGTGAAGGAGGTGGCGGAACGTGAGAGGGAAAGAGCCTCACGTCCCAGCCGCCGCGGGAGACGCCCTGGGCGTCGGGGGTCACGTGGTGGCCCCCGGCCACCGTAGGCGCGGTCCTGTGGACGGCGAGTTATGGGCTAGCTCGCCGTCCAGCCGTCTTATGACGACAGGCCGTGTCGACGGCGCGTTCGTGTTCCACGCGCGCCTCAAAGAGATGTCAGCAACCACGTAGGGGTCCGCACGGGCCGATGCCTGCCAGGGCTGCGGGACTGTTCGAAAGAGATACCGCGGCCCTGGAACACAAAGGGCAAAGAAGAAACATGGATGGGTTTTAGTCAGTACAAGTCTGACACTCCCTTCCGCTCTGCCCAGAGCGGGGGGGTCATTTGATGATTTCCCATCCTAAAAAAAAAAAAAAAAAAAAATGAGTCTCTCATTGTGCGGCTAGTGACTTGATCCAGAAAGTAGTACTCCTGGACATGGCACGCATATTGAGGAGGTTCGTCTATTCCGGAGCCCTGACCAAGATGGGTTACTATTTTGAATATTTTTCAATGTTTTTTTTTCATATTCTTTTGTATTTAAAAATGTAAAATAAAGTGTAAAAAAAAAAAAACGTACATTATAAAATTAAAATTTACCGAGACCCACAGGAGTTGGTCTTGTCTGTCATTCATGGATCTGACAATCATTAGGGGTAGGTAGAAGTCCGAAGGACGGTCTACCACTCTTACCAAGGAGTATAGACGGGGTTAGAGACTGGAAAAAGGCAGACGATGAATTGAAAGAAAAATTATCAATACCTACTATAATTTTACTTATAATTAGATGTCTTACAAAGACTTATGAGTACCATTATGCCTGAAACACATGTTTAAATAAACCTAGTTCGGGCAGATCGCTACCAAACATCTGAATTGAACTACCATTACTTGCAACTGTTGAATATATTTTAGTTATAGTTTACTTATAAGTACTAATTATACCATTGTATGAGAAATAATACTACTTTTTTTAAATTATTCTTATTTTATTATTCTTATTGTCATAAGCGGCCAAGTATTTACGTATCTTCTCTCAAACGAAAGCCCATACAACATTTTATCTATCAAAAAGTAATACAAAACTCCTTAAGAACCGGGAGAGGATAAGCAAAAAGTTTGGTCAAAAAGATGTACTTCCAAGAGTTACAAAATAAAGTTTGTCTTTGGGGACCAATGAAAGACAGAAAACAGTCGTATTTTGGTTATAACAGCTAACAAAACTTATTCTAACTTCTGGTTTGGATATTTATTTGATCTGTAAGCAGTTAATCGGTTTGTGTTTATCTTTCATTCTAAAAGGACAAACATTGACCTTGATCGCAGGTGGATTAGAGCATTCACTGAATGGCTACCGAGAGACGATAGATGAAGTGTTGCTAGACCAACAGCCAGATAACTAGATGACCTGTTCAAGACTAGAGCAGACCAGGGAAGAATACCTATACTCCGTAAGCGGAACAAGGCTGCTAATGAGTATGTTGACACTGACTTATTGACGTGAGTTCATGCATGTTTATAGAACATTAGTTTTTGTATTTAGTAAATAGAAACCGGAAACACGTGTCTAGTATTTTTATGTAAAGAATCTATGTACAAAATTTCAAAACTGTATATTGAAAAATCACAAAGTTATAAACTTGTTCTGTTACCTGGTTGTCCACACAAAAACGTGATCACTACGCGGCGCCTCCAGCGTCGTCTTGAGCTCATTGATAATAATAATTTGGTACTTAGTGTCGATCGGTGTCCAACTTGTAACCTTTTTTTAAATATTTTTGGGACAAAATAAATCATGGTTCAAAAATTATTGGAATCGATTCAGTTACTTATTCTGAACAAACTGTATTCACGTTTCGCATATACTAAAAATAAAATTGTACAAGCTTATATTGGAATACTTTGTCATTAGTGTTTTAATTGCCTCGTTGGTCTAATGGTGACGATCGCGACTGCTGAATATGAGGTGCTGGGTTCGATTTCCAGGTCGGGCAAATTGGTATTAGGTTCTTCCATCAGGAATTTCCCAGTAGCAGCCACGGAGTCTGGATTTGTGCCCAGTAGATGGCAATAGACTGGCTCCCCATTAAGTGGGCCTTAAACATAACTGGCGAAATGTGGGTGTACTATTAAGTTCACCTCTGCCTAACCCTAGGGGATTACAGGCGTGATGTTGAGTTTTATGACGTATTTTAAGTTGTGTAGGTGTTTTGACTACCTACGTATTTGCCTAGAATTGTCTTTTATAATTGAACGTAGGTACCTAATTATGTCACTTGAGATTAACTAATTATATAATAATAACTAATTTATATAATTAGTCCTTTGTTCTAGTTAAAGTAAAAGAAATAACCGCCTACAATTTAAATATATTTTGTGGCCTCTTAAGTGCTACTTATATTTATATAAGCAAAATGTGTACCACATTAAGTAAAATCTTTTATTATTTAAGTAATTCACAAAATCAGATTTTCAGACCACAAATAACTACTTAGTGATGAAGGTAAAAGCATACTTGAAAAGCTTTTGGAAAACTCCACTTTTCTTATACAAAACGTATTTATAAACAAGTTTACTTGTGTGGTTTAAACTCTTTATTACTTTAAAAGAGAAAGTGACTCTTTCCAAGTAAGGTACAATAGACAAATTAATCACTACAACGGATACCACTTTTCAATTTGTCTTCGACAAACCGTACAAGCACACAGGCCGAGAAACCAAAAGGTTCACTAAAACCACTACGTTATGGAACAACCAAGTCAAATAAAATCAAAGACAAATCAAATAATTTATACGCATAATATGGGCCAGTTATAATAATAATAATATCTATGAATCAGGTGTTAATGGTGAGAATGAGCCACACCGTACGGCAGTCACAAAACCGCTTAAAAAAGTGATGCATTATTTTTTAATCTCGGACGCGATGGCTTAGCTCAACAGAAATTAGTTTATTTTGCAGAAAATAGACTAGTTCATAAGTAGGCGCCAACACAGATGCAATAGCTCTTCCCTTACTCATATAGTCCGATGAGACGGCAGTCTCACACGACCAGAGAGAGATCACAGTCTTCTTATAGGGGACAGATCCAGCAATGTTCGAGTCAGCTCCCAGGCAACCATCTTAATGCAGTATTCTACAGAACAAGTCCATATAAATGTAACATTATTCTACGAACCTTCTCCACCACCTTGTCTAGTGACACAAGACTCCTAGCAACTGACCAGTCACGCGCAGTAATTACTTGTTACAGATGTGCTCGCTACGGTCTCTACTTACTAGCTGTTCCAAATTGGTTCTTTAAAACTTTAAACTGGCAAAATGTGCTTACGAGGAGTACTTGTATCAGCTGGTAATGTTTTTTTTTGAGCTAGGACATCAGAAATTGGTGATGTTCACGTTAAGCCGTTGTTCCCTCGCCTGATATCTCCCCGGTCGTGACGGATTAGCCATCGGAATATGAGAGTGACGGAAGACCTATCGCACCACGCGCACACGTTTGCGGTATTAGTTATATCTTCTGCGTACTTCGCATGTGATTGGCCCCCGTAAACGCTATCCAGTTGGGGGATATTATTATAATATTTTTGTACATAACTGAGTTGTAGCCAGGCACCCATCTTTGGACAGGTTAAATACCAGAGTCCCCGCAGGTACGTTGATGTCCCTGAGACAAATCTGAAATATCTCCGTGATAACACACTATAATGGGTGTAAAAATACCCTTAACGAAACCGAAATGCACTTGTTCCCCTCGTCATTGCATTTTTTTTTGTTTCGAACCATACCTGAGAACCAGGAGATATTGGGTTCGAAGTTCCAACTTTTTCAGATATTTTTTTGAATAATAGTTTTTGATGTTTACTTTACTTTAAATACCTCCATGGCCGCCTTACTATTTAATGCATCCACCAGCATTATGATATGAGTCCGTTACTTCGAGTTCTATCGTTAAACGTGATTTTTCACACCAAAAACAAAAGGTGTTTCCCAGCAAGAATTTTTACGCAGACTTATTTATTTTGATGTACAGAATGCTTGGTGGACGTTTACACCTTGTACACGGACGCGTGAATTTTCGTTGCAGTGAATTTCCCGTGGTCAGACTATTACGTGGAAAATTGGTAGTTGTGTTTGATAGACGATTGGCACAATGTGATACGAAGGATATTTTCGAAAACTGTTTCATTTAATAGACACATTGGCTGTTTGTGTATGTGAATTTAAATGTTTGTAAACGCACCCACGATACAGGAGAAATTCCTAGTGTGGGTTGCCCCACACTAGGAATTTCTTTCAATGTGTACGTTTTTATTAAACAAAAAAAAAAAACAAAAAAAAAAAAACATTTACTTTTTTCGTTAAGAAAATTGGAGCAGGTAGTCTGCAATACAGGCTCACATTTATTTTATTTCTATCTCTCAATATTTTAAGTAGTCTTGCTAGTGCTAGACCCTCTTTGCGGTTCCGAACCCTATACATTAGGTAAAAGATTGATTAGAATTACCACTAGAAGATCGATAAGGATTCCTACGAGGTACCTAAACGATACGTGTGTAATCCTATTAATACAAAATGCTTTTCATAACTGCATAACACAAACGTAAGTTAAAACTAAATATTTATTATGAATTAGGCACCACCGTTAATATTTATACTCTTTGGTGGATATAAACCAAAACAATCGCTGAACTATGTACCAAGTATGTAGGCATTGTAGGCATGTGAAGTGACGAAGCTAAAATGTGTGTGTGTGGTAAAATAACTCCATTACATGACTCTCTCAAAGAAATGACTAGCTAAATACCCGTAACTATGAAGACCGTTTCTGATAGATATCAACGTATAAAGTATGATAAATGAAGTTATATAAATACTTATTTTGCAACGATGAACCGTCAGGGAAATTAATTCCTCCTATGCCGTGGTACAACCATTCCATACAATTGTCGAAGAATGATACTTGTGAATTGAATATACTATTTAAGTTAGCAGTCAATTATTATTTCCTTTATTTATTTATTTTACAAATTCAATTACCTTTTTAATATTAATTAAAAAATATATAAAAACATTTAAAAAAAAAAAAATTGTAGCCCACCGCTATCGGGAACAGGGTCCAAGCTACCGGCGGTCAGGGCTCCAGAGAGAGAAACCTCCTAACAATACGAGCCGTGTCCAGGAGTACCGCAGTCAATTTATTATTATTAACTGTTTATTTCAGCCAAAAAACCATAGTGTTTGTAACAAAACAACTTAAAAACTATGTTGTACATTTTATTTAGCATATTTCGCTGGTTTTAGGCAACGCGACGGACGGGTCGATATGTGTAAATTTACCCAGTGCTTAACAAATGGATCTTCAAAATCAACCAATATCTTAGGGATGCCATTGGTGTTCCCACGCAATCTGCCTAGCATTGACCCAACTCTTTTCCAGATGATACCGTAGAAATCATTATTTAACAATGAATTTCTCGCACCTCTAATTTTTCGGATTCATATTCGTTATGTATAATTATCACTTGTTTCGGTGAAGGAAAACATCCTGAGGAAACCAGCATGCCTGAGAAATATTTCTCGAAGGCATGTAAAGCTAAGTTAGAGGCCCATGCGGTGGAAGTAACGAAGTTTTGGGCTAACAAAATATAAAATTCGCCGTGCCAGCGCGAGCGATACGAAGAATAAGAAGAGGCCCATGGACCTTAGAACTCTGACACCAGGTTAGGCACTAACCAAATGATAAAGAAAGAAGAAATCAATTCCTCGAGTGATACCGTAGTTACAACTATACTATAAGTCAATAAACAACTTAAACACTTCAGTCAATGAACAACTTAAACACTTTAAGTCAATAAACAACTTAAATCAGTTTAATCAGCAGTTAAAATCATTTTTGATAGAAAAGTGCTACTACACTCTTGATGCGTTTGTATTTGATACTTACCATTTTTATTGACATTATATTCTTGTTTTTGACATTTGTATGGATATAAGCAATATTTTTGATATTTGTTTTTTTAATTTGGCATTATTATTTTTGATTATTGTTTTGTAATGGATGAATCTGATTTAATTGATTTTTACATTATTTATTAGACATACCTATATTATTTTATAACATTACAATTTTTATTGACATTATTTATTATAGTTTTGACATTAATTTTAATGGCGGAATCTGAATTTGTTTTTAATTTTGCTATTTCTTATCATAACAAATTGCAAATGTTTTACTTTTTAATTAATTAATTTGGTTACTGTTAATTTAATGATTTCTATTGTAATTCTTTAAATTTTATAATATAGTGTAAAATTTTGTTACAATGTAAAAATTGTTACGGAAATAAATGAAATGAATGAACAAATCAGTTATTAATCTCCCTAACCTAAATATTACCGTAAATAATCAAACATTTCACACTACACCATCCGTTATATCCCAGTTCCCTCGCCGGCTAGCTCGCAATTGATAAATTCCTCCCCAGGGTGTCATTGTGTTCTCCCTAGAAACTATACTGAGATGTTTTACTTCGTATTTCCAACAGGCCAGAATATTTTGTCTTAAGTTAGTCCACTTGGGTAGTCGTTCGTCATCCCCAATTACTTTGTTAGGTTATTTAGGTATAAATGAGGTACCTAAAGAGAGTTCCTGGCTAAATAATAACAGCCGCTCGGGGTCAATCTTCAGGTTCGTGGATGGGTGATCACCAATTACATACCGAGTTTCCTCCGTGCCTCGGAAAGCACGTTCAGACGTTGGTCTCGGCTGTCAATTGTAGATCTTTGAGAGTCGTTACTGGTAGTCAGTGGCCCAAAAGTCTGACAACCAGTCTTACCAATGGGTATCGACCATCGCATAACATTATTCAGTACTAACTGGGTTGTAGAGGTCAGATAGGCAGTCGCTGTAAAATACTGGCATTCAGCTTGCATCTGGTTAGATCGGAAGCCGACCCCGATAAAGTTGGGAAAAGTCAAGAAGAAGACGTGACTTACTATAGACCAACCGCTTTAATGAGTCCACCGCCTCGCCCCATGAAAGGCACATTAAGCATCCACAAACAATATCCCAAAGGTTATTTGTTTTAAAATAACCATAATCCACGTAGGTATTACGATACTAATTCAACCAATACGTGATCAACCTTCAGAATATTCCATTTAAATTGATACCTTCGCGAGGACTCATTAAGTTAACTGGTTTAGTTGGTTGTGTCGGGTACGAATCAACATTGAAGTACTTGTGCTGTGTCATTCTTGCTACTCATTAGTGGAACCAGAAAATATTTTCATTTCAGAATTCCTGACTTACATATTGCGTGCTCTGGAGACAGAACAGTTTTATTTATAACCGTTACGTGACAAAACATATTTTTCAGTACATTTTGCCAACTTCATCATCATCAGGTTATTCTTAAACTGCGTAGCCTTTTTATTTGCCAACTTAAACTTGAAAATTATTTTCATAGAGTTGTAGTCTATCCATAGACAGTCTTTTATCTGGTCTGTGGACAGACCTAGATGTATTGGTTAACGTAGACTGTAGACCAATAACATTTATATACAACATTAATTTTAGTATATGCGAAACTTGAATACAGTTTCTTCAGAATAAGTGACTGAATCGATTCCAATAATTTTTAAACCATGTTATATTTTGTCCCAAAAGTATTTAAAAAAGGCTACAAGTTGGACACCGAGCGACACTAAGTACCTATCGCAATCATTTATGTACCTACTGCCAAATTATTATTATCAATGAGCTCAAAACGACGCCGGAGGTGCGCGTGCGGGCACGCCGCCTGGTGACCACGTTTTTGTGCGGACAGTCAGGTAACAGAAAAAGCTTATAATTTTGTGATTTTTCATGACACAGTTTTCAAATTTTGTACAAAGATTCTTTACATAAAAATACTAGACACGTGTTTCAGGTTTCGCATATACTAAGACTAATGTTGTAGATGAGTGTGGTGAGATTCCCATGTACCTACTTTCAACAATGTCTTAATATTCAAAGAGAACCTTTTACAAATGGGCATGAAGAATTCCCGTACCTAAATTATTTCAAGAATTTCAATATATTTTCTGTTCCTGCGGTCGCTAGGTTTCTGTGTGATGTAAATGGAACAATATAAAACACTCCGCTACTGCCACAAGATTGGCTCTTTTCTACAGATTGCGAGTTTTCTACGTAGCTTGCTGTTTGCTCTGGTTTAAATTGAACTTGATGGTTTCGTTTTTAGTGATTAGATAATCATTTTAAGCGTGTCTAGTTTACTTTTGAGGTTTAATACGTTAATCTGTTGGATGCTGAAGGAGCTATGTGTTACAATTACCACACTATGTTACAACAAATGGTGACACGCCTCAAGCCCAGGACAAAAAGCTAATAATTTTAAGCGTGTCAAGTTTTTTTTTTTTTTAATTTTTATGCGTTAATCTGTTGGTTGCCTAAATATGTATGTTTTAAAATTACTACACCGTGTTACTCAATCAGCAGCAAAACGCGACATGGCCTAGGACCAGGACGAAATGCCGGGACGAACTCAACTCTTTTCTTAAAGATGGCCTCAAAGAGGAATGGGAGGAAGAGAGATGTCGTATATATCTGTCTCGTTGGTGTAGTGGTCGCAAGCGCGACTGCTGAGCATGAGGTTTTGGGTTCGATTCCTGGGTCGGGCATAGTGGAGTGCCTAGGGGCCAACAAAACATACAATATAAGGCTGTTCAAAAACCCTTACATCATGATAAGGGCAAGAAAAGCTTTAGGCTTGTATGAAGGTACCGCCACTAGTCGCGCAAAGTGTTATTGAATTTTTCCATCAGAAATTTCTTAGTAGCAGCCATGGAGTCCGAATTTGTGCTCGATTGATAGCAATAGGCTTGCCCCCAATTACAAAATGTGGGTGTACCATTAGGTACACCTCTGCCTAACTTTTCGGGGATTACAAGCGTGATGATGGAAGAGAGGCCTTTGCCCCGCTGTGGGATACAAATGAATAGCGGTAAAGAATAATTTGTAGATAGCTGTCATAAAATTCAAATGTGTCAGTATGTATGAATTAATTTCGTGTTGCTCATAAGTTTCATTGTCATCCCTGTAGATGTCAGGCTTAAAAAAAACGATTGAGGATTATGTTGTCCAAATTTTCGGATACCAAATTCACACAAGGATTTACGAAAATATAGCATTTTAACTGTACGGTATTTCTTTCGAAGAATACAATCATGTTATCATTAGAGTGCCGGTATAAAATAAGTGTAAATAAAACAAAGAACGTAGTCTTCCTCTTCTTCTCGAATCGTTTATTTAATTCTAAAGCACAGGCCACACCACCAGCTAGCGAGCAAGCGAGCGAGCCGGGCGAGCATCGTGTCTCCTCTTTTCATATTTCGGTTCAGCACTGTCGGTAGTTCGCGGTGTGAACCGAAGTATAAAAAGACGTGAAACTATGGTCGCCCAGCTCGCTCGCTGGCGGTGTGGCTTGCGCTTAAATAGGCTTGCGTTTGGCCGCAACTCGAAGACTCAGATTTTGTTCGACCAGTACGTAGCGACCTGTACAGCTCTGACATTTGCCTCATTCAAGTCCTGGACGGTGTAATTCGACAGGCAGAAGTGATGTCAGGTTAAGAAAGGGATAGAAACTGAAAAGAATCGAGTGGTTCAACATAACAACTTATAAATAAGGATGGGACACAATTTTTTACCGTGGATTCAGTACACGATTTACGACGTTGAAATATTTCATTGATATGATTTCCTTTATTCGTTTTAACAAATATTATTTACATTTTCAAATATTCTAATATAAAACAATATAAAAAAACATTTAAAAATATAATATTTTTATATTATTTTTGGTAGCTCGAGCTAAGCGAGAGCCTCCTCAGATGTTTGTCGAGGCTACAACCAGAAATAATGTGTCGGATCGATTCTCCCGGACGGTGGCATTGATATTATTATTGAATACTACAGGAGTCTAATAAGTATCAACATCAATATGTATGGAACTTTTGTTTTTAATTTCTATAAAATATTATAACTCTGAGGATCTAGAATCATAATATTACTGAATGCAAGGTAAAAGTTTGTGTGACTTCTCACTGTCCGTATATTTTATTTCATTATTAAAATATACGGACATCGAGACGTCACAAACTTGTAAAATCGGATTCTGGCGGATGACGTCTCGATGTCCGTATAGCCTCGTTATTTATGGTTCCTCTATATTTTTCGACTCAAATGTCCATTTTCACTTTGGTCACTGAAAATCCTGTTTTTGGTTAATTAAAACAGTCCAGAACTCCGCGTATCACGTAACTGCCAAAAATTTACTTTAAAATTTTTAATTGGCCCGTTGTAGGCGGCATGTCGTTTGAAACTGTGAACCAAAATACAAGTTTAATATTAAAACGAAATGAGCGCCGACCATTTAGTCTCAGTTTCATATTACATAGCGTTTGGTGTTATTTTCGAGTTTCTTTAAGTAGGGTTGCCCAATTTAGAAAGAAGCAAAATGTTATTTTAAGTTATGGTTCCAAAGTATATTTCAAAGTTAAAATAACTAAACAGATTTTGCATTAACCAAGGCACCAATTAGTGTGTATTGAACAAGGCGCAGTTTTATCCACGATTTGCCAAACAAGCTCATTCCACCATCTCCCTTCTTCCATTGGGAGTCCAGACGTACTGCAGGTTATCACCCATACCTTGTCGATGTTCCACACATTCGTACGAAGCGCTTTGCTACATCTTTTATTATGCGTACAGCCAAGGAGTGGAATTCCCTGCCTGCGTCGGTGTTCCCAAGTTCATATGACCCCAATCTATTTAAGTCGCGAGTTAATAGGCTTCTTTTGGGTTAGCTTGTTCCATCGTCGACCTCATCTCTGTCCTCAGGACTAGATTGAGGTCAAGAGTAAGCCCATTTAGTATAAAAAAAAATCCTTTAAAGGCATTCCCATATTAAAGCGTGGGAAAACTGTGATGGAAATTGTTGAAATTACTGATTGAAGAGAATCACACTGTACATTGAAACCGTAGGCAAAATCTAGTTCGAGTATGTCTCTCGCTCGATTTAGCCAATGTTTGAAATAGACTGCAATGCAATATATTTAGAGGGTGTGACGTGCTGAAACTCGATAATAGTTAACATTTGTCCCGAAACCGCAATAGATGGCCCAATGCATCCCATCACCTTAGAGAATGCTGTTGTAAGGAGAATCTATTGAATACCTACTAGGGACCCAAGTACGTAGAAGAATCTTTTTTTTTCATAATTGCAATTTCTTTATTTTTCATAATACTTTCCGCACTTACGACCACTAGACCAACAAGGAAGAGGTTTTCACTCAAAAATAAATATACAAGATGTTATACAATTGAACCTGGCGGACGTTAAAAATCAGATTCCATAAGTATCACCTATTATGTGCGGTCACGTCCAACTTAAAAGCTTAGGTACTCTGTTTCTATTTACCTTGAATACATTTTGCTCAAGATTTTATTGTGTACCTTATTTTTGTCACCATTAAATACAAGAGGAAAAAGAGCTAAAAGATTGCTGACCGATGTGATCAACAATCTTTTATCTGGCTTCGAAGTGAAAGATTATGCTGACACCTTTTAGCGTGATTTCTTTACTGAGATATAAAGTGAAAGAAAATAAAATTGTCTATTCTGCAAGTAGGATCTTAGAATCATTCTCGTATTATTATTTTTTCAAACTATCTGATACACCCTAAGTGGTTTTCAAGATTTCTTCTCGGAGTTTTAAGCAAAATTCTAGCCATCTTTAATTATATGTATCGCTTAGATTGTCTAAACACACGATGGATTTTGATGCGGTTTTCAACATTGCTGAATATTTAATTTAATATTTAACTTAGAGATTTAATGTTTATTTAAATAATTGCTTTTCAAAATTATAGTTGCAGTGGGAACATTATAAACTTACTATAATTACCCTAGTATCTATAGTCAATTTAACTTAGGTTTAAGTAATGCAACCATTTTTATTCAATAGACAAGGATTTGAACGAAGGAAGAACCGTCAAAGAAAGCAAAGCTAAGAATTCTAACTTTTAACAGTTCTAACTTCAAGCAATTACTAAACTAGAAAATAAACATCGTATCTTAAGTTATTACTTCTACTCAAGTACTCACTTTATAGATACGGATGTAAATGGATAAGTCACCGTAAAATTGTAAAAACCGTTAGATTATAATCTATCCCGCGAGATTGTAATCTGTCGAAAGATTGTGAACCGTAACACACTGCTTCCAATTTAACACATTACTTTTCGGTAGATTATAATTTATCGAAGTGAAACCGTTAAATTGTGAAATGGCATGCGATTGGCACCTCGCGTGCTGATTGGTTGAACGTTATGTGCCCCGCGCCGCCATATTTGTTTCAAATTAAAATTCATTTATTTGCTAATATGGGTAATTACATAAAGTTGTTAATTCGTTTGCTGTCGAATGTAAACTAACAGTTTCAGCGCGCGAGGTGCCATTCGCATGCCAATTTACAATTTGACGGTTTCACTTCGATAGATTAATAATAATAATATTCTTTATTTTTCGAACAACAACGATCCAACGTGTTAGTAAACAATAAAATAACTTATTACTAGTGTTAGTACTTAAACTAAAATAGAGACACATACAGAATAAATAGTATTGTGAAAAGGACAACCCCAAATTAATGTTGAGTGATTGTCCTTCTCACAAAACCTTTAATAATCGGAGAGTCGATACTCTCCGCCACAGTTTTAAGTATGCTGTTGCCACTCGCCCGCAACCTTGACAACAGCGACGCGGTTTTCTTGCAAATAACGGCATGGAAGCCGTCAGTATATTACTTAATAGATTATAATCTACCGAAAAATAATGCGTTAAATTGTAAGCAGTATGCTACGATTCACAATCTTTCGACAGTTTACAATTTCGCGAGATAGATTGTAATCTAACGGTATTTACAATTTTACGGTGACAGATATACCTTATAACGCCGCAAACACTTGAGCACCATCCTAAGATTAAAAATGTATGGTGTTTAAGATTTAAATAAGAAAGCGACAACCCTATATTTTGAACGTAACTGTCGTTTGTATAAAGCGAAACGTTTTCGGCACAAGTAAACAGTTCTGTTTCGGAACAGAGAGTTTCTGTCGACGGTTATTAACGACTCTGTTGGCGAAGCCATTGCATAACGATTACCTACTTAATTGATGCAGTACATTAAATAAATCTCCGGTTATTTTCACTCATTATTGTTGGTTAATTGAGTAGGTGAGTTGTTTATTCATGTGTGGGCTTTCTGTGTTATTGGTGTGGTTTATTTTATTGTCCTTTATAGAATCGTGTTTAAATGTTAAAATGTTTTATGTCGAGATAGATGCAAATGTATATGTTTAATGATGTGATGTAAATTACAGTTTATTATCTAAGGAATTCAAACTCTCAGATTGCCTCGTTAGTCAAGTGGTCGCAAGCGCGACTGTTAAGCATGAGGTCCTGGGTTCGATTGGCGGGCTTTTTTTACTAACGTATTACTATTTCGCGCCAAAAATCCGGCATTTTGTTTTTTTTTTCAAACACCTTTTTAAGGACACTAAGGTTATTAAGACGAATATAACGATACATTAACTGTCGAAATCCATCCAACCATTTTTAAGATACGAGGTAATAAAAAAAATACAAACATACATAAAAGATATGCGCAAAAACATAACCCTTCCTTGGCAGTCGGGAAAAATACGTACTGAACTGCAAGTATTATGATATGATAATTCTCCAAGGTTCGAACTTTTGTCAGTTCATAAATCATAATGGACACATAATAAAAATCACAAGAACTTGTGACAACGTTTCTACACTAACTTTTATACTGTTAAAGAAAAATCTGTCAAGAAAAGGCTTACAGTACATCGAAGGAGTAAGTTCGAGTCCAAGAATCCAGCTTTTTAAAACTTTTAAAAAGAATCTTCAAAGCAGTGAAAACTTAATAAAAATGTCCAGTTCAGTTCGAATTTCTAACGTTCTCGTGATTAAATGAAGTTTATATACGCCCGTCCGATACTTGTAACGAATAAAATACAGTATAGAGGAAGAAAATTTCTGATGTGAAATTTTATTACAAGAAAATATTTTAAGTGAAATTGTAAATTAATTAAATCACTTTGTAACGTTGAATCTGAAAGGTTTTCTATATTTTCAATTAAATACTGTCATTTTGTGTTTAATACTCTGAGTTATCAACAGTGATAGGAATAGGTAGTGCCTATTAGCCTAAACTTCGAAGAACAGAGACAAGAAACGGAGACTTCCTTAGGACTAAATTATTTCCGGCACATCTGTCTCGAAATTTCGAGACAACATTTAAATACATTTAAAAAAATATGTTATTTGAAATAAGTAATTCGTCTATATTTATCTAAAGTTTGTCTATAAATGTGATAGTTTGTATGGATGTCCATTACTCAATTCCACTGAAAATGCTGATTTTGGTAGTGATATAGATTAAGGTGTGGAATAGCACATATGCTACTTCCTATTAAAAAAAAAAGTATAGTTCCCATGGGATACAAAAACAATAGTACACGCGGGAAAAGCCGCGGGCATTAACTAGTTTAAAAAAAATGTAAGGGTCCTTTCACACCACCGATATTGTGTGGCGATTTTTAGAAGATTTCTATGCAAAAAAAAAACGAAAGAAAAAATTCTCAAAAATCGCCGGTCGATATCGCTCTAGGTTCATTAAATAATTAATGGGCTCTAAAGGAAAAATAAAACACATAGAATATTGTTGTAAAAAATATATGTATATTTATATTATTTTAAAATATGACGTAATTGGAAACCATGAAACAAAATGTACAGAAGGAAAAATTTAAGAGACAAATTTATGTTTATCTATCTTTAAATGTCTATGTCATATTTATTTTACTGACGTTGAGGGATGCAATTTTTACTCAAATCAAAGTACAAATTAACCTTTGAAGTATAGCATTTAGGACAATCAGTTTTAATAGTGAACTACTAACTGTTCGGTTTTGATAAAGAACTTGATGCATCAAAAATATATATCTAGTCGCAAACTTTAGGTAAATATAGACGAATTACTTATTCCAAATAACAATTTTTTTAAATGTATTTATGTGTTGTCTCAAAATTTCGGGACAGATGTCTCGAAAAAAATTTTGTCCTAAGGAAGTCTCCGTTTCTTGTCTCTGTTCTTCGAAGTTTAGGCAAATAGGCACTACCTATTCCTATCACTGGTTATCAAGTTTTAAGTGAAATAGAGTATAACCTATCTTAATTTTGAAGAATGTTTGGGAAACGCTGGCGAGACAAATTGAAAAGAATTCGATCCATTGATCAGTCAGCTTCAATTCCTTAGAGCTGAAGAATTTTAACCAAAAATTTAAATTAATATTAATTCACCTTCTATACTTGACACTCTGTATAACCCTTTGGAGTAAGTAGCCGTGATGTTAGTGTGATTTGTTTATTGTAATAAAAATCAATTACCTAATCGTTCAGTTTTCTACGGTCAATCAATCCTGTGTGATGATTTTTTGTTACAAGTTTGATTTGACGTTTAAGATCATTTATTCTCATAAGAATTACATTATTCACTTACATTTGATTTCATTGTTACAAATCGAATTTTCTGTAATCAGTCGAAACATGATCTCATTTTACTGATCACTTGCCTACTTAAAATTAATCAAGCATTAGTCCATTTTTCTAAGTCAAAAACAGTTTTTTTTTAAACTAAGCACATTAAACCTCTATGCAATTAACCCATTCCATATTTTAAAAAATCCAGCTTAATATGGAAATAAGGCAAAAATGATTGCAAGCGTTTTTCGCTTTGAGCGTTTCAGCGTATTACCGTTCGTACATTCGCGGTTCGCCTACTTACTATGTAGTAAGTACTTTTATTGTAGGCTGTTAACAGACCATGCTACACAAAAATCTTTAGTTAAGACGACTTCGGACCGAAGGACCAGAATAAGGAATTGATGTTTTTGTGGTACTTACTAAAGATTCAGTTTTTATTTTCATGGTCTTTATAAATACAGTATCGGGTCTCTTCTTCTTAGTTGCTCACTCTTGACGGAGTGGTCGTGGTCTGTGGGGGTCACCCATAACTGCGTTCCCGGCCTTCGCGATCCTTTTCCACCAGCCTCTATTGGCCGCATGGCGAGCACATTCTGCAACAGGGATCTTGGTAACAGATTTGATGGAGTCTGTCCCTCGGGTTGATCAACCACATGGTCTTGTGCCTTCGGCTCTACCCTAAATGCTGCATGGAATAATTGTTGCAGGTAACGTGTCCAAAGAATCTGAGGATTCGTAAATGCACAAGCGACGACAGTCTTCGTTTAATATTGAGGTCTTTGAATATTGACACGTTAGCCCGATGAGCGGTCCAGCAGTATGGGGTAATGTGTTATTATTCTTTCACCTATAATGCATTGTTTCTTAAGTCAAGTTGAGTTTTCTCCCAGCAAGGCTGCTGTTGTTGATGGTCCAATGGCCGAAACCGCTACTACTGAGCATGGGGTCCTGGGTTCAATTCCTAGACCTTGCCAAGTTTACTTATGTGTTTTTTATCAGGCTTTTTTCAGTAGCAGCCCAGTCTGCATAAATATGCCCGATTGATGGCGACATGCCCATCTGCTTCTACGTGGGACCTGGGCGTTACTATTACTTACTGTTACTGTTAGCCTGTGTCATCACGGCCTCCCCCCATGATCTAGGCCTAACTAGCAAAATTTAGGTGTGATTTTAAGGGTATGTAGCGGCACTACAGCAACATTGTACAAAAAGTACTACAGCGCCAAAAAAAAACACAAATGAAGAACTAACATCAAATTCCTAAATGGCGATTATTAAAGTTCTCCGCATACCACATATAGAAAAACCCGACAATACTGTCGGGCAGTAGCCCATTAGACACAACAGCCGTCTGGTCGGAGGTTCCTCCCTTTTCTATGGGGGATGAAGAACTTTACACCCTGTTCTTCATGCCCCTTTAGGTACACCTATGCCGTAGCTTTCGGGAACTACAGCTGTAATGTTATCCTTTCGATTGCTTTCGTTTGCAAAAAAACCGTCGAACTTTGCTCTTGAAATTTGACACTTAACACTCGGCGCGGCCGCCCTCATTATAACTTGATTTACGACCAATTCGAGTGGCCTAGCGTAGTTTTGTTTACTGTTTGGTATAGACGACACTGATAAGAAACAAAAGAATGTTTGTTATTTTGACCAAAGTTGTGTGTATTATATTTTACTAGCGACCCGCCCCGGCTTCGCACGGGTGCAATATATACATATAAACCTTCCTCTTGAATCACTCTATCTATTAAAAAAAACCGCATCAAAATCCGTTGCGTAGTTTCAAAGATTTAAGCATACAAAGGGACATAGGGACAGAGAAAGCTACTTTGTTTTATACTATGTAGTGATGTGCGACTAAAGTCATGTTAAAAATTTGTTAAGTCGCATTTTTCAACCAAAGCTACTGTAACAAAAATGTTGTCCCGAAAAGTCTGTCCATTAATCCACAGCCTTATACAAAGTGGCCATATCGCAGTACATTCTACACATAATGCCTTTGCATAACCATTTTCCACCACTTTAGGTCGTAAATTATTCCATTGCGCTGGTCTAGGCAAACCTAATCACATTTATTACATCCTGTTTACTATTGCAAGAACTTCACTTGATATTTCTAAAGCTATATTACGTGGGCTAAGTGAAGTTGGGTTATTTATTAAAGTGCCCGCGGTATATGAGTGCTTGGTAAGCTAAAGAATGGAAAGTCTGCGTTATTTAGTTTTGTAAGAAATTATTTTTAGATAACAATAAACGTCTTTCATTCTTTTGTAGTGTAAATGCTTTTACATAACTTAACGCTGTAATCGCTGTAGGGTGAGACAGAGGTGAACCTAATAGTACACCCACATTACGCTAGTTGTGTTAAAGTCCCATGTAATAGAGGGCGAGCCTAATGCCAGCAACCAGGCACATAGTGATTCCGCGGCTGCTACTGAGAAATTCCTGATGGAAATACCCAAGAACACTTTGCCCGACCCAGGAATCGAACTCGGACCTCATGCTCAGCAGTCAAGCTTGCGTCCTCTAAACCAAAGAGGCAGTCTAAATGCTTTTATTGAATACTTTAATGTCTATGAAAAGATTAAAGGTCACACGACTGGTTTCTTTGTACATAATCTATGGAGACAGTAACAGGCGGCTACGTCGCCATCTGCGGAAGCTTTTTCATAGACTTACATAGAATCCAGTCGTATCTGTATAGTTTGTCACTGCAATGGGGCAAGCAACCATGTAATAGGGAGCGAGCCTATTGCCATCAACCGTGCACAAATCCAGATTCCGTGGCTACTACTGAGAAATTCCTGATAGAAATACAAAATAACACTTTTCCCGACCCGGGAATCGAACCCAGGACATCATGCTCAGCAGTCGCACTTGCGACCAATAAACCAACGAGGCAGATAAATAGTTGACAGGATCTGTCCTGAGGTCATTAAGAGTCGTGTTGTTTTATACTTTTTATACGAACGTATTCCCTCACAGTAATTGCTATGAGACGCATAAAAGCCTCGTCCAAGAGAAACTAATTTCACATAAAGCGTCTTGAGAGCCATTTACTCCGTATGGGATGTAACAAGATCCTTTAACTATGGCTTCATTGCAGTCTTTTGAAATCTTTGCTGGATTAATCTCCAACAACTCGAGGTAGATATTTTTCTATTGTCGACACTAGACACTTCAATTTACTTGGTCATATAATGAAGTTCACCCGAAGAATCCAAAAACTGTTAATTCCACATGAGCTTGAAATATCTTTTGTGGCTTAGGGTGTACAAAATATCTGGTGACAAATGCCAGTCTGGCGCACTCCGAGGTGTTAGACCCGCTAAAACTTTACTTGTTGGGATGAAAATTAATTTATTCTCAAATAACTCGTGCTAAAAAAGGATAAATAATGTGTCTACTCAATTTATAGAATTTAAATAAAATTTAAGTGCTTATGAGCAAGTGCTCATATCTACAATCTTTTTCGAACATGACTTTATAGCGCAACAAATGTGTGAAAAAAAGTCGTGACGCTTAAAGTAGGTACACGTATTTTCTCGTGCATGTATCAGATAATTTAACTAAAATAATATTTTCAGTGAAGTCTTGGTAAAATTTAATTAAGTAGAGTAAACAAACTAAATACATTATTAATTAAAAACTATTAAATAACCTAAAATAAATAAACTAACAACAAAAACTAATTTAAAAAAAAATATTTAATTTAACTACTAATAATATACAAAATTATTTTTAGTATATGCGAAACCTGAATATAGTTTGTTCAGAATAAGTAACTGAATCGATTCGAATAATTTTTAAACCATGTTATGTTTTGTCCCAAAAATATTTCAAAAAGGCTACAAGTTGGACACCGAGCGACACTGAGTACCTATCGCAATCATTTCAGTACCTACTGCCAAATTATTATTATCAATGAGCTCAAGACGACGCTGGATGCGAGCGCGCGTGGTGACCACATTTTTGTGCGGCCAACCAGGTAACAGAACAAGCTTATAACTTTGTGATTTTTCATGATTCAGTTTTGAAATTGTGTACACAGATTCTTTACATAAAAATACTAGACACGTGTTTTAGGTTTCGCATACACAAAAATTAATGTTGTAGAACTAATGATATAACTTAGACTAACAAATAAATCTTTAAGAATTTTCACAGCAATCCGTCTTAATTAATTTAAACAAGAGTAATTTAGCGCCTAGATCTCGTTTTTGACATCGCTAATAGTCAGTGTTTAACACCTGTGACCGGGTTTCGCTGTCAGAAGTTGATAAGGGTCTAAAGTTTAGACAGCTATGAGTCTTCAAACTAAAAACTAGATTTAAAATATATTTTAAGAAATATACATATATGAAAGCTTATGCTTTTATATTTCTTTTGACATTATTTTTACTCTAATGCAAAAATAATAAGTTTATTTTTGAAGCGTAGCGAGACAAATCTCGTATAACACGTCCAAGGCTTTACGTGGGCTTTTTCTTTGTAAAACTGATTTGCAGTTGTAATGCGAATTATTCTCCTAGGTTTTCAAAGGGATTTGTGAACTCAGTATGTTGTTGGCAAGACTCTTTCGAAATGAATACTATCATTATTTTTGTTTGTGCGCTATTAAAAGAAATAACCCCTTTATTTTAATCCATCTTTATGACATATCTACTAGCTTCTATCCGCGGCTTCGCACACGTGTATGTTATAAGCTCGAGAACTTCATCATCATCATCATTTCAGCCGAAAGACGTCCACTGCTGGACATGGGCCTCCCCCAAGTGTCGCCACATTGACCGGTCTCGTGCGACTCACATCCAGCGGATCCCTGCAGCCTTCACCAGGTCATCGATCCACCTAGTGGAAGGCCTTCCAACGCAGCGTCTTCCGGTTCGCGGTCGCCACTCCAGAACTTTTCGGCCCCATCGGCCATCCGTTCTGCGAGCAATGTGCCCTGCCCACTACCACTTCAGTTTGGCTATTCTTCGGGTTACGTCGGTTACCTTGGTTCTCTTGCGGATGTCCTCATTTCTGATTTTATCAAGCAAAGAAACTCCGAGCATAGCCCTCTCCATTGCCCTTTGGGTGACTTTAAGCCTTCTGATAAGGCCCATTTTGAGCGACCATGTTTCGGTCCCGTATGTAATCACTGGTCTTGAGACACTGCGGTAAGTTGCACGAGAAGATACCACGCAACTTCCCGAACGCTGCCCAGCCGAGTCGGATTCGACGATTGACCTCTTTCTCGAAGTTAGACCTACCTAACTGGATCGTTTGTCCAAGGTAGACATAATCGTCTACAACTTCGAGTGTAGAGTCTCCGATCTTGATAGGAGTGGGTGTTACATGGTATTCAACATGATTTTGGTTTTGTCCATGTTCATTTTAAGACCCACTCTTTCGGAAGCTCTACTAAGTTCATCAAGCATTGTACTGAGGTCCTCCATGCCCGCCTTCAGGAGTTCGGCCGTAATTCCGTCATCACCCGGTGTCTTGTTGTTTTTAAGCTATTTAAGAGCCATCCTAATCTCGTACAGGCTGACATCCGGAATGTCTTCGGTATAATGTCGGGTAAGTCTAGCTCTTGGGTCGTTAGCTAGAGTTGCAACGCGATTACTGATTGAAGTGTACAACTGCCCATAAAAAACTCTCGATCTCCCTGAGCAGCTCTGGTTTGGCGGATACGATCCTGCCATCGTCGGTCTTCAGTTTCGTGAGCTGGCTCTGCCCAATAGCCAGATCTCTTGAAAATTCTTGGAGTCTTTATTCCGCTCAATAGCGTCTTTAATACGCTCGGTATTAAAGCGGCGGAGGTCGCTCTTCAAGAATTTAGAGATCCGTCTATTGAGCTGCCGGTATTTCCACGCCTCGTCTGAAGACTGCAGGATCATCTCACGCCGCTCCTTCATGAGCTCGAGAGTATGATCAGAGAGTCTTTTGTTGTGTGCATGACTTGAAAAACTTAGACCCAGTCGTATGGACAGTTTCCATGAACCCATCGTTGTATTCGTCCATTGAGCTTCCTAGGCACTCGAAACGATTCTGGAGTTCAAGCTGAAAGCTCTCGGGGTTTTGGATCTGGATCTGTGCTGGACGGAGCGTAGACTTCATCAGTCGAGACCTTTCAAACTTTATATTGATGTTCAATGTGCCTCTTACCATGCGGTGGTCGCTCCCGGTTTTCACCGAATTGATCACAGAGACATCATTGAACATTTGCTTCTTGGTTGACATGATGAAGTCAATCTCATTTTTAGTTGCACCATCGGAACTCTGCCAGGTCCACTTCCTGTGCTCGCGCTTTTTGAAGAAGGAGTTCTTCATATAGAGGCCCTCCTTCTCCATAAAACTAGCCAGTTGGTGACCCCGGTGGTTCCGACGTCCAAACCCAAATTGCCCCACCTGCAGCTCATCCCCGTCTCGTTTGCCCAGTTTCACGTTGAAGTCCCCTATGACAACGGTGAAGTGAGTTTTGAAATCATGCAGGGTTTTAGAAATATCCTCATACATGGTCTCCACTTCGTCGTCGGGGTGTGCCGAGGTCGGGGCGTAGACCTGTATGACCTTCAGCAAATATCTTGAGGATATTCTGAGTATAAGGTACGCCACCCTGGTCGACACACTCTCGATCTTCACCACGTTATTCACGAGGGACTTGTGGACGAAAAACCCAACACCACCCTGGGACTGCCGGTCACCCTCTCGGAAATAGAGCAGGTTGCCGGATTTCAGGATTACCCTTTCTTCGGACTTCAGATAATCCCACAATACTCCATCGCAGCCTGCTCAATTCCTCTTCGAGTTCCGTTATCTTCTCGTTGGTCCGGAGTGTACGCGTGTTGTATGTTGCCAGGTCAAGTCGTCGGTATTGGCAGCCTGATCCCTTCCGGAGATTCTTCGCACCCCTTGCCACGCCGTAACCTCGACCGCTACCATAGTCGAGGGTAGACGGGCTGCCGGGTACTAGGGGCCATTTTTTTGTTGTGTTCGTCATTTAGGGGGGTTTTGCCATAATCGCCACGCTTGGCAGGCGGGTTGGCGATCGTAGTATGGTTGTTATAAAACACAGAGAACACTGCTGCCCATTCTCTGGTAAGTCCCTTAGTCGCCTCTTACGACACCCACGGGAAGATATGGGATGGTGCTATTCTTTACGTCCGGACACCATACAGAACTTACAAACAGAATAATAAATATCCAAACTATGTCATATAATTATACCCAGACAATAGTTTGTCCGGGTGCCAATTTTCATCCGAATTCTTCCGTATGACTATTCGGATAATTTCATGTTTATAATAAATATGGAGGTATAGATTTTCTAAAGTATCCAAAGACCGACAGCTTTCATGAGTCCTCCGCCTTGCCCCATCAAAAGCACATTAAGCGTCCACAGAGTCCTAACAATATCCCACAGGTTATTTGCTTTAAAATAACCATAATACACGAAAGTATTACGATACTAATTGAACCAATACGTGATCAACCTTCAGAATATTTCATTTAAATTGATACCTTCGCGAGGACTCATTAAAGCAGTCGGTCGTACGGTTGTACGGTGTAAACCTAAATTCAAAACTGTTGACTTGTCTAAATTTCATCATTCATCACTCATATACAACATTAGTTTTAGTATATGTGAAACCTCAAACACGTGTCTACGTGTAATTTATGTAAAGAATCTATGTACAAAATTTCGTAACTGTTTCATGAAAAATCACAAAGTTATAAGCTTGTTCTGTTACCTGGTTGTTCGCACAAAAACGTGGTCAGCACGCGGCGCAGTGGCGCGCGCGCCAGCCGCCAGCGTCGTTTTTAGCTCATTGATAATACTAATTTAGCAGTAGTTACCTAATTGATTGCGATAGGTACTTAGTGTCGCTCGGTGTCAAACTTGTAACCTTTTTTTAAATATTTTTGGGACAAAATATAACATGGTTTAAAAAGTATTGGAATCTTACTACTTGGACTATAAATATATTCAGGTTTCCCATATACTAAAAATAATGCTGTAGAGACGAAAATTATTAATCGGTTATTAAAAAAATAAAAAAAAAATAAACAGCCGTTCTTATGTTCGTTATTTTGACCGTGTAGGTGAGTATTACACTTTTGTAGGACACAGCTGTTTTTTTCACCTTATTTGTGTACGAATTAAAAGCTATATGTTTACCAACGTTATATGCAAATGAAGAGAATCATATAACAGTTTAAAACAGTATCTATCGTCGCTTTATTCTCTTGTTTACCTTTCAAGGGACCGGACGTAATTAATATATCTTTAAAATCAATGAACGCTCACCCGACCGTTATTATTGCTTACACGGCCCGCGATTCGTGACGTCAATCGCTTTAATTATTGATTAACCTTTCAAAATACTACGCTTTAGCTGTCGTATTAATGTATGTAAAATGATTAAAATATTCTGTTTGAGACGAGACTGACAAACAGTCTCACCAAGGGGTAGTGATAACCCAGTTATTTTGTGGGGGTCAGAGGCCCTAGCACGAGCACGCGTTGTAAACTCAGTACTACCCACATATTTCCTTCCCATAATAACTTTCACAAAACCTATTTAAATTATTTATTTCGGTCACTTAAATTATTCAGAACTCAGTTTACAGTAAAGAATTTTATTTAAAAAGCGAATGTCATTATCATCTACCTCGCCTTCTACCTATGTTGAGGTCGGCTTCCAGTCTAGCCGGATACAGCTGAATACCAGTATTTTAGATGGAGCGACTGCTATCTGACCTCCACAACCCAGTTAGTACTGAGTAATACGATACCCCTTGGTAAGACTGGTTGTCAGACTTTTTTGGCCACTGACTACCTAACGACTGTCAAAGATCCACAAATGACAGCCGGGACCAACGGCTTAACGTGCACAGAGGAAACTCGGTATGTAATGGGTGGTCACCCATCCACGGACCAACCTAGGCAAGCACGGCTTAACCTAAAGATCGACCCGAGCGGCTGTTATTATTTAGCCTCGAGCTCCTCTTCCAAAGCGAATGTCGTATCACTCGTAAAATGTTTTCATATTTTATGCTATGAAACCAAACTTGAAAGTTTAATCTACAAATTCCCCTTCATTCCGGGCTCTTACATTTTTCAGTAGAAAATTGTGGGATCCACCAGCATGAGACGGTTAGTGGGACACGTACAGTTGCGTGCAAAAAGACGTATGCATTTTGCAATATTTAAGGTTTTTTTTTTTTTTCGAGATTTTTTATTGGCACCACTATTTCAACTGATTATGCGGTCGAAGATGGTGCACGCTTGCCTATATGTAACTTATTTACTTTAGATATGGAGACTCGAAACACAGACAGAGAGTAGAATTTTACGAAGAATTGTGATTGAAATACGTTTTAATTCATCAAGTCTTGAAGACTTCGCAAAGCAGGATGGTTAAAAATTGTTAAAAAGTTTCAAATTATATTGTCTGATCTGATACCGATTTTGTACACAGCACTACATAATTTATCTAAATACTTACTTGTAGAAAAAAAAATCTTGTCATAGTAAACCGAGTGTGTCGGTCTTTTTGCTCGTAACTGTACAAGTGTTTGAAGTGATAGGTTAAAACTTATAGATGACGAACATTTAGACGAGTAAGTAATATCTTTTTGAAGAATGTTTTAGATCCTTTTGGAAGTATTACTGGAAAAGTTTTATTCGTAGCACTGAATTTGAGAAAGGTGTTTGAATAAGAACTCCAAAGTCGATGTTTATGAGTTCTTTGACTACAAGTACAGAAGTGTTTGCTGACGTCGATATTAAGACTTTTTTGGTAGACATTATTAATATTCTTTATGTCAGTATTATTTGGGACGAGTAGTTAAATAATGAAATTGCCATATAAGATTTTAAACTATCATGGTCACTAACATTATTATTAACACTAGAAACGGGATACTTACCATGTTTGCTGTTTTCTTTGAGTTCCCGATATTTCGGCGCTGTTGCAAGCACCATGATCACAGATAAACTGAAGTTATTGCGGGAACAACGGTAACGAACAAGAAAAAGGGTAAACCGATTTGTTTGCTCATAAACACCCACCCGCAACCCGCGTATTGGGAACGGTAGGTATATGACGGAACCCGCGTGCCCAGAAGATGCCTGTTCACTCAATAATTTTGAATTAAATATGGGCAGGACACCTTATCGCAGCGTTTTCTTCAAGTTGCATACTTAATGCTATAAAACCTTTGGTCTAAAATTCTTTACAACTCACTATTAATTACGTACCCTTGACAAGTTTTCGATAATCGCTGAGCACTCAAAATGAAAGGCCTTTTATTTAAAAACGTCCGCCGTGCATCGCTCCTTAGTCTTATATATGGGAGAAAAATGGTGGAGCAAACACAGCTCTCCAGCAACACATCTGTTATCTCTGGAAAATTTAATTTAATGCAAAAATATGAGAAGTTAATAATTAATATCTTTATTACTTTCTAATAAGTACCAAATGACGAGATGATCTGAACGCGCCCTGCGATGGCTAGTTCGAGGTGGCGTACGAAAAGCGTACCTGGAAAGATATGGGGGAAGCGTTTGCGAAGCAGTGGAACATTTAGGGCTAAAAAAAAAGTACCAATAAATATTAACTTAAATAATTTAATAACTTAAGTTAAAAAAACTTACATACAACCGAACCCTTCTGTAAACATATTCTTATCTTATTTGTAAGGCTGTCACGACTACCAATCACACGTCAACACAAATACACTCCAACGTGACATAAAGTGTTAGTAAGACGAATCGTCGTCACGTTCTGCTTTAGACTGGCTTTCCACCAGATTCGCCTGATTTTCATAGTGTAGCTTTTTTTTTATTAGCCTGTACTGTCCCACTGCTGGGCAAAGGCCTCCCCCAATTCCTTCCATGTGCTCTTTTCCTGTGCCCCCTTTAGTGTAGCATATCTACACAAAAATAATTTTGAAGTGTCTGTTTGTAATTTCAAAATAAAAGCTTTTTACTGAATGCATAGGAAAGTAAAATTGTTACCAAAATCAGATTCAAAGGGAGGTTAATTTCAGGCGGACGAAGGTCACGGGGCACAGCTAGTCTCTGGTAAAAATGGATTAAATGAAGCAGCCTTTACCGGCTCCGCTGCACTACTTATAACATCAGCACCGTGCACGTGCTTAGAGAACTACATGGCCGAAAACTGTATTAAAAGATACAGGTTTTTCCAGTTTAAGAGTAAGTTATAATTTTTTTAAGTATATTAAATTTATTTATGAAAGAACTAAGCTCTAGATAGTTTCGTAACTACAGTGACCCTAGGAATATCTGCCAGTCTTAATCCTTCCGACACTCAATTTGAATACGGTGTTCTTGACCTGACTATAAACCACTTCCTGGAGTTACCAAAGTGTCCCTACATCTACACTTTAGAGGACATAAAATCGCCACTTACGCTGCGATTGACGTAGTCACCTACAAACTATAATTGAAATACCACCTTGAACTCATGTCATCCTAGTACTTTTTGGGGTACATCATTTGTGTGTTGCCACTGGTGACAAAGCTGGCGGTGACGACTGGGAATAGACGACAAATTCACTCCTTTTAAATAATTGTTTAGATCTTTCGAATTATATGTTTATGGAAAGCAATTTACTGCATCACTGTACAATAACGTCATCAGTTCGAGCACGGGACCCTGAGTCCTCACCCTAAGTCCCTGTGCTTCGTGTACCAAGTGATTTGACAAAATGTACCATGCAAGAAGAAAAAGTAGCTTAGCTTCACCGCTTCGCTTTCACACGTTGGAAAGGCAACCTTATTATGAATAGCACACAAAACACGTGTTTCTTCGCGCCTTCCATCTGTTACTACTGATGCGATTACCGCCTGATGAATATTCCTAAAATAACAAAACACTGTTGGGCAACAGATTAGTTTTGCTACCGCACATTTGTGGAGGTACTCTTGTGGATTTTTTTTAGGATTCCGTTGCCAAATGGTAAAAACGGTACCCTTACAGATTCGTCCTTTCCGTTTGTCTGTTCGTCCGTATGTCACGGCCATTTTACTCCGAGAGTTTTGGTACCACACAAATGAGGAAAGCAACAAAAATGAAATTACGAATAAATAAAACAGAGAAAAAAAAAAAAAAAAAAAAGGGGTAAAATGTGTGAGGTTCCTCACATACTTTTTTTCTTAAGTAAATGGTTGATGATATTATATTAACGATATTGATATTGCACGAACTACTACAAAGCGCGATGGAAGTTCGAAGTGTTTTCTTTTTTGTCAAGTTGCAAGGTAATTGTAATTATTTCGTTAAGATATTAATAAATACAGTCAAATTAACTTTTTTTTTTGAATCCAAAGTATTATTTATTTCTGTTAATTTCTAATTTCTATCTATTATGTACATAATACAGGCTAAAAAGAACTAAAGTCATGATAAAAATAAGACTAAAAGTAAGCAATTCAGCGTGGCAATGCTGCCAGTCTTCTGGGCACGTTTCCAGATGACAGCGATGCGGAGGAATACTTTGACGACTGAGTGTCCATTTGTCGTCGTTGTTTAGATGTTTATATTTTCTTACAATTAACTTTTAAATATAAACTTTCATTTAACTTGCGTTGTTAGTTTGTTTGTTAGTATGTATTGGTCAAATCTTGCAACTGAATTTCAAACCAGTTCCTCTCAACCTGAAATCTGAAAATTTGCGTACCTTTGGTTTTAGTGGCAACACATTTTTTTTTAAATTAAATAATTATAAAATTAATTTTTAGCCAATCTTGAACTGAATTTTTTAGGGTTTTAAACCTTTGGTTTCAGCTGAAGATTGTGGCTATAGCCGATAATGGGCTTCGACTTCGGCTTCGACCGAAAATCAACCTTCGGTCGGACACTAGTGATTTTTGACTTTTTCGTCATCATCATCATCATTATCGTTGATGAATGAAACCACTTTGTGTAAGGCCTGTAATTACACTCTAAATTGTCTGATTCTTTCTCTTAAAATTTAAAAAATTTACACATATTTTGAAAACAAAAGTAGAAAATAGCATTAACTCCGCCTTTGTACAGTTTTTTCTTGTACATAAAGTTTTAAGAAATAAAAAGTAATAAGAATTAAAATATACTATAAAAAATAAAAATCTAAAATATTTTGTTTCACATAGCCCTACATTGACACTTATAAAACGTCGAGAAAAGGTGCACGTTGTGCATATTGTGTTTATTGATTTTAGTTTTTTAAGTTATTAGTTAGACAAAAAATCATATTATACACCCGACGTTGTTATTTCTTGTCGGGAACAAACTCGCATTACTTCAAGGTAAGAGCATTAAACATGCATTTCCTTCTCGTCGTTTCCCAGGTAATGAGCCACTAAAGTAAATAACAAAATATAAAAAATGACGTCTACATCTGGTTGGTTGCGAGAGAAATTATTCGCTCCTGACATCCGTGCCTCGCCTAATGGAATGTAAATTGGACAAATATTTGCAAAAAGAACACGGGTTGCCTAGGCTGCATACGGTTGCTGAGGCCTTGGTCACGCCCTTGGGAGATGCGATTTGCGTCAAGTAAAACGAGCGAACGGAACGAATGAACGGTGACTTTTCACACTTGTGTTGCATTCGCCAGTCATACTTCTGGTCTTTTTTTTTTTTAGGATGGGAAATCATCAAATGACCCCCCCCCCCCCCCCCGCTCTGGGCGGAGCGGAAGGGAGTGTGAGACTTGTACTGACTAAAACCCATCCATGTTCCTTCTTTGCCCTTTGTGTTCCAGGGCTGCGGTATCTCTTTCGAACAGTCCCGCAGCCCTGGCAGGCATCGGCCCGTGCGGACCCCTACGTGGTTGCTGACATCTCTTTGAGGCGCGCGTGGAACACGAACGCGCCGTCGACACGGCCTGTCGTCATAAGACGGCCGGACGGCGAGCTAGCCCATAACTCGCCGTCCACAGGCCCGCGCCTACGGTGGCCGGGGGCCACCACGTGACCCCCGACGCCCAGGGCGTCTCCCGCGGCGGCTGGGACGTGAGGCTCTTTCCCTCTCACGTCCCGCCACCTCCTTCACTAGCATGACTGCTTCGTAGAAGGAGGTGACGGCTTCCCAAAGACGCATGTTGCTTGAGCGTGTAGGTCGTAGCCAAGGGATTAGATTTTCGACATACGTTATACGATCCGATCTGTAGAACTTCCTATGCGATTTAGCTACACGAGTCGAATGATCGGAATGCATTCTGTAGGTCGAATCTTTTTTTTGTCGGATCACGTCAGTACGATTTGATTAGTATAAAGTTTGCTAAAAATATTTCCAGGCTGCTGAAATGTTGTACTGCGATTTTACATTAAATTTAATGCGTTTCTCCCTTGGGATGTTAATATTCGTAACGAGATATGACTTTTGCGTTTGTTTGGGTATACGTAGTTCGTACACACATACATACATATTCTCACGGTTTTTTCCCATGGGGCTAGGCAGAAACTACAGAACGTGTTTTGCTACGATCCTCACACACTTCTTTTCATTCGTCCACGTTCATACATCTGGTCATACACGCACGCCGGTTACAAGTACTATGCACCTGAGCGTTCTGAAGAACATCACCAATAAGATGTATGTAAATGTAATGAATATGTCATTAAAAATAATGGGATTCATTGACGACAAATATTTCCACGACGGCGAATGTCTCGTTCTAATTGTAAAATGATGATGATTGTAAATTGTAACGTAATATTTATTCACTAGCGACCCACCCCTGCTTCGCACGGTTTTTGTAGCAAGAAGAAATATGACCTGTAAGTTTTTAAAATTCTTTAAATTATGCTGCAAAAGTCTCCACACGATGGGTAGGCCAACCCAGAAAGAGGTGGCGAGAGGAATTGGGGGAGGCCTTTGCTCAGCAGTGAGACACTACAGGCCAACAATAAAAGAAGAACATGAACACTGCATCAAAATTTATTACGTAGTGTAGAAGAGCAGCGCGTTCACACAGACATGAGAAGCGACTTTCCTTCGACAATTCACAAAAGGTTGTGACAAAGATTTACACTGAAAATAATTAAAAGGACAAAGCAAATAATACACAATTCTAGGTCTTATTGGTTTAGGCAATCTCTTCCAGACAGCCTCGAGGAGTTAGAGACAAAACGTGATATTTTCTACTAGTAACACTTGCCAGACAGAACAATAGGACTAATTGGCACTGTCTGGTCCTAATCCCTAAGTTTCTGTCCCAAGTAAACACGAAGGGTAACACTTGGTCACAGTAGAGATATTAGAATTAATATAATAGTATTTCAACTAGGAACAAATGTTTGGAATCGACTGACACACGCATGCAAAGCTTTTATACTAATTTTAAGAATGTTTTAAGTTACAGGTTCTTCAAACACTGTTTTAAGCTTTCACGGTTTACAGCTAAACACTGTCACTTACGGGATATCTTCCGTGATTGTTAATTATTTTGAGCTCCCGATATTTCGACGCTGTTGCTAGCGCCGTGATCGCGGGTTGACAAAATCGGAAGCTCAAAATAATGAACAATCACGGAATATATCCCGTAAGTGACAGTATAAGTTTAACAGGTTCTTCACATCATAACACCCTGGAATCACCCACTGCTGGGTTTAGGCCTTTCCTTTCTTCTGCCACATTTCCAGGTTCTGTGCTTCCCTTATCCAGGCGTTTACCGCGATTTTGACGATTTATTCTCGACCCAACGAGCTTTAGGACGACCCTGGTTTCTTTGGCCTAAGCTTCGCCATCACTCGGTCACAGCCTTGCTCCATGTCTAGCCAGATGTCCTGCTGGGCAGTCCATCTGAGGAGACAAGTTACTCGTGAGTAAGTTGGAGCCGTCGCACTGAGACAATTGGTTACCTTTTATGTATGTGGTGTAACAACAAAAATTTGTACAACCTTATCAACCGCGGTCGATTCCACATAAAGGGACTGCAGTCCCTTCATAGTTAACTGTGATCTTTACTGTAGTTGCAATAAGATTCCTATTGGGTTGCTATCACTAAAAAACCCGCCAGCATTTTTTTTTTCGTTTAATATTTTCGCTGATTTACGTAATTCTTTTTCATTTGGTAGAAGAAGCTCAAACGGTGGTTCCATAGAAATTTTATTAACTTTGCTTGAGTAGTATATGAGCTAGCGCCCTTTAATACTTATTTTTTCTTCTTAGCCTTTGATGACATGATGGTCCCTTAATAACTTCTGGTTATAATATAAAATTAATGAATGACAAGAATTTTTGTGGGATATTACAACTAAAAAGAACAAAATAAAAAACTTTTTTTCATAAAAAAAACCCGACTTCCAAAAAACACTAAGGAAGTCAAATTCAAAGTCAAAACGTTTATTGCTAACTAAGTGTACAATGTGGTGTTATGTTATGTTAGTACTTATTACTTAGCAGCCTTTTACAAGCATTGCAATTCAGTGCCATAAAAATCATTAAAACAAAGTCACCAACTTCCGAAAGTAATTTTAGATATTTTTTTGTGTTTTTTGTTACATTTAAAGTCTACTGATAGACTGCTGTTGTCAGAGGAAATAACTGTGTTAGGATTACTGTTGGTTTACTGATTATTCTTATACCGTGGCTTGGTCCTTACATCCAACAGTTGTTCTAAATTTGAACACTTTCCACGAATTACTTATCAACTATGCCGGCGGCATTTTGTCAGGCCGCACACTGGATACTGTATTGTGTGTTGGCGAATACAAGTTCAGTATGTTGTTACAGGTTGCATACATTGGTTAGACAGTTATCGGGATGGGTTTTAGTCCAGTATGCCTGATAAACTTGATCCTTTTTTAGATCCCATCTTCATAAAACTAGCTATTATTATTATTCCTTCTCCGTGCATGCTGTCAGATTGTGGAACTCACTTCCACCTGGCATTAGAAACTTAAAAAGCATTTTTATTTCTAAAATAGATTTAAAGAGTATTGCCTTGCCTTTCAATAGTGGATATTTACTTATTTGTTTATATATTAGTTTATATATACCAGTCTTACCAAGGGGTATCGCATTACCCAGTATTAACTGGGTTGTGGAGGTCAAATAGGCAGTCGCTCCATGTAAAATACTGGTATTCAGCTGCATCCGGTTTCGTGAAGGGACCGTTTACACCTTGTATTAAAGCCTTTTCTCTAATTATTACAGACAGGCAAAGCAAAATGCAGCTGCAATTACGACTTCTAGAATTTAAATGTTCATTCATTTTAATTAAACAGTATTTTTGCTTTAATTAATTTTCAAAGAAGCTACGGATGTAGGGACCAAATTATTCAGAATGAATTAATTTGAGAACTTTAACAAACGGAACTGAACTAGAAATCTAACTACGTAATATTATACATGTGAAAGCTAGTTTACTAGTTTGTTTACTACGCCTGAACGGATTTTGGTGTACACACACACTACTGTCTACATTTCTTTTATAATGTTTTTCTCTCGCAGGCCTTCGGGTAGAAATTTCTTTTGAAATAAGCTGTGCCTTTGTACATTCTCTAAGTTATGTTATGAGGTTTCCTTATGTGTGATACATAAATGATAAAATAAATAAATAAATCCTTATGGCGCTTTTGTTTCAATGAACAGCTACTCTACACTTCTGGGGACCAAAAAAGTAACAACTGCAAAACAAAACAGCTACTCTACACTTCTGGGGACCAAAAAAGTAACAACTGTAAAACAACTGAAAAACGACAACACAATATCGTATACAAACTACTAAGATTTTTGCTCAGCATCTGCACGAACCATTTGTCATAGCGTGTCTACTAAACAATACCGATCGGGGACTGTAGTCCCCGGTCGGGATGCCGCGCGGTATCCATAGCGAATCAGTGCAACATGCAATGTAGCACCAATGTAGCACCAATGTGGCACCCTAAACTTGAGGCTGTGAGGCAATTTATTGGGCAATGCTTTAGTATTGTGTATGGAATTATGTGAAAATTATTCAGACAGAATCATAATTGAGATAAACAACTTTTTATACAGGGCGTAAAAGGACCGAACACAAAGCCGTCAACCAAGCATTCTGTACATCACACTAAGTAATACTGTGCTAAAATTATTGCGTATTTTGGTATGAAAAATGAAGGATTTTTCTTTGTGCTGATGGATGCATTAAAGTACAGGGGGTCATGGAGGTATTTAAAGTAAACTTATAACATCTTATAAGTTTATCAACTTCGACCTTCAATATCTCCGTAACTAGAAAGTAAAAACCACCTAAAAAGTGTCCTAAGAAAACACTACCTGTCGATGTGTCCATAGCGGCTGTAGCCGATTGACAGCCTCGGTCGGCTAATGTTGCGAGGCATTTGATGATTTCCCACACTAAAAAAATAAATAAATTGTATTATTTGACTGATACCGCTAGATACCGTTAGATAGAATATTAATAATATTCCGCGAGAACCTACTGACGACAAATTTATTTGCAGTTTGGCAGGTGTTGTATTTAAGTAAAACTATGAATATAGTACGGATCAAATAAATAAAGAAAAACCACAAACATGCAATGAATTCATTTTTTTTCTAATCGTGACATTCTGATGTCTATTGGTAAACGTTTAATTACTTTGCATAGAGATTTTTTGAAACATGAACCTACACTTCATAAAAAAGGCATATCATTTTTGATTAATTAATTACTTCCAGGGACATCGACGCTTGGACGGTTACCACCATGATGTACTGAATACGCCCTGTAAAAAACCCACCAGACCTGTACCTACATTCATAACAAAAAAAAAAAATTGATTCTGATTCTGAATCTGAAGAGTGAAGCCACACTGAGTTGCGTTGCGTTTGACGTCGCAGCGCAAGATTTGGACAATGCAATGCGTTCAACAACGTAACGGAGAAGTGTGGCATGTTTTAAGATGTGTACGTAAAATGACGCAGCGTCAACGCTGCGACGACGCAACGGAGCAGTGTGGCGCCGCTCTAATAACACCATTATCAATTCCTTTCCTAATAAAATTACCAGAATATCTAATCAACCAAAATACCCGTTCACTTACCCCTAACTCGCAAACAACAAAGTTACAAACAATCGTTCGCTTCTAAGAAGTGTTATCTCGAGAACTTAGCTCTTTGCGATCGAACCGATTCTCCCAACTTGAACCTTTGAATTAAAACTCACTTCTAGATAAGAAAATTCGCTTTATATACGAAACTAAGTTCTGTAGTTCTTAGTATTTAAGACTAGCTTTTGTATGTGGCTACGCTCGCATGGGTGTTGGGAATAAGTCGTTATAGTCGTTTTCCCAACTATGTTGGGGTCGATTTACAGTAGGTCAGATGCAGTTAAATACCAGTATTTTACATGAATAGACTGACCTCCACAACCCAATTGGTACTGGGTAATACGATACTCCTTGGGTACTGGTTGTCAGACTTTCGGGCCATTGTTACGACTATCACAGATCTACAAATGACAGCCGGGACCAACGGCTTAACGTGCTTTCCGAGGCACGAAGGAATCTCGGGGCCCCATCCACGGACCAACCTAGGCAAGCACAGCTTTACGTGAAGATCGACCCGAGCGGCTGTTATTATTACGCCACGAGCCACGGGAACGTATTAAAAATCCCATGTCCACATTTGCCATGAATCGAATGAACTGGAAGCCATGAGGAGAGGGTTTTGCCCAGCAGTGGGATCATGCAGGCAGTATTTACCTTCCACCCTGCGCCTGTGCGCTTGATCACCTTATGACTGCATCAGAGAATACCTGACCGGAGTTTGCGTAACTGAATTTCGGTTCAAACATATTGGAACTTTTTGCTATCGATACGCTAGAGGGCAACAGTTTGTCCTCGCCCAGGGCTGAAGGGAAAACTTTATCAAAATCCGTTCAGCCATAGTCAACAAACTAGCAAACTCGCTTTTACATTTATAACATTATGTAGTTAGGATCTCTAGTTCAGTCCCGTTTGTTAAAGTTCTCAAATTAATTCATTTTGAATAATTTGGTCCCTACATCCGTAGCTTCTATGAAAATCAATTAAAGCAAAAATACTGTTTAATTAAAATGAATGAACATTTAAATTTTAGGAGTCGGAATTGCAGCTGCATTTTGCTTTGCCTGTCTGTCTTAATTGGAGAAAAGGCTGTAATACAAGGTGTAAACGGACCCTTCACGAAGCCGTCAATCCAGAATTATGTACATCAAACTAAGTAACTCTAAGCAAAATTTATTACTGGGAAACGACTTTTTTTTGGGGTGAAAAATTACGATTTGCGACAGGACTCAATGTAACGTTCTTAAACATTGTGATGACTGCATTAATAAATTTGAACTTTGATCTCCAATAATTCCGTAACTAGATGGTTCCCAGGTATGGTCCAGAATAAAAAAAATATTGCAATGACGGGGAGAACCAGTGCCTTTCGGCTTCATTAAGCATCTTTTAACACACAGTATAAATTGTATTATGGGAAAGCTTGCTTTTATACATTCAAATTTTTTTAGCTACAATAAGCTGAACTTGAGTTATGATCACTCGCAGCGTTGGCAAAATTCTATTAACAAACTTTTCCTTCGCTTATCAACTTTTGGAAGTACGGAACCCTGGTTAGTAATAATTAAATGGATATCACTTTAGTACTGGTGGCCATGACGGCTTAAAGCAGGAGTAATTCCAGTGTGGGAAAGAGATGGCGCTAGACGACCTGTATAACTCTGTCTCTTTCCTGCTTAAAGACGTCATGGTAACCCCTTTGATCGCTATTAAATTCATAGTAGAGTTATTATTAAATATTTCGTAAGACTTAAATATATATAGCAGAATGTGGTTGCACTTTAGGCACACCGACGCCTTACCCTTCTGCACGCGTAGCATGACCACCGTAGAAACGGGTTTTGTCGATGGATGAATCGACAAAATTACCGATTTCTTTTTTTTGTGGTCATGCTACGCGTGCTGTGCGAGTTATTCATTTAACACGTCAAGCACAGTGTACAAACGAGGACTTAATGATATAGGCATTTTCTACCAGTCATCCTTCAGATGATGCAGTGATAATGGTAGGTGCAAATCTGAAAACAAATTATTAGTTTACACCACTCGCAAGATATACCACAAGGATATATAAAAGTATATAAGTCATAGGCGCTATGTTATGATATCCATATTTTTTGGAACATTGGTACCTTTTTTAATACCAACATCAAATGTATAGTTGCTTAGTATTATTAAAATTCACAAACCAAGCAGAGACTACAAAACAGAGTTAGGTACTAGGACGCTCTTAATGTGTACGTCTTTCTACATCGTTCTCACATATATGTATTATCTCAACATGAATGATGTAACCAAGATCTTGTAAAAATATTTTGATTGAAAAGAGTGTCCATGGAGTTTCTTGCCCATTCTTCTCCATAGAGATCTACGCTTTGGAATGGTTACTACAGTACGTTCACAAGTTATTATGCCTTGTGTCTGGGACTGTAGCTTCGCCTTGTTTGTTTTTCTGACATTCAAAAGTGCCTGCTATGGTCTAACTGAAATAAATGCTTTGAGTTTTAGTTTGAAAATCCAGCTCAAAATCTGACTGAATTTATTAACAAACATCGCCACCGCACAAATATTTCTCTACAAAGATAATAATGCAGTTTAATTTTGAGAATATTACGACTGCAAACTAAACAATTTTACTTGCATTATGATTAAATTATATAAACACTCGGGACGAATTTAAAGTCCCTCTGTTCTACGTGATTTGAAGACCAAAGCTTTCGTCCTATTTCTCTTATGTAAAACGAAAAACGGGCTCTAATAAATTCAGGAATGCGGTCTTTAAACACAAATAATTTTTGTGTTTTTGGGATTTTTATTTTGATAACTGCTTGTTTTAAAGGCCTGGAATATTCTCCAAACGATTCCCTCGCGAATATTCTAGCACAGTATTTTTTTTATATCACCTGAATTATGATAAGTGTTCATCTGATAAAAAAGTTTGGGAATATTATTTGGTCCTAGTGTTCTATTAAAGATACCTGATAAAAAAAGGTTTGAATTATTGGTCCTTTTATTTTATAATATTGGCAACTGGAAATAATGATTATTTGTGGTCTCAGTAGCAACCACGGAGTTTGGACTTATGCCTGGTTGGTGACAATAGGCTCGCCCCCTATTACATTGGACTTACACATAATTGGCACAATGTAGATGTACTATTAAGTGCGCCCCTGCATAACCATTCGGGGATTACAGGCGTGATGTTATGTATGTTTTTATGCATAAAGCTGTAGCATGTATTTTAAATTTATTAAAATGAAAATTTTCTTGATCTACGTATTTAATATATCCTATATTAGAATTAAATTATCACATCAATTATGACGGGTTGTAAGTCTGTCTGTAATCTTTTCACGCCTGAAAGTTGGCAAACGGGTAGTACATGACCTGAGTTAGCTTAGGTTGAATTCCACGCGAGCAAAGACAAGAGCAAAACCTAGTTTTTAATAACCAACAGAAATACAAGATCATTTTCTTATTTTATGTACGTAACCAAAGAAAAAAATAACAACCAAAGCAGCAAGTACTGCTGTAAAATTACAATATACACAAGCACCGGTGCGAATAAACGCATATTAAGTCCCACTGTAAACTCAAATTAAAACTGTATCACAGAATACGATTTCTAAGGCCGGTCGGCTACGGTGACTAAGCAGCGATAGGAAACGATGCAGGTGCACAGTACTCGCAACCGGTGGCGCCAACCCGATGTATACCGAGAGAACGGGCGCGCGATATAAACGTAACGTAAATATCTAAATATGTTAATTTTACGGTTTCCTTTTTTTCGTTTTTTTTTTTTATTTTCTTTTTTGCGTTTCATGTAATATTTTCATAATTTAAACAATTTATTCATATCTAAAATGTTGTACGATAATAGTATTTTAAATTCAAAACTTGACGTATTTACGTTATGTTTACATCGCGTGCTCGTGCTGGAGCCTCGGATTGTAACAGGTGGGGATCTGTAGTTCCTGCCTACCCCCATGGGAAAAACGTGAGTTAACGTTGTGTATGTCATCATCTGCCTAGTCTTTTCCCAACTATGTTGGGGTCGGCGTCATCCCTTTGGTAAGACTGGCTGTCAGACTTCGGGCCACTGACTACCTGTAACGATTGGCAAAGGTGTACAAATGACAGTCGGGACCAACGACTTAACGTGCTTTCAGAGGCACGGGGGAAACTCGGTATGTAACGGGCGTTCATTCATCCACGGACCAACCTAGGCAACCGCGGCTTAACTTGAAGATCGACCATAGCGGCTTATTCAACCACAAGTTCCTCGCGTGATAGCACAGTATCGCAACAAAATGTTGTTGTGGGCGAAGGCCCTAAAATGCTGCAACCGCATTCGAAATGTACAAAAGAGCGCTAAAATGTAGCATTTCACGCTTTGTTAAACTCTTGGGGGAAACAAAATAATCGCTTTAGAACTACGCTTCGGTACAAACTAGTGGTATCAGATAAAAAGGACACCATTAGTTTGGAGTTCTTTATTGTTTATGAAAATTTTGTTTGTGAAGTGTCTTTTATTTATTATGTGGTCGTGGTCTCGGAAACACTTGTCTGGAATGTTCTTTGCAAGTGGGTATTTCTCTTTATTTCATTCTGTCTAGTTATTGTTTACATGTTTACAATTTTTATATTATTAACGGTTCCTTATGTACAAATTATTTAAATAAGTAGGAGTTTATTTTATCTAAATGGAACTTTCAAAGTTCACACTAATTTAGAATCAAACCATTTATCTGAATTAGATCTCGAGTGAATTGGTATCTTCTGAGCACGCGTACTCCACCCTAGGTCGCATCATTGCTTCACATCAGGGAGTTGCGACCTTATTTCGCGTTAAAAATAACTTTCAAAAGGCATCTTTGGATGTCTAAGTCTACATAAATATTTTCACATACCTAACCTACATTGGGTAAGGCCTTTTCCCAGCAGTGGGAGAGGCAGTTGTTCAAAACCCTCAAACCCACAGCTAATCCTGTTTACCTATAATTAATAAAAATCTTTTGCTTTAAACTTGGTCCTTCCTCCGGAATTTGTTTAAAAATCCCCGTATTTTGGATTACACGATTAATCCGGTATGCCAACCTTTTAGAAAAATAAACAAAGCATTTTACGACATAATACAGGGTGGAAGGGACATCAACGAGAAAACGGTTACCACGTATTCAGTACATCATTCTGGTGGCCTACCATGACGTCTTAAAGCAGGAGTAATTCCAGTGTGGTAAAGAGATGGCGCTAGACGACCTGTATAGCTCTGTCTCTTTCTCACACTGAAATTACTCCTGCTTTAAGAAAGAAAGAAAGAAAATATATTTATCTGCCGCAGGGACATGCTGTGCATCATACAAAGTTACAAAAAAATAACAACAAAACACAAATAAAACAATAAACTATAAATTCAACAGGACGGAACAAAAAAAGAAAAAAATTAACAGCTTGCACGTTGTGACTGCGACAAGCAGGTTACCACTCAGCATGATGCTGTGCTGTAGGGGGCCCACAACACAACGCTGACACGTCATAGTAACCCCCCTGAACCCCCCTACATAGAAAGTTTTCATCGGTAATTTAAAAAAAAAATCTGTTGTTCCATATATTTTGGAACGTGTAGGTATTGCACTTTATTAGGAAACAGCAGGTTTTTTTTAGAAGAATGAAATCTGAATAAGTGGTATCCGTTTTCGCGTCTGCGTCCCTTCCACCCTGTTTATTTGAAAAGACTGCTTTAGTTTAGTTAATTAGCAAGTTCGATTCCGAAGTGTGGTAAAGTATTTTGGGGGTTTCCAGTTAAGTTTAGTTTTGTGGCCAGTTTTTGGCACTAGGTTTATCCTTATTAGTTGAGTTTTAACCATTCCTGACCAAATATGAGTGTAGTTTTTGTCTATTCCATCAGGAGTATAACGAGAGAGTGCATTTTTATCTGGATTATTTGACCATTTATATTTTTTATAGTTAGTTCCATTTAAAATACTGGTATTCATCCTTATACGTCCCCATATGTCGAAACCACGATAACCTATTTCCGCAATTATAATCTTCTCGGTCACCGGTTGCAGAAATACGAGTTAAATTAATTAACAGAATTAAATCTTGCACACTCCGGAAAATTAATCCTATATCTGATACAGTCACGTAGTACGTTTTAGTTCTTTACGAACGTTCTAAACGTACAGACAAGCACTCTCGCGTCTTATTTTAACTTACTTAAAAAGTTTTTTTTTCTTAGTTCTTTCATTTTTGGGTGTTGTATTTTATAAGAAACATAGCTGTTACTTTAGGATTATGTGAAGAGTTAATGATTAAAAAAATATGCAATCGATGCCACAAGACCTACTTTGTGCCCCGCTACCCCTTGTTAAATGTCTAAAATATAAAATTGTACTAATACAATCATGAGAAATAAGTTTAGTTCGTGTTCTTGCTATAACAAAAAAACACAGCAGTGGTTCAATCACATGAGCAAACACATACTTCAGTAAATGGTATGTCTGTTCCGGATCCGATCCGCGTAAGAAATTTGTCCACACTCCAATGAAGTGGAGACGAGGAGAGTTGAAAGAGGATGTGTTGTAAACCACCAATAGAATTTAGATATTTACACATCTCGTCTCCGCTTAGCTTTAGTGGTAATGGTTGAGCAAAGAAGAGATGTCCCGTAGTTGTTTAGGCCAAGCAAGAAACAGCGCACAGCAAAGACGAGAAAATATGAGAGTGGCGTGTGGTGAGCGGTCCACATCTCCTCTCCTCTCCGCTTCGCACATCTCCGCTCATCTCCGCTCTGGTGGAGTCCGCGGATCTTAAGCGCGGATCATTATAAACGAATAACCAGTAACGTATAACACCACAACAATTCAACCTGATCCATTACTCGACCAAAACGTCATTCACTGCACATCACAAATCAAATTATGACCTCCAAAATATGGCGTTAGAGTTCTCACTATCATAATGAACTTTGACACGAAGATTTGTCTATGTCAAGTCAATGAAGCGGAACATTTTTCATAGCAGTTATTAGAGAAAGAGGTAACAGATGCGGCTTATAGCTGTTATAGTAGTCTAGTATTGATTCGTTCACGTGGAATGGGTAGGTGTAAATGTACCTTATGGGTTAGGTTTTAGAATCTTCGGAATAGTTTACGTTTTGAAAGAAATGTTCCACGTTATAGTAGAAAGGGATTAATACACTATCTTAGTAGTTTTTTGTAAAATATATAGTGTTAATTATACTCAGCAGTGGGACAAAACAGGCTAAACAAAAAAATATATATTACCCTCACTATACAAGGTGTTTGGTAGAAGGAACGACAGGTCAAGGGATTTTGAAAGAAGGACTTTGAAAACATAAATGTACAATATTTACATTCGTTTTTGAAGAAATGTACACATCTCAATAACCTTGACACTTAAGTTTCTGAGGGCGAAAACTAGGATATAATTATCGCCACCTATCCAACGGAAAATTTTTTGGTCCGTCTTCCAAACACCCTGTATAAAGTACTAACCTTGAATCGCTCTGAAGATAGATAGGGTTTCAGGTCGTTACCTTCAAAATTTTATTTACCAACATTTCATCAATGTAACTTGATCCAGCCTTTCAAAAAACTCAACGAAAAAAGACGAGCTATCACTGAAAAGTGACAGTCTGATAGGCTTTTACTTTCGACCCAGTTTCATGTATCGTTTTACAAAAACACGGTCTGAAATAGCTTAAAAACTCTTTTTAGCTGGATTCGTGTACACGTTTCATTTCTGTGACTTGTTTGAATCATGCGGTTTAAATTTGGGAATCCCATTAATGGCGGTGTGTGCTGGTTAGACAAAAGAACAGCTTGCTGCTTTCTCTCTGTTCAGTTGATCCTCTTTCTCGAAGGCACGATTGCAAAAATGATGTAGTGAGAAGTTTTCTCATCTAAATACAGGGTGCAAACAGACCGTTCACGAAGCCGTCAACAATCAATCTAAGTAACGCAAAAATTATTGCTGGGAAACGGGTTTTTTCACCCCAGAAAAAAAAAATCGTTTCCCAGCGATACATTGAGTTCTAACTCAATGTAACGCACTCAAAAAATTGTGCTGATGACGGATTGAATAGTACGGGGGTCGTGGGGGTGTTTAAAGTAAAAATAACTTAACTTTGACCCCCAATGTCTCCGTAACTAGAAGGTTCCCAGGTATAGTCTAGAACAAAAAAAAAATCGCAATGACGGGGAGAACAAGTGACTTCGGCTTCATTAAGGGTCTTTTTACAGGGTTTTTTTATTGTCTTAAGTATCGCACCTATCGCACTGCTAGATTAACGAGAAGCGAATAGAGCTAGCAACTAAACACGATGTGTTTGTTAGACAGAGTTCTTACCAAAGCGGCAGCAGCAGTAACCCAATAACACATAGCGAACGCAAAGTGTTATTGGGTTTTTCCGGGGTGGCTGGCAATAGGCTTGTCCCCTATTACTTGGGACTTAAACGTAACTGGAGAAATGTGGGTGTACTATTAGGTACACCTCTGATTAACCATTCGGGGATTACAGGCTGTGGTGTTTATGTATGTAGGACCTGTGGTGGCCGTCTTTCAGCTGAAATAATGACGTTAATGATGAAATACAATATGAGAACCTCGTGAAAGCCGAGAAAGATAAGCAAATCAAGTATTTACTTGGCTCGCGAGGTTGGCGACATGTGGGATGTGGACTCAGCGATCATTGTGCCGATAGTCGTATAAGCCCATGGCTTAATTGCCAATAGCCTCGATCAATACCTGAGGAGGCTCTCGTTAGGCAGTTAGAGGGGACTTGATTCCGAAAGTGGAACTCCTGCACACGGCTCATATAGTTATGAGGTTCCTCTCTCTGGAGCCCTGACCGCCAGTAGCTTGGACCCTGTTCCCGATACCGGTGGGATACAATTGTTTATATTTTAAATGTTATTTATATTGTTTTTGTTTTAAAGAATATTTAAAAATGTATTAGATTTGTATATAAATAAATTAAGGAGGAATACAATATAAGCAATTTGCCAGTGTGGGAAGTAAGATACGATGAAGTGGTTAAAAATAAATTCTTATCCTGGCACGTGTAGGTAAGTTTACCTGGTTCCAAAGTTAGCTAACTTTGGAACCATCTGAAAAGTATTCTAAAAATTTCGTAGGTTATTAATATCCGGCCTGTCCTTAATTATGTCCTTTTTATATTCTTTGTCCTTTGAAATTATAATTATATCTTCGACCCTTATATTAATTTTGGTTCAGAACATTGTAATTATGACAATAAAAAAACATAATATTTTAAAACCGATACTGCAAAAACAACTTGCCGTCGTTTGTTTATTACTACGTACCGAGTACTTTTTAAATGCTTTTCAAACAGAGTAAGAAGACAACAACAATTGTTTTCAAAGTGTTCTGTATTTTTACGATTTCCAACATAATTCCCATAAAACTTTCGATAGCTAATGTCAATTAATTCAGCAGTTTCCCATCGTCGTTATCGTAGAAAAACGTCACTTTGTTTAGGACCTTAGGCGATTGATTGCCCTATGCAGTGAACATTTTAGTGGCGTCCCAAGTGGCCAAATATCCGCCCCTAAGGTAAACAGACTATTCAGAAACCCTAACATCAGGAAGAGTAGTAGGTTATAAGGCCAACCCAAGCTTGTATGAAAATACCGCTTCTAGGCAGATGCGTTGTGTTCGACTTGATCGTTGGGAATAAATGAAAGTGGACTGTATACCAAATTAATAGGCTTGGTTTATTACCGTTTAAATTTCCAACATTATAACTGTCCCGGACAAATATAAAATCTATTGAACGTTCGACAGTGTCGTCCGTCGCGGTGGCCTCCGAGAAAGTGAGTGCCCGCCGTCCCAGCTGGCTACCCATGCCGCACCTCCGCTCGCTCGCCGATGACGCGTAGGACGGTCACGTCGCCTGAAAAAAAATATTCCTGACTTCTACAGTTCAAACTGCAAATTAAATTCACCTACAAAATCAAATCTCTACGAACAAAAATTCAATTACAGACAGTGATGATCAAAAGAAAATGAAATTAACACGAGTAAAAGGATAGGGTTTTAAATTGTTTCGTCCGTCATTACCGGGACAAAGTTGGGTCTAATTAACTGTTCTGTCAAACCATTCCTGTCCCTAATGTTAATTAAATTAACTGATATGTGGGCTTATGTAAAGGAGCTTTAGTTGGTGTGAGAAACGTAGACTGAATAGATACATCATGTAAATAGTTGATTTTGCGATTCTTTGATATTATTGATATTAGACGCTTTACTGAAGTGAATCTTGTTTTTTGTTACATTCCATGTTTACTCGACACCGTCAAAGTTACATAGTAATACAAAATTAAGGATTTGCCTAGGAAGAAGCGCCCCCATGCGAATTTAGCTACCCGCGGGGCTCCTTCGACAGAGTTTCCCTCGACTGAACCACGTTGAGTAGCGTACGCTTCTCTCCCCCCATAAATCAGGTTTATAATGTCAAAAACGTTACGAAAACATAACCTCAAAACGACTTTATTTTTTAAATCTATGCACCTCCGGTAGGGGGGGGCGGTGGTGGGGGGCGAATTTACAACCCCTCCCCCCACCAACCCCAGCCCCAAATTCAGGGGATTCGATTCTAAACCTTACCCATGAACGGTAATCTGTTCCTATTGTTTATTTTTTTTTTATCATTCGAAAAATTAAGGATGATTTGCAAGTGCCGAAACGCAACATCGTTAAAAAAAAAGTAAAGAAGAGAATCCGTTTCTGTTATGATTTTAACTCGAAGACCTTTGTTTTGTCTTGTCATGTTACGAGTTTTTCTGTAACCAACACACGAATACATCATATTGCCATTCATGCATAATTACTGTTTTATATAAACAATAAAGTTTCTGAAACCATTAACTTCAATAAATATAATATTTACGATACACCACCGAGCACGGCTATCAATTAAATTATTGCATTAATTTTTGAACATCCGTTAATAAATTATATCTAATGACAGCATTGTGGTCTGCGGCTTTTATTTAAATAAACATGCACTTTATTTCAGTTTGATTTATGATGAAAATTTTAATTAAATGGTAATGTCAGCAGAATAAAGGAATTTCTTGGAAAATTCGAATTACAAAGCATTTTTTTTCTGTTGTGGCGAGTATTGTTGGTCATAATCATAACTGACTGGTTTGCTGTATTTTAAATATCTGAAAGGCATTAATATTCCATTTTGTTAATAATTAGTCATCAGTATCAAATCATCTGCAGGATATCATCTATTGCTCGATTCGACAACTTGTGCTTGCACCTGTAACTATTTTAGCACTTTAAACTCATAACAATCATTTTTGTGACGTTTCACCCCAAAAAAAAAGTCGTTTCCCAGCAGTAATTTTTGTCAACTTAGTTTGATGTACAGAATGCTTGGTTGACGGCTTCGTTAAGGGTCTTGTAACACCCTGTAGACATTCACCCATTAACATAACAAATAACATCACGCCTGTAATCCCCGAAGGCCAACCCTTCGGGGATTACATATACATATGGGGCGGTATAGGTGTACCCATTAGTACACTCACATTTCGCCAGTTATGTTTAAGTCCCATGTAATAGCGGGCGAGCAAATTGCCATCAACCGGGCACAAATCAAGACTCCGTGGCTGAGAAATTCCTGATGCACAAACATTCTTGATGCAACAACAACAGCAAACAACACAACAACATCGAACAATCTTCTTGATCCTCGAATCGAACCCAAGATTTCGTGCTCCGCAGTCACGCTCGCGACCACTAGGACCAACGAAGCCAACCAAACCCATTTACATAATTACACAAAAATATATTTCAGAAGATTTTCTCATCCTTTCTGCAAAAACAATTCCAAACGACATCCTTACGACGTGAATATTTATTATTTATTTAACACTTCAAGCACAAAGTACAGAGGCGGACTTAATGCCATAGGCATTTTCTACCAGTCAACCTTTGGGTGATGCAGAGACAAACAGTGGTAGGTGTAAATATATCTGCAAAAATTTAATTTATTACTAAGCTAAACTACAAGGATATATAAAATACTATAACGATATATCAAAATACTATAAATATATATCAATATATTATATATATGTAAATAGAAACAAAAATAAAAATACAATACTACTACAAAACTAGAACACTAAAACAAACAGTGAATACTAGTTAATTAACAAAACTCTTTTACTATAATATTATATAGGTTAGGTTAGTATATAGTAAAGAAACAGGAATTTGGGTCAGAGCGTGTTCCGGTCATCGGAAAAGCTAATTTGTTTTGGTTAAATCACATTATTCGCACACAATTAATCACTGTGAGCACGTTAACAGGGAAACGTTTGTTTTGGCATAAATGAAGGAAGGCCCCCTTCGTGAGGAGCCTAAAATTAACATGCAGTTCGATTTTTGTGCTGCTTGCAATCGATTTATAAGGTTTTTTGTGTTACTGACAGTATATGGACTACGTCTGAAATAAATGTCTTCTATACTATTTTATTCTAATTTCCGTTACCTTGATTTATTCGGAAGGAGAGGGAGAGGAAGACCAAAGAAAAAATGGATGGATTGTGTGAGGAATGATCATCATCATCTGCTTGCTTTTCCCAACTATGTTGGGGTCGGCTTCCAATCTAACCGGTTGCAGCTGAATACCAGTTTTATACATGGAGCGACTGCCTATCTGACCTCCACAACCCAGTTAGTACTGGGTAATACGATACCCCTTGGTAAGACTGGTGTGTGAAGAATGATATGAAGGAAAAAGGAGTAAATGATAGCGTGACGATTGACGGGGAGAATGAAAGAAAAAAATATGTTGCGCCGACCCCAAGCAACATGGGACAAGGGCTGGAAGATGATTCATTCAATTCATACAGAAAAATGTTGAAAGTAGAGTGTTTTTTTTTGTTAAAGACATTTTTAAATATCTTTGTTAAACCATAAGAATTAAATATTCTATTCTTTACAATATCCTAATTTTAATTTCTGAGTAGCAATCATGGAGTTCAGAAATGTGCCTGGTTGATGGCAATAGGCTGGTCCCACATGAGACATGAGACTTCAACGTAACTGGTCGAGTGTGGGAGTACTTTGAGCTACATCTCTGCCTAACATTTTGGGAATAACAGGCGTAATGTTATTATAATAAAGAAACTTCCATACTTTTCTATTACTCGTCATCTCAGTAGTCTAGCCATAATTACCCTTCTTCATTACAATAAGGAATATACCTACCATTTGATTATAGTATAGTGTCTTATAAAGTAAATCAGTTTACACAATTATTATACCTACATGAGCATAATCCCACAAACATTTGTCCCAAAAACAAACATAAGGCTAACAAATTGCGTTTATATTTGTACTATATTCAACGACAACTAACTTGATCTTTAACAATATTACTTATGAGTCCTTGAACCATATTGATAGAAATATAACACTAAACTGAACCTATTTATATCTCCGGTTTCAGTTCGGAACATAACTTAATCAATTAAGCTCGCGGTGCTCGGTACAATCGCTTTTATATAACCGTATGTAATGTACCGTAGTTTATTTAAGGGTCAGTTTGAGAAAGAAAAAGTATTTTTAGACTTACACAGGACAAAACAAAAAAAAATAGTTGAATTCACAATAATACAAAAATTATATAAAAAAGTAAACATAAGAAAAAATTAAAACAAATTAAATGAAATGATAATGATGTTTCTTAGAAATAAGTTATTTCCGGGAAGTTTTTCCAACTCATATTTCTACTGTTATGGATAGTTTATTTTTTGTGGCGTAAATTTTTTAGAATATTCATATTTTTTATTAATTTTCATCCCCACTGGTGGGGATTTGTCGGTGGGGATTTCAGGTACAAATCGTAAAAAGTGTAGCTGGTGTGAACCCAGATAGGTTTTACCTTTTATGTTTAACCAGCTGTTGCCCGCGACCTTTGTCCGCGTGAAATTATGATGAATTATTGTATTCATTTCCCTAGCTGAATCGGATTTTGTTAACAATTTCAAGGGTTTTTTTTACACGGAACCCTATTTCTTTTTATAAAATAAAAGTAGCCTTAGTTACTCCTTATGATATCAGATATCTGCCAGTAACAGTCCTGTAAAAATCGGTCTAGCCGTTTCGAAGATTAGCCGGATCTAACATACAGACAGACACAAATTATACAAAGTTTTTTGTTATAAGTACCGGATATACATATGGATATGCATTCAGTAAAAAGCTCTGGTTTTGAAATTACAAACATAAACTTTATTTTTTTCTATTTGTATAGATTTTGATTGAATTACTCTCAAAACGGTGAAGGAAAACATCGTAAGGAAACTGGCATATCCATGAACAAAGAATTCGAATACATGTGACATTCATCTCTTCTGGCAGCACGGTTGGCGCAGTGGCTTAGCGATTGTCCGCTGCGCTGCAGGTCCCGGGTTCGATCCCCGCTCGGAACAAATATTTGTCCATACAAATAAATAGCCAGACCCGGAACAACTATCTGTAGGCCATCCTAAAGATAGTTGTTTCGGGTCTGGCTGTTTGTGTATACGAGTTTAAATGTTTCTAAACGTAATGCGAAGCTACGTTTAAAATAAAACTGGACTGGCCTGCTGGGGTGGTGGATCTTAGCCCAGTCCATATCATAGAGAGAAGGCCTGTGTCCCAGCAGTGGGAAAATTGTAAGCTGATTATGTGTGTTTGTATGAATTGTGACCTAACCTTGTCACCGTTTATTCAGTACGATAATATGTATGTACCAACGCGTACCGTCCGCATCAACTTTTTAATTGAAAAGCAATTTTAAAGTTTATTTACTAGGTTCCGCGTCAACATTGAGATTAGAAAACTGCGATCGTAAACAGCGTACTTAGAGTTGATAATCCTTTGAGATTTTGTGATTAGAATATTGATAATACAATAACGGGAGCTAAATTAAATTAGATACATTACATTGTTACAGCCAGACAATGAAACATTCCAACATTAACTATTTCAAGGGTTTTAATTTTTTTGCACAGATTCCTAATTGTTTTTCTAAAATAAATGTAGCTTATGTTAGACCTTATAACATCAGCTATCCGCCAGTAAAAGCCCCATCAAAATCGGTCCAGCCGTTTTGGAGATTAGCCGGAACAAACACACAGATAGACAAAAATTGAAAATAATGTGTTTTTGTGATACTTTTATTTGCATTCAGTAAAAAGCTGTTATTTGATATTACAAACAGGCCCTTCAATTTTATTTATTTTTATAGATTGTACATACAGAATGTATCAGATAAGTTTGGTGGTTATAGTATATCAATTTGTCGAACAGAAGGTTGTTATTGTATAAACACAAACATTTCCTAAAAGTACGTATACAACCGATAATTCATGAAACAAGAAATCAACTTGGATTTCTTTCTGTCCTACATGAAGCCTTGTGATAAGCCCGCTGAGACCAGACTTCGATAAGAACTAAAAGTAAGTTTTATTAGACAGGTACGGTCACGAGCACCAATATGTATACACTTTCTTAATTTTGAAAGCCATTTTCGCTACAAATAACGTTTTTAACTTGGAGATAGGATCTTTTTCATAAAAATATGAGTTCCAGAATACTATGTTCGTAACAACATGAAATTTTAATCAGTACTGTAGGAGAAAAGCACTTTTAACTGTTGTTAAGTGTTTACATATTGGTGTTCGTGACTGTAGAGGCAAAAACTATTCTGTGTGTACGAAAATAAAATATAAATACAAAAAGCCTAGATTTGAGCTAACAGCCTACAGAGTTACTAACAGGTAAAATACTTGCAAAATGTGTATCCCGACATTTTGAGAGATTATGATTGGTAAGAACACCGATCTATTTTGAGACCTCAGGAACGAGATATAAGGCGGTCGGAATATGAGCCATTTTTTGTGGGATTACATTTATATGCGGTGTAGAAGTAGTATAGTATGGAATGTATGACGTCTTTTTTAGAACATATAATTTCGGTCGTGGATAAAATGTTTCGATAGCCCTGTGGCCACAAGGCCGATGCCAAATCAATGTGGCATTTTCAAATAATAATTATCTGGGAATTTAATGATTGATTAATTAACGGTGCAGGAAAGAGTAAAATATCGTGAAAAATACCTGGATATTATAATGGCCTGAAATTAATCATCTGTCCACTGCAGGCTAAATAAACTTGCAGAGGAAGGTCTATCTAATCTAGAGAAGTCCTCTAACAAAGAGTAATTCGTTTCCTCTTTGTATGAGACGAGGCTTTTGATGTGCAAATGGGTATTAATAATTGTTCCAAGGCACAAACTGCTTTTTTTATTACTGAATTACTGTGTGCTGCAGCCCGCTGCGCCTATAATACATGCTCACCGTTCCAAAAACAGCTGTGGTTCGCGACAGACAGTACCTACTCATCATCTGCCTAGCCTTTTCTCAACTATGTTGCGGCCAGCTTCCAGTCTAACCGGATGCAGCTGAATGCTAGATTTTTCGTGGAGTGATAGTCAAATATCTACAAATGACAAAGAAAGATCAAACCGAGCGGCTGCAATTATTTAGCCACGAGCTCCAGACAATACCTATTATGAAGCCATAATATAGACTGAATACCGGTTTAAGGTATATTAACCATTACATCACCCTCACCACTTCACACATTCTCATTTAAACTCCACCGTTCCTTGCTCCCTTCACATGCACTTTGTTAGACAGCGGTTTTGATGTAACAAGTAAAACAAACTGAACTTAGACCGAAACTATGAAGTTTGTCTCAGACTTGAACTTGTTAGGATTAGAAAGTTAGGTGGAAGGATATAATCTATGTAGGGTGAAACGGCTAATGGTCGGACCAACTTTGTTTTGTAAAGTAATAGACACGACTATGTACTTTAATGGTTTGGGTGATTATTAAGCTTCCGGTTTTATTAGGAAGCAAAATCAAACACAGAGTCGTGCCAGAGGGCTGGACTATTTTTTGGCCAAAAAATCAACATTGCCACCTAACGTGGCATTGTTGAATCTTGCTTTCAGCCTTCTGGGCACTTTCCCCGTTGATAGCGATGCAGCCGAATTTTTTTCCGCCATTTAATTATTTTTTGTTTTTGATACAACATTTTTTATTATGAATATCTTATGTCTGATATAGTTTGTAAATAAAAGCACGTTAAGTCCCGGCTACTGGGTTTCGGCTGTCATTTATAAATCTTTGACAGTCGTTACAGGTGGTCAGTGGCCCGAATGTTGGACACCCACTTACCAATGGGTATTGTATTACCCAGTACTAACTGGGTTGTGGAGGTAAAATAGGCAGTCGTTCCATGTTAAATACTGGTATTCAGCTGTATCCGGTAAGACTGGAAGCCGACCCCAATAAATTTTTTAAAAAGCTAAGCAGATTTTGATGTTATGTACAGACCCGCGACACTTGACCGTGTGCCCAAACGGTCACGATGTATTTTTTTATCAATAAACAGCCCGCGTTCTAGTACAACTTTAATTAAAAAAATTTGATTAATCGCCAATACTCGACAACAAGGCATCTCACCCTAGTCAATAACTCAGCTATCCAGTTCTTCAGTCCCTTCATTTAACCGATAAAATTAAAGTCTGAGCTTCAAAGTCGTCTGAATTAGATGGATTTATGAGATAACAACCAATGTAGGAATGTTTGAGTGGGGTTTATCTGTGGTTGGGGAGGACTAGACGAGACATAATGCTGGAGGATTTGTTTTATCAACAAATCTAAGATACGTTTGGGGACGAAACATATCCTACGATAAGGTTCCAAGTGAAACCGGTACAGATAATTTGTGTGACACGGACACATCCATAAAAAATAATACTGAAGTATTTGTCAGATACTGGTATTCAGCTGCATCCGGTTAGACTTGAAGCCGACCCTAACATAGATGGGAAAAGGCTAGACAGATGATGCTATTTGTCAGATACGGTGTCCAGCAGCAGGCCCAGTAATCTGTACCAGTTTGGCTGATTCATTATCATCATCACCTGCCTAGCCTTTTCCCAACTATGTTGGGGCGGCTTCCAGTCTAACCGGATGCACCTCAATACTAGTATTTTACATGGGGCTATTGCCTATCTGAACTCCACAACCCATCAATTATATTATATTATATTACCCTTAGACTGGTTGTCAAACTTTCGGGCCACTGACTAGCTGAAACGACTGCCGACTACCGACTAGAAATGACAGCCGGGACCAACGGCATATCGTGCTTTCCGAGGCACGGAGGAAATTCGGTATGTAATGGGTGGTCCCCCATCCACGGACCAACCTAGGCAAACGCGGCTTTACCTTAAGATCCGTGCTGCTGTTATTATTTAGCTGATCCTTCATGTAGATGATTAATTTACTAGCAAACTGGCGAAAACTCGTGATAATCCAAATTTATGGTACATTATTAAAACAGAATTATTTTCTTTTGAATTTAAAGTATGAGCGAAAGTTTGTTCGCATTGGTTGAAACTTCCTAACAATGAAAACATTTTCAATGGAAGATTATTTAAGTTTACGTTCAAAGGCACTAAGAAAGATGCAGTGAAACTTTACTACTTTATAGTTACAAAGTTAAACCATGATTGGTTGAACTACCCTATATCAATTTCAAAGTTTTTATTTGTTTTTATAGTGCTCTTAAAATTAAAGTTTTTTTTATTTATTTCACTTATACACATTATCAGTCAGTCATGTTATCTGGCTTGGTTTTCTTCACTAATATTATAAAGAGATCAAGTTTGTTCTGAAGCCTGGATGTAGGGTGAAGGGGGTGGGGGGGGGGGGAATAATCTGATGCCGAAAATTCTTTCACTTAATAGGAAGCGACATTCCCCATTGTCATAGGCTACAAAAATACATATATATTTTTTAAACGTTGCCCCACGTTATTAATTGCTCCTGTATCGTAGATGCGTTTACAAATATTTGAACTCACACAAAAAAAAAACATTCATGCTTTGACTGCCATACAATACCGTTCTATATACTTGTAACACAGGTTCTTGTTCAGTGTTCTTTGTTAAACGCTCTGAGCATTCTTGCTTGCTTCTTAACTCTGCGTGACATCTTAAGTTAAAATAATTGCACAATGTTAAAATACAACAGTAAAATAATAACAAAACGTAGTAAAATAGTTTTTTAAAGAAATATTGCATATAATCAGCTTATAATGTTCCCACTGATCCTCTCTATGAGAGGGAATGGGTTGTAATCCACCACGCAGGCCCATTGCCAGACCCGGACCCAGTTCATGGATATACCAGTTTTTTTTCACCGTTTTGAGAGTGATTATTTGAGATTATAAATCAATTTTCTATACAAATAAATAAAATAGAAGTGTCTATTTGTAATTTTAAAATAAGAGCTTTTTATTGAATGCTTATGAAAACATAGCGCAGCAGCCAATCGCTCAGCCACTGCGCCAACCTAGCCGTCAAAAATCAATCAATTAATAAAGTTCTCGTGAGATAATTTTTGACCATAACTCGAGCGAAGTCGCGGGTAAAAGTTAGGTATATATTTTACAGGACATGCATCTTCTTCATTTCTGCTCATCATGCACAATTACCCGGCTGCTGAAAGACAAAGCTGACTAGATAACACTGATAAAAGAAGAAGTTAAGTAACACAATGCACAGCTAGATTTTCAATAAAGTTGAAACTACCCTACTAAATTCGATTATATCTGTGAATAAAAAAAGTTTCTATCTATGTTAGGAATGAACAGTCACGCGCTATAGACGTTTGATTGAAATCACGACAACATAGAATCCAAGGTTAGATTTAGTCAAATAATGGTAAATTAATTATAAATAACTCACGTGACCTTTCACTCGAAAGGCTATTCATGGAATTTGGGTCTACCATTGTTATATTCACTTCCGAAGTATATTAAATCAATTTATCTAGTCGAACGATCACACAAATCTGAATAGTTCTACAATCACAGCTATGAGTCTCGTAGCGGCTACGGCGTAGCAGTTACGCCGTAGCTCGTAGACGTCTCAATAGGATGACACGTCAAAATTATATTTTCTCAAAATTAACAATTAGATGAATGAAAGAACGCTATCTTATCTATTGATAAATAATTTATGCCACAAACACCCACGTTTTATTGAATGGCTGACCATTATCATACAAATAATTGTTTGAAATCCACTTTTAGTAGTAAACGAGGTATATCGAGTACAATATATTTACCTCAAGTGGTGATAGAACGATATTAAGCACGTGATAAATTTGGACTATGACCTTGATTGGACGATACTGGCCAGACATTGTTTTATCAGCAGTCTACGAAGTGAATTAACTAGTCATCATCAGCGATTTACTGAAAGGTGCTTTTATTGAATGATTTCGTTTAGCATCTTTAAGACATTCATCATCGGAGGAAAATTTATTATTTATCGTGTTCCCGATATTTCGGCACTGTTGCAAGTACCAAAATATAAGTGTACTGTAGGTACCTACACCTCTACCTATCCCTTTGGTTATTACAGGCGTCATGGCATGTTATGTGTATTGTTGGGCATACAAACGTGCGTCTATTAAATTAAACTATTTTTCTCGTTTTCATCTAAATAAAATGAGACGTCAAAAGCTTATGTTAAACAATTTTTGTTATGAGACTTTTATGAATTTATGAGCTAAGGCCAACTTTATATTTAGTATCTTAGGGTGAGGCTTTACTTCAATATTGTATATAGAATACCTACCAATAAATTCTCTTTAACGTGCAATATTTCGTGAGAGCAGCGGTGGCCCAGTGGTGGGGGCCCTAACTTACGAACAGTAACTCGTGGGTTCGAACCCAGGTAGGCGCATTACTTTGTAATCTATTTCATCACCACTGCTCCCAAAACGGTGAAGGAAAACATCGTGCGGAAACCGGCATGTCCTAGAACCAAAAATTCGAAGAAATGTGACATCTACCAACCCGCACTGGGCCCGCGTGGTGGATAGCCATGCCCATTCCCTCTCATAGAGAGACGGCCGTGTGTCCCAACTGTGGGAACATTATAGGCTGATTATTTGCAATATTTCTATAAAAAACTATATTTTTTGCCCGTTTTGTGATTATTTTACTGTTGTAATATAACATAGCGCAATTATTTTAACTTAAGATGTCACGTAGAGTTAAGAAGCAAGCAAGAATACTCAGAGCGTTTAACAAAGAACACTGAACAAGTACCTGTGTTACAAGTATATAGAACGGTATTGTATGGCAGTCAAAGCATGAATGTTTTCTTTAGCTACTCATGAAAGACAAGGCTCTGTTATTTTGAGTAACTGTCTTATATGTATCACAAGGCAGATGAAATCAGAAAACCAAACATCAAAAAATTTAAAGTATTTAATTTTTATTTTCAGTTCACCCGTCTGCTTGGACTGCCTCTTTGGTCAAGTGGTCGAAAGTGCAACTGCTTTCCATCAGGGATTTCTCAGTAGCAGCTATGGACTTTGGATTTGTGCCCGGTTGATGACAATAGGCTCGCCACGTATTACATGGGACTTAAACATTACTGGCGAAATGTGGGTGTACTTGTTAGGTACACCTCTGCCTAATCCTTCGGAGATTACAAATCGTGATGTTATGTATGTTATGCTGTCAGCTTCGGAGTATTCGGTTGCCTGAGGTCTACAAAGTGTGTCTGGAACCACGACAATAAATTAAAACGAGCACAGTACTAGTCCATCTAAACATTTTAAAAGACGAAAATTAGTAGATAATGGAAAATTTAAAAAAAATAATTTTCAAACAAAATAAATAGCAGAATCAACTGCATAAAAAGCAAACACGCTTTATTTACGAAAAGTCATTGACCGTTGCGCAGCGCGGTGCGGGCGCGGCGCGGTGCGGGGCGCAGCGATGGCGGTAGGTAGTCGAAGGTAGGTATTTTAGTCGGAGAACAACAAATTAGAGGGATAAACTCACTAATTTGCACGTTGTTAATTAAAAGATCACTGATTGAATAATTAATCACATAATATCACATCACAATCAGAATTTACACCATCAAACGTTTGTGTGTCACCATATCTCTCCCGATATGTATGCAATTGTAAAGCTGCATTTTGGTTACATTCTCCTTACGTAAGTACCATGTCGGTGTAATCGGCAGCTGGGTACCTTATTTGAGGAATAATTAAACTACAAAACTTCAAACCTAACCTAAATCACGAAACTATACCTATTAAATGCTTAATTAACTAACTAATATTACACTAACACTTAACAATAAGTCACACTAACCTATGCACTAATCCAACTATCACAAATCGTCTTTAATCACAATAACAACTAAAACTTTTTATAAAATCACGACATTGCGCGCGCGGCTCGTCTCGTGATAAAAAAATTAGGCGTGTGCTCTCCTCAAAGGGCGCCGCTATGCACTGACTGCGTAGTTACAGAGTCCGAGACTTTTTGCCAAAAAATTCCGCTCACACACGCATACGCAATGGTCTATGCACCACTAATGCATAATTTGCGTAAGTAATATTTCTTTTTCTTTCTAATTGTAGTATTTTGTGTGACTGGGCGGGGCGCGTTAGAGTGAAATAGTATGACACCTTTCTCTGTCTTTCAAGCATATTGAGACGTAGAGAATAGAATCGTACGTTTTGCACAGGTTCTTGACCTTACAATGTTTACCTATTATTGCGGACTCGGATCTACATCATGTTGTAAAATAAGAAAGTGAAAAATAATTTCCTGTGGCTAAAGTATTCATTGGATTTGATTGAATTTTTGTATACGGGTAAAGAACATGACACTCTTTACGTGGTTTGAAGGATTGTCAATCTTCCTGCCCCACTCTGTATAATAAAAGTGCAATACCAATTAGGTGGTCATTCAGACCACTTAACTGGTCGACTTTCTCTAAAGAAAACGGGTTGAAAAAAAATTTTGTACTCTTCAGACCAATTGAGCTTGGGCCTTGTCAGAATACCAGCACTGTGACTTTAAAAAAAAAATGTCGCAGCACTACGCTGAGATAGGGACCTTTTGGCCTCGTACAGGCCCAATTTAATTAATTTTATCTCTTTTACAGGTTTACTTTTTTATATAATTTTTGTATTTAGTGTAAACACATACATTTTTTTTTGTTTTGTCCTGTGTGAGTCTTATAAATACTTTTTCTTTCTTATTGCGACAACCGATGCGATATTTTGTATGGGTAAGCTACATTTTTTTATTCGACCCATGTTCCTTAAGGATTGTTGTCCAGTTTGATGTTTTATATCACCACCTAAGAGGTATTACGCTTTTAGAGTTACACCTTGTATAATGTTGTTGGTAGTCTGTGGAGAACCACGAAATGCTTTGAAAGCATTTCGTCGTTGAAGTTCTAACACTACGTAAGTCAATTTTTGGCGGTTTTGACATTTTGATGCCGTTTACTAGAGAATCGGAAGACGCGTTATTTAAGCAGAAACAAGCAACGTCTTCATCTAATTTTAACAGAACACAAATTTAAAAAAAGGTTTTTTACTGTTATACCCAGGTAGGTACAAACACTTAATTCACTCTCCTGTGAAATTGCTATTTTTGATTTTCGTGGTGTTAGAACTTCAGTGACAATTTGCCAGTTATTGCCCTCGGCTTACAGAGATTAAGTTTTTTAGAATTAAATTGAAACGTGAAAAAGTCGTTTCCCAGCAATCATTTTTGCGTTAAGTTACTTAGTTTGATGGCTTCGTGAAGGGTCCGTTTACACCCTGTATGTTATTTGTTATATTGTGTAATGTTTTGCCAGCTTAGTATTTCAATTGACCCTGTATTCAGCCAGTATTGTTACGAGCGAATCTTCTGAATGATCTTTCTTATAATATTTTGACGCCTACGCTTCAGTCGATGTATTGTCTTGAATTCCAATTAATCATTTTGTAGGCTGCTTGTTGAACTTACGAAAACATTTGGTCGTCTACATTCTGGTATGTTGAGTTTATGCTTCTATAATAGTGACGGAATAATTAATTATTAAAAGCGCTTCAAAACATAAGACATCTTCTTCTTTATCGTGTGGTTAGTGCGTAACCTGGTGTCAAAGTTTTAATGCCGCCCAAGGGCCTCTGACTTGGCTTTAGAATTAGATGCCGTCGAGAAATATCAAACATGCTGGTTTCCTCGTAATGCAACCCCTGATTAAAAATTAAAGAAAACATGGCGATGAATTCTAAAACCTAACAGTTATAATTACAGATCAAGTTTAAATAACATTAGAAACGTTTCTTGGGATCAAATTCATGTGCGTACTGTATAATTTTCATTTGCATTGTGAGGGAACCAGTATGCCTGAAAGATATTTCTCGACGGCATCTAAAGTAAAGTCAGACACCTATGAGCGGCATAAAAACTCTGACACGAGGTTAGGCACTAACCACACGAAAAACAAGAAGAGAACTTGTTTTGGTCTCTATAAGAAATCAACAACATTTTTCCCTTTACATGAAGAAACCTTCGCCTTGAAAGCGACCGATAAAGACTAATATTGAATAAAAAAATACAGCCCACAAAATGTGTCATGTGCCGTCCTATGATCGATGGGGACAAGATTATCCTGTTTTATATTTCCAGAAACTAAAAGAAAACCGAGTCTTTTTAGATTATTATCTGTGCAATAAATCATCAATTTGACAGCTGTCATCCCACACAAAGATTAGTGCTATCAATTCAATTTCTTGTAGGTAGTGTACCCACACTTTATTGTGATCGGATGATGAGTCAGCTAAGCATCGGATAATTGGATGCATATTTAGTTACCTAAAGTACATTTTTCCCCAGCAAAGGGTACAAAAGTGTTGAAGCGACTTCTTATAATATTTTTTTTTTCCTGATTTTGCGGGATTGCATAGAAAAATATATATCGTAGTGTGTTTAAAATGTAGTAGTTCCTAAAAATCATAAATATTTATATTCTTTTTAAAACTAGGCAAGAATTTTGTGGAAACATGTAAAAAAATGCTTCGGCTTTATAATTTTGCTGCCAATTACATACGAATATCTGATCTCTTACAGAACACAAGTTAGAACACAAGACAGTAAGTCACGGTAAAATCTAAGAAAGTGACGAATACGAATAGAATATTTTCCATAGACTTTTTAGGCCGCCCCGTTGGACGAGTGGTCACACGCACTACTGCTGAGGTCTTGGGTTCAATTTTCGGGTCGGGCAATCTGATTGGATTTTCCAGCAGAAATCCCGGCGTGTGGGCGGACTTTCTTCAAAAAGGAGGAGCTTCTCAATTCGGTTGTATTTTTTTATGTTTGTTACCTCGTAACTCCGTCATTTCTTAAGCGATTTGATTTTTTTTTCTTGTATGTGAAAGGACATACTTTCCGATTGGTCCCATAAAAATTTCATCACAGTCAGTTCAATAATTTGTTTTTTCCTCACCTTAATTGCCACATCACGCGAATTCGCGTGACTGTTATGCTATGGCCGTTCTCGCGAAGTCGGTTTTTTTCCGCAGAATAAATTCAACATGGACAACCAGACCTACTACATAAATGTAAAGATAAAACCACCCAAAAGCAAACAATTCCTACTGCCATGTTTCGACACAGCTATATAACAATGCATGTTACAAAGCGAAACTTCTGTAATCCGACAGTTCGTTATACCGCGCCGCCATATTAGTTTTCCGAAACGGAGAGGGATGTGTGATCGCTGCACTTTTTGATTTGTTTAAAAAAACGAGAGAACGGGATTGACATACGGGCTGACTGACATACAAAACTGAAATTATAAAAGCTGTTTTATTCTATATACGATGGTCGAGTTTGATATTTGGTATCTACGACTGCAATTTCGACAAAATGGCGAGCAGTGATATTGTGTATTTAATAAGGGGTTATTTTTTATATCTTAAGAAATGCTGACATTTTTTGTAAAGACTTAATCAATATCTGAATCACTTAAGGTGTCTGAGCCTACTATTTATTTATTCTTGCATTTCAATAATTTACACATTATTAAATTTACAGATAAAATTTTCTTATAAAAATATATCACATATCAAATCCTTGATTTAATATTCTAACAACAAATGGCAATATAAACAAGTTAATACGTATGAAGTAAACATTGTCCAGCTCTGCTTATTTAGATATCATCAGTGGGAACCCACCTGAACCAAGTCGAGCTTACATTTTTCTATTTAGGTTCCAATCTAATTTTAATCCCGTCCCGTGTACGTTGGATTGAACCCTGTGCTGTACCTCCCAGATTAGCTTGGTTGGACTTCAAATGTTTTAGTTTAATTTTGTGATAATGTTGTTTTAAATTTTAATCTTAATGTTGTTTTAAATTTTAATCTACAAAGCTTCAGGATTCATAATGTGTATATTGTTGAGGTTCTTCGAAAAGGTCAGGTGCGTAATATTCGCAACCAGCGAGCAGGCTCTGTTCTGCAGTCTCTGCCTACCCTATCAGAAAAAAAATTGTGAGTTTATATGTATGTAAAACGTGTGCATGTAAATAAAATAAGATTTAGGGCAGCAGAAATATATAATATACAGGGTGTAAGGGTCAGCCCTCCACAAACTGACAGGTTGCATTCAGCTCCTTATTTTGAATCATATTCCACCGGAATTTTACTCCGGAGCTTTTTTTTTCAGTTACTTTTCCCTTAATTCAATGTAAAATTACATTTCTTGTACGCAGCACTCCATTCATGTAAATAATACGGCTAAAATAAAAAATCCAACAATGGATGTTGAAATACTCTAACGAACGACGCGTGAAATCAGCTGTTCACTTCCTGCTACAGAGTTCATCGAACTCATCGTCGCGTTTGTCGTTCGCTACGTGCGTTTTGCCACGGTAACAATAAATTGCGATGAAGAAATACAACAAATCAAATTTATTGAATCCCATAACATTCCTGAAATAATTTCTTGTACCGGTCATCTTAGTATGATATACAGATTTCTTCCCATCAGTTTGTGGAGGGCTGTCCCTTACACCCTGTATAATATATGATTATCATATTTTCTCAGACAGACGGGTTGTTACTGGCTCAAGATACTTAAGATTTATTTCTAACGTTATCAATGCATTAACGTCCTTTCTATACTTTAGAGGCAGCGGTAACAAGCTGGGCGAAGCTCTTGCAAAATTGAAACGAATCCGCTCCCGGCAACTGTGTGAACTAACTTGTATCGATGTGTTCAAATTGGTGCTGATAGTTACGTGACTTTTTATTTTTTAAACAATCGACGACTGCAGTCGCATCCCACGTCTGATGAGGGATTTAGTGTGGATAGAGCTTTATAACTGGTGTAAAACACTCTTAACGAAGCCGAAAAGTACTTGTTCTTCCCGTCATTGCCTTCAAGTAACGGAGATATTGAAGGTCACAGTTCACTACATCATTCTGAGCTCCCACCCCATAGAATTTTTACATCGGTTATTAAAAAAAAATCCTACAAAAGTACAACACCTACACGGTCGAGATGTATAGAACCGGTATTTTTTTTAATAACCGATGAAATAAGATCTATCTGTGGGGGCTCAGACTGATGTACTGAATATATGGTAACCGTTTTCACGTCGGTGTCACTTCCACCCCGTATAATTTTTAAATGATAACTTTACTTTAAATACCTCCATGACCTTTGTACTACTTGATGCTACCGTAAACCGTAATTATTGACACCAAAAAAAAAGTCGATTCCCAGCAATAAGTTTTGCATAACGTAACTTAGTTTGATGTACAAAATGTTTGGTTGAAAGCTTTGTGAAAGGTCCTTTTACACCCTTTATGCAGATAATTGAATCATTAATTGTTAAATTAAAAAACAAAACACAACAGCTTAAAAAAACTGTTCTAGACATACACCGACATCCCTAGGAGTGTCATTATACAGACAAACATTTCGATCTAGACTCCGAACAAATACCTATCGACTGTGCTAATATTTGTTCAGCACTGGGATTGAACTAGTGATTGGAATGAACAGAAGAGATGCAGCGTAAGGAGGGTGAATAATTCCTACTTGATTTAATCAACTTAGACTGAACGAACAGTTCATGAAGGAAAATGCAGTTTCGTTTAGGAGTTGAATTTTCGAGTTGATTTTGGAACGTTGAGGCGATCGTTTTTAGCGCTTCGCGTTACTTTTTATTGAAAAAGCCTATGACCAAAATTGGTGCCTTTTAATTTTTTTGCAGCCACTTACGCAACTGTACATATATACATAGGAGAAAATGACATAACAAACAATTTTGTATGGCGATAAAGATTGAAACTCAGTCCAGACTGAGTTACATCAGTTAATCCTGTATTAACTGATTTTTACGTTAGATTATAAACCGAGCTAAATCCGAAATAATAGGTAGTAGAGCAAAGTGGTCGGAGGAACCATGAATTCGATTTCGAACGAAAACATAGCAGCAGTATTAGATTTTTGAAAAAGTATTGCCGGTTTCAGGAATCGACGTGTTGCTAATAATGATCAAATACTGCAAAGGAACATTATATGTAATATCAAAGGAAGTGCCAGTAATTTGCCATTAAATGCATTTTTTTAAATTACAGTTATATGAAAAGTCAACTTGAACAAATTGATTTAACTAAGTCCGGACTGAATTTCGAGCTTTAACGCTATATAAAATTCTGATTGCTAGGTTGTTTTGTAAAATTTTTAAATAGTGTGTCCAATGCCCAGACGTAAATTTCACAAAATAATTACTTAAAACTATGTTATAATATTAATAAGACTTCTCAAAAACATCAGACGACTTACAATAGTGAACTTTAAAAGCACGAGACATAAACATTTTCTTTAAAATTTGTTCCGAGGATAGACTATCTTTTAATTACTAAAATTTTGATCATATTGTTTTAAACGATAGGAAGGAAACGATTAATCTTTTTAGATAATGGGTTTAATCTGATTTGATTTATTTGACCACACAAGATCTCCGATACAATTACAGTAAGTGTGTTTGAATGTCAAATTTAGTGCTTAAGGGGATAGTTGACCGGAAAAGGGTCTTCTTTAGGGAATACTCCGTTGTTTTGTTCCGGGCAGGGTTCCTTGGGCATGGGTGGGCATGAAAATCTTTCTAACACATTTTAAAACGCAAAAACTTTGTTTGTTTGTGTTATAGGTGTTTTTTGATCAGAATAGTGTTCTTTAATCCGAGGAAGATGGACGTTAGATTGAAAAGGATTATTCATCCATATGAAATTTTCTAGGTATTTAAACAAATCAAGTGGACAATAAAAACCTAACAACATAACAGGAACTAAACGCATTATTCCACCTTCTAAACCACAAATACCTAAATCAAGTGTTTCCTATTCAGAAATATAAAATTCCACATTTTCCTTTGAATTTAAAAACAACTCGAGCTCAATGCGTTTCCAATCGATTGGATTCCGGCTCGGCAAACTAATCAGTGCATTTGAAATGCTTTTGAAAATAAAGTTCCATGGCGACAACAGATTGAACAGAACGTACGTTCGAACGTCTAGTTTACTAAACTTATACTGTCACTTACGGGATATCTTGATTGTTCGTTATTTTCAGCTCCCGGTATTTCGACGCTGTTGCAAGCACCATGATCGCGGGTTGACTGGAGAATGCGGGTGGATGGAAAATAAATTGTTAGAAGCAGACAAATCTGTATACCCTCTTTCTTTGTCTTTTGCTACGCCCACTACTGGAACTCGACACTAAGTCAAGGCAAAACAAACTCACAGTATCACCAGGTTTTGGGGACGTTTCTGTGCAGTTCTCAAAAACTGCACAGGAACCTCATCAATTTACACAAGCAAAGAGCATATGCCCAGCAGTGAGTCGGGCTGTGTATGATAATGTTGTAAAACTTTGATTTAGATTTTTTCCCAAGGCTTTAAGTCAGCCTTAGTACAGTTTTTTATTTGTGCATAAAGTTTTTATAAATAAATAAATTTCGACACTTTGATTTAAACAAGTTTGGGTAAAGCCACATGCGGGCAATGGTAAAATCCTTACGAGATAAATTTGGGTTAAAATAATGATGACGATGATGATGGCAGTTGTTTCATACACTAGAATAAATAGAAGAAAAATCACATATTTTTTTCTATTGAAGAATTTAGGTGATCTTTGCCCAGCAGTGGAAAAAAATAGATAAGTTAAAAAAGAAGAGAAACAGAATTTTATCGAGTTTACTTCACTGATCGTACCATGGCTTATCATTGTCGTAAGATTATTTTAAAAAACTGAAAGCATCAAACGTAAAAACTTAGCCCATCATGAAGAAATTAATCAAAAAGCTACAACGCCAATCAATCCATCAAAACCGTTTTTGTTTTTGTTTGTAATTTACTGTAAACTAAATTATCTCCAGTAAACAGAATTCAAAACAAAATCACCCTTCTAAAGAAAATCTATTTATATACGACAGAACCCGAAGTCTAAAACCAATTTTCAAGTATTGTTTTCGTTAGTTTGGAGAAAGAACAAGATATTTAAGTTAAGTTTAGGTTAAGAGCTGTTCAACCCCTCAGGGCGAATTGAATGAAAGTCTATGGACGGTTGTGGAGAAGTGAATAAGAATTGAAGTTCTTTTGTCAATAGATGGATTTATTTTAAGAGAATATTTTGGTTGGATCGTGTTTAAATGAACGTGTGATGACGTTGCTTCGGAAGGCCTCCCACTAGGTGGACAGATGACCTGGTGAAGGTTGCAAGGATCCACTGGATGCGAGTCGTACGGGACCGGTCAATGTGGCGACTCTTGGGGAGGCCTATATCCAGCAGTGGACGTCTTTCGGCTGAAATGATGATGGTGTTTAAATGGTTAAGAGCTGTTTTATGCAATGTTATGAAGTTAACTGCCTCGTTGGTAGTGATCGCAATCGCGACTGCTGAGCATATAATGTCCTGGGTTCGATTCCCGTGTCGGGCAAATTGTTATTGGGTTTTTCCATTAGAAATTTTTCAGTAGCGGCCACGGAGTCTGAATTTGTGTCAGTTGATGGCAATAGGCTCGCCCCCTATTACATTACATGTGTCTTAAACATTACTGGCGAAATGTGGGCGTACTATTAGGGACACCTCTACCTAACCCTTTAGGGATTTCAGGCGTGATGTTATGAAGAGAAACATTGTATTAATTAGGTATTTGGCTTTTTTGTAGGAACATACATACATCAACTCATGCCTTTCTTCTATTGGGGTTGGCATACTGCAGCTACAAGCAGTAGCTGCTGTATGCCAATTGCTACGATTCTAACTTATTATAGTTACACGGTGTTAGTATTTTTGACGAAAATGAACAGTAATTAAAGGTTTGTAATCGTATAAACAAAGGTTGAGATATAAAATAAGAATCAATGCAATATTTTGAGAATGTATCTTGTTGAGAACAGCATTTCATGCTTAAGAGCGTTAATGTCTTACGGCATTAAACTTTCAAGGGATTTTATTTTCGAAAGGACAACCGATTTTAATGAAGCTTCGTACGCATAAGCAGGTTTCATAAGTCTAAAAACTTGACAGAGAACGTTTCGAAATGTCTTTTAAAAAAAAAGATAATTGGAAATATCTGTTTCTATGGAAAATCTAAAATCGGTCTAATTTAGCTGTAACACTAGTTTTCGAAAATGTTCTCTTTCAAGTTTTTTAGACTTATGAATCCTGCTTATGTGTGCGAAGTTTAATTAACTATTACGTGATAAGACTTATAATTCCAGGGTTTTGAAAGAAATATGTCTAAATGTGCCTGACAATTATGTACTGCGGCGACGGAAGCCACGGTTGGCAAACGTAGCATGGGACGCCCTCAGCTAGAGGACTCAGGACTGATTACCTTAAAGTTGGCTGGAACAGACTGAATGTGGAAAGGGGAGGACGTTTGTTGTGGTGCTGCAAACGAGAAATGTAAGTTCAGCAGTCAGTGGTTACCGATAAGCTGACTTGGGTGGTCGAGAGCTTTTTGTGAAGGACACGGCAGGAGAAGTACTAACACCATACCTTTTCTCTGGCACCAAGCACGATTGCTGTATTCCTGTGTGGAGCAGAAGTGAAAGTTGTCTATATTTCTTCATCAACTAGAAAACGGGTAATGATATCGGGTGATCAGATTTTCTTGAAACACAGTTAAGAACACTCCCGATTAAGACACCTTTCAAACAAAGAAAACTGAATCAAAATCGGTTCATCCGTTCAGAAGCTATGATGACAGACATACAAACAGATACACGGATACCCCTTTTTTTGGTCGGGGGTTAATAATGTAATGTATTGTACGTATTCTTATTCCCCAGTGTTCTTAAAGGAAAGCGTCGTAATAATTAGTACAGGAAAGGCATCTTTAAGAATATGTAGGTCTTCGTAATGTTAAGATTGTGTGGGTATGTAATATTTATTGTTTATGCTCGTTAACGTCTTACGGCATTTCATACAAACTTTCAGTGATTATTTTCGAAATGACTTCACCGATTTTATTTATTTATTTATCACAAACACTACTAACATTACAGGAAATTCCTAATGCGTTAGCGTGGTCCTAAATTAAACTATCATAACTAAGTTAAATAACATAACACATACAATATTGTTTTTGTGAATTCATTCAGAGAGCAGGAAAATAAATCGATCCTGTCAGCAGTGTCATTTAGTGCGTGCAAGGCGCGTGTCAGTGGCGCTTTGCTGAGCAAGTTGGTTCGTGCGCGAGGCACTGCAAGTAACCGTGGCTTCCGTCGCCGCAGTACATAATTGTCAGGCACATTTAGACATATTTCTTTCAAAACCCTGGAATTATAAGTCTTATCACGTAATAGTTAATTAAACTTCGCACACATAAGCAGGATTCATAAGTCTAAAAAACTTGAAAGAGAACATTTTCGAAAACTAGTGTTACAGCTAAATTAGACCGATTTTAGATTTTCCATAGAAACAGATATTTCCAATTATCTTTTTTTTTAAAAGACATTTCGAAACGTTCTCTGTCAAGTTTTTAGACTTATGAAACCTGCTTATGCGTACGAATGTTGTATAAAGGGTGTAAATAAACCCTTAACGAAGTTGAAAGGCACTTGTTTTTCCCGTCTTTGCGATATTTTTTTTGTTCTAGACCATACCTGGGAACCTTCTAGTTACGGAGATATTGGGGGTCAAAGTTCCAAATTTTTCACAAGTTTTTTTTTTAAATACATGTTTTTAATGTAATATTTTCGACCCCCGTACTATTCAATCCATTCATCAGCACAGTGCTTTGAGTGTGTTCCACCGAGTCCTACCGAAAAACTGATTTTTCACCCCAAAAAAAAAGTTGTTTCCCAGCAATAGTTTTTGCGTAAAGTTACTTAGTTTGATGTACAGAATGCTTGGTTGACGGCTTCGTGAAGGGTCTGTTTACACCCTGTATAGATTTAACTAAAGGATAACTCTGATAGCGCGATGCAGGATTTAGTCCTTAATTTGCATCATAGATATAGCTGGCGTTCTTTTTGTCAATTTGATTAAGTTCGCTACAGTCCCATCGTAGTCTTAACTCAGAATGTCTATTATTGCACTTTGGGTCATTTAAAACTCTCGGTCTAACTGAAAATCTAATCATCATCTGCCTAGCCTTTTCCCAACTTTTTTGGGTCGGCTTCCAGTCTTACCAAATGTAGCTGACTACCAGTATTCTAGAGGAGCGACTGCCTATCTGACCTCCACAACCCAGTTAGTATTGGGTAATATCTTTTGGTAAGTCTGGTTGTCAGACTTTTCGGGCCACTGTAACTGAAAATCCAATGTCAAACTATACTTAGGCTTCCAATTAGGTGCCGCTTGAAACGGGCATTAGGAGGTTAACATTGCGTGTTGCTTTTTGTTAACAAATGAATTGTGTGGCACACTAATGGGGTCCCTAAAATACGTGTGAAAGTTCATTTTAGATATGTAATACGTATTAGCTGTTATTAAGTACTCAGAAGTTATTAATATGTGAAAGGTAATTTTGCTTGCACGCAATACCGTTCGGATTCCTCCATGTTATGCTTTTGTTTTCGTACTAAAAATGGTATTTTTAACCCCAACGCAAAAAGAGGGTGTTATATGTTTGACCGCAATGTATGTGTGTGTCTGTCTCTGGCACCGTAGCTCTTAAACGAGAAAACCGATTTGGATGCAATTTTTTTTTATGAAGGCTAGTTTCTTGGCAATGGTTTTTAGATACGTTTTATCAAAATCGGTCCAGCCATTTACTAGTTATGAGGGATGAAAGTGGGTATGAAAAATCGAATATTTTCAAATAAAGTGGGGCATCAAATGAAATCGCATGATGTGTATATTACAATTAGACATGTTTTATCAAAACCGGCTCAGCCATTTTATTGACTTTTCAAATGTTTGTTCGCTTTTCTTTGTTGCGATGGGGGTTTTTTAATTCTTTTTAATTTTTTTTTTATTGTTATCGTATTAATTGTGTAGCACACTAAAATACATATCAAAGTTCATTTAAGATACGTAATACGTATGCGAGTAAATGTTATTAAGTACTCAGAAGTTATTAATATGTGCAAGAAGGTAATTTTGCTTGCATGCAATACCGTTCGCATTCTTCCGTGTTTTGCTTTTGTTTTCGTACTAAAAAGGGTATTTTTAACCCCCGACCCAAAAAGAGGGGTGTTATAAGTTTGAACGCAATGTGTGTGTGTGTCTGTCTCTGGCACCGTAGCTCTTAAACGAGTGAACCGATTTGGATGCAATTATTTTTATGAAAGCTAGTTTCTTGACAATGGTTTTTAGATACGTTTTATCAAAATCGGTTCAGCCATTTACTTATTATGGGGGATGAAAAAGGGTATGAAAAATCGAATATTTTCAAATATACCCAAGTGGGGTATCAAATGAAATTGCATGATGTGTATATTACAATTAGACATGTTTTATCTAAACCGGCTCAGCCATTTTATTGACTTTTCAAATGTTTGTTCGCTTTTCTTTGTTGCGATGGGGTTTTTTAAATTTTACATTTAAATTTTTATTGTTAACAAATGAATTGTGTGGCACACTAATGGGGTCCCTAAAATACGTGTGAAAGTTCATTTTAGATTTGTAATACGTATGTGAATCACTTGTAATAAATACTCAGAAATTATTAATATGTGCAAGGTAATTTTGCTTACATCCAATACCGTTCGCATTCCTCCTTGTTTTGCTTTTGTTTTCATACTAAAAAGGGTATTTGTGTACTGTAGAATGATGATATCCTCGTATAAAAGATGTATGGATTGTGTGAAGAATTATATGAAAGAGAAAAGATTAAATGATGCCACATGCATACATACCTATTACATACACATACTAAATCTTAATTTAAAAAGCTAAACCTATCTCGTTGGTCTAGAGGTGAGTATGAGACCTGGGTTCAATTCCCTGGTCGGGCAAATTGTTATTGGGTTTATCCATCAGGAATTTCTCAGTAGTAGCCACGGAGTCTGGATATGTGCCCGGTTGATGGCAATAGGCTCTCCCCTATTACATGGGACTTAAACATAACTGGCAAAAAGCTCAGTCTCAGGCACCCTCTGGCCGAAGACACACCGGGCTGACTTAAAAGGGATCAAAATCATTCAAGACCTGTCAAAATCCGATTACCACAGCCAGTGCGCAGTCCGGTCTGCTCAGTTTGATCGCAACCTGCGATGCAACGGTACTCGAATAAAGGAAACAAGTGACACGAGCGAGTCGCTTGACACAAGTCAGTTGATATAGTGAACGAGGCTTAAAGCATCTGCTGCACATTGCCTTTACGTCATCGAATACCTGCTTCTACTAATTTACTATTATTATTGTTCCCGAAACTCGGATCGTTGGGGTTTAACATGAATAATTTCAATAACAACATGAATAAGTTCTGTATGGTGTCCGGACGTAAAGGTTCTGTATGGTGTCCGGACGTAAAGAATAGCACCATCCCATATCTTCCCGTGGGTGTCGTAAGAGGCGACTAAGGGACTTACCAGAGAATGGGCAGCAGCGTTCTCTGTGTTTTATAACAACCATACTGCGATCGCCAACCCGCCTGCCAAGCGTGGCGATTATGGCAAAACCCCCCTTCTTGGGGGAGGCCTATGTCCAGCAGTGGACGTCTTTCGGCTGAAATGATGAATGATGATGAATTTCAATAACTAATGTATCTTGAGAGGAAACTCAGGGAGCTTCTGTTCGGAAACTGGCTTGGTTACGTTGGTAATAATAGTGTGATATTCGCCAATGCTTACTGTACCGTGATAGTGACTGAATTGATTGTCTATCTTTCAATGGAATCTTCGTCATTTGTTTACTATGTTGGGGTCGACTTCTAGTTTAATCAAATGCAGCTCATCATCTGCCTAGCCTTGTTAGTACTGGTAATGCGATATCCCTTGGTAAGACTGCTTGTATGTGTATACTAGTATTTCACAAGGATCGTCTGTCTATCTGACCTCCACAGTCCAGTCACGGCAGTCACTGTGAAACAGAACACCTGTTGGTAAGACCCCTTCTAAATATAATCTTAATTTTACATTACGTCTGCATTCTTCTAACTCCATCATTTCTCTGTCTTTAGCCAATTTATTTGGGGTCGGTGCAGAATGTTTTTTTCTTCCATACTTTTCTATTAACCGCTACTGCCTTTCTTGCCATATCATGTTGATGACATCCTTCGCACAGCCATAGTTTCTTTGGTCTTCCTATACACACACTCCTACTCAGAACTTCACGACATTTTCGTCTAATTCCAATGTCATGACAATCGATTACCACACCATTTTTTAAACCAACAGTGTCACTTCCTATTGTTAAAGAGTAGCTTATGCCCGCAGCTTCACCCGCGTGTATTTCGTGAATTTCCCACGTTATCGTTCTTCCCGGATAAAAAAATCTATGTTTTAATCCAGGTTATAAACAATCTGTCTGCCAAATTTCATCCAAATCCGTTCAGTAGTTTTCGCGTGACAGAGTTACAAGCATCCATCCTCACAATATTTCACATTTATAATATTAGATAGAAGTAAGATTTTACCAGTTACTTTTTCCTTTGTATGTCAAGAGTCGTCGTTAAAACACTGTTGTTTTGAACACAGTAATTCTAAAGTCCTGTTGAAATATTGACGCGTTGTTGACGACTTAACGCTCCATTACCCGGAGTCTAAGAGCGTCTTATCATTTATGCACCGATGCACTTGAGACGACAGACATTATTACTCATGGAATAATCTGAGTTAGTTTGAATAGTTTGGGTTCCGCGGAATATTCTTTGTTGATGATATGATACATTTTTAGGAGTAAGGATGAAATTATCCGGAAATGAACTCGAGTTCAAGCTGAAGTTGGAATGAGCTAGCCATGCTTATTGAAGCGACCTTCGATGGAGCAAATGGGTCCTGGACTGGACACCACATCCACCTGGTAAAATCTTACTTCTATCTAATATTATAAATGTGAAATATTGTGAGGATGGATGCTTGTAACTCTGTCACGCGAAAACTACTGAACGGATTTGGATGAAATTTGGCAGACAGATTGTTTATAACCTGGATTAAAACATAGATTTTTTTATCCGGGAAGAACGATAACGTGGGAAATTCACGAAATACACGCGGGTGAAGCTGCGGGCATAAGCTACTCTTTAACAATAGGAAGTGACACTGTTGGTTTAAAAATGGTGTGGTAATCGATTGTCATGACATTGGAATTAGACGAAAATGTCGTGAAGTTCTGAGTAGGAGTGTGTGTATAGGAAGACCAAAGAAACTATGGCTGTGCGAAGGATGTCATCAACATGATATGGCAAGAAAGGCAGTAGCGGTTAATAGAAAAGTATGGAAGAAAAAAACATTCTGCACCGACCCCAAATAAATTGGCTAAAGACAGAGAAATGATGGAGTTAGAAGAATGCAGACGTAATGTAAAATTAAGATTATATTTAGAAGGGGTCTTACCAACAGGTGTTCTGTTTCACAGTGACTGCCGTGACTGGACTGTGGAGGTCAGATAGACAGACGATCCTTGTGAAATACTAGTATACACATACAAGCAGTCTTACCAAGGGATATCGCATTACCAGTACTAACAAGGCTAGGCAGATGATGAGCTGCATTTGATTAAACTAGAAGTCGACCCCAACATAGTAAACAAATGACGAAGATTCCATTGAAAGATAGACAATCAATTCAGTCACTATCACGGTACAGTAAGCATTGGCGAATATCACACTATTATTACCAACGTAACCAAGCCAGTTTCCGAACAGAAGCTCCCTGAGTTTCCTCTCAAGATACATTAGTTATTGAAATTCATCATCATTCATCATTTCAGCCGAAAGACGTCCACTGCTGGACATAGGCCTCCCCCAAGAAGGGGGGTTTTGCCATAATCGCCACGCTTGGCAGGCGGGTTGGCGATCGCAGTATGGTTGTTATAAAACACAGAGAACGCTGCTGCCCATTCTCTGGTAAGTCCCTTAGTCGCCTCTTACGACACCCACGGGAAGATATGGGATGGTGCTATTCTTTACGTCCGGACACCATACAGAACCTTTACGTCCGGACACCATACAGAACTTATTCATGTTGTTATTGAAATTATTCATGTTAAACCCCAACGATCCGAGTTTCGGGAACAATAATAATAGTAAATTAGTAGAAGCAGGTATTCGATGACGTAAAGGCAATGTGCAGCAGATGCTTTAAGCCTCGTTCACTATATCAACTGACTTGTGTCAAGCGACTCGCTCGTGTCACTTGTTTCCTTTATTCGAGTACCGTTGCATCACAGGTTGCGATCAAACTGAGCAGACCGGACTGCGCACTGGCTGTGGTAATCGGATTTTGACAGGTCTTGAATGATTTTGATCCCTTTTAAGTCAGCCCGGTGTGTCTTCGGCCAGAGGGTGCCTGAGACTGAGCTTTTTGCCAGTTATGTTTAAGTCCCATGTAATAGGGGAGAGCCTATTGCCATCAACCGGGCACATATCCAGACTCCGTGGCTACTACTGAGAAATTCCTGATGGATAAACCCAATAACAATTTGCCCGACCAGGGAATTGAACCCAGGTCTCATACTCACCTCTAGACCAACGAGATAGGTTTAGCTTTTTAAATTAAGATTTAGTATGTGTATGTAATAGGTATGTATGCATGTGGCATCATTTAATCTTTTCTCTTTCATATAATTCTTCACACAATCCATACATCTTTTATACGAGGATATCATCATTCTACAGTACACAAATACCCTTTTTAGTATGAAAACAAAAGCAAAACAAGGAGGAATGCGAACGGTATTGGATGTAAGCAAAATTACCTTGCACATATTAATAATTTCTGAGTATTTATTACAAGTGATTCACATACGTATTACAAATCTAAAATGAACTTTCACACGTATTTTAGGGACCCCATTAGTGTGCCACACAATTCATTTGTTAACAATAAAAATTTAAATGTAAAATTTAAAAAACCCCATCGCAACAAAGAAAAGCGAACAAACATTTGAAAAGTCAATAAAATGGCTGAGCCGGTTTAGATAAAACATGTCTAATTGTAATATACACATCATGCGATTTCATTTGATGCCCCACTTTATTTGAAAATATTCGATTTTTCATACCCACTTTCATCCCTCATAACTAGTAAATGGCTGGACCGATTTTGATAAAACGTATCTAAAAACCATTGCCAAGAAACTAGCCTTCATAAAAAAAAATTGCATCCAAATCGGTTTTCTCGTTTAAGAGCTACGGTGCCAGAGACAGACACACACATACATTGCGGTCAAACATATAACACCCTCTTTTTGCGTTGGGGTTAAAAATACCCTTTTTAGTACGAAAACAAAAGCATAACATGGAGGAATCCGAACGGTATTGCGTGCAAGCAAAATTACCTTTCACATATTAATAACTTCTGAGTACTTAATAACAGCTAATACGTATTACATATCTAAAATGAACTTTCACACGTATTTTAATGACCCCATTAGTGTGCCACACAATTCATTTGTTAACAAAAAGCAACACGCAATGTTAACCTCCTAATGCCCGTTTCAAGCGGCACCTAATTGGAAGCCTAAGTATAGTTTGACATTGGATTTTCAGTTACAGTGGCCCGAAAAGTCTGACAACCAGACTTACCAAAAGATATTACCCAATACTAACTGGGTTGTGGAGGTCAGATAGGCAGTCGCTCCTTCTAGAATACTGGTAGTCAGCTACATTTGGTAAGACTGGAAGCCGACCCAAAAAAGTTGGGAAAAGGCTAGGCAGATGATGATTAGATTTTCAGTTAGACCGAGAGTTTTAAATGACCCAAAGTGCAATAATAGACATTCTGAGTTAAGACTACGATGGGACTGTAGCGAACTTAATCAAATTGACAAAAAGAACGCCAGCTATATCTATGATGCAAATTAAGGACTAAATCCTGCATCGCGCTATCAGAGTTATCCTTTAGTTAAATCTATACAGGGTGTAAACAGACCCTTCACGAAGCCGTCAACCAAGCATTCTGTACATCAAACTAAGTAACTTTACGCAAAAATTATTGCTGGGAAACAACTTTTTTTTTGGGGTGAAAAATCACGTTTTACGGTAAAACTCGATGGAACGCACTCAAAGCACTGTGCTGATGGATGGATGAATAGTACGGGGGTCGTGGAGGTGTTTAAAGTAAAAATCGTACATTAAAAATATGTATTTAAAAAAAAAACTTGTGAAATAGTTGGAACTTTGACCCCCAATATCTCCGTAACTAGAAGGTTCCCAGGTATGGTATAAAACAAAAAAATGATAGCAAAGACGGGCAAAACAAGTGCCTTTCGGCTTCGTCAAGGGTTTATTTACACCCTTTATACAACATCTCGACAATAATTGTCGGGCAGTATCCCACCAAACACAACAGCCGGCTGGTCGGAGGATCCTCCCTTTTCAATGGAGCATGACGAGCTCTACAGAACACCCAGTTTATTATACCCCTAAAGTACTCCGCTGTGTGCTCAGAGTTTTTCGGCCTAAGTTGGATAGGATTAGCCAGTTGAGAGCAAATGCAAGAGCAGCACACCAAAGCTCTCGTCAACCACCCTAGAAAGCCATGGAATGCAGTCGCTTTGGCCGAAATCGGCTAGATGGCATCATCACAATCTAAGGAGTATCATAGGCTATGATAATAAAAGTCGGCATTCATACAAAAAAAATAGGAATTAATTTAGGTATTGTTTTGTATTAGTGAAAACGACCATAAAGCTACGAAATGGCAAGTAAGTATTAACTAAATAGAAAAGAAATGAAACGCTTACACGCACCACAAAATATACTTCCCTTACTTACATACGGTCTATTACTGTTGTGTATTTAATCAATGTAGAACAGGGACGGAAAACCTGTGGCACGCGATACAAAATTCTCTTCACGGCATTAATTTTACACCGAAATCATACGAACTTATTATTTTATTCCTTCATGCCTCGGAAAGTACGTTGAGCCATTGGTCCTTGCGGCCACTTCTGTGCCATCTTTGACAGACATTACGAGAAGTTAAAACTCGAAAGTCTGACCATCAGTCTTACCATTTTACTCAGTCACTATGTTGTGAAGGTCAGATGAGCAGACGCTCCATGTAAACTGGTATTCATCTGGTTAGTTTACGGGTTATGGACGTGGAGTTGCGGCCCTTATACAATACAATACAACCACATGTCCACCACACAACTTACGCATTACTAAATATATAAGAAAAAAACATGTCAATTCATTGCTGCGTTTCTGCGTGAAAGAAGCAAACTTTCGTTTTTTTTTCTAGCCGTGTGCCCGAAGATATTTCCCACAGGTATAATTAAGAACTTCCTTACAAAATTTCAAAAAAACTTAGTTCTCACCTTCCTTAAAAAATCAGGAAACTTTTCTACTTTCTGGGTTCTAGATCTAGCGGTTTACGCTGTGAGATATCTGTCAGTATGAGAATTAATTTAAGAATTTTAGAAAGATTATTGTGTACAAGAACTATTGTTGCGAATTATAATTGTTTTAAGTGCACCTTACTTTCATAGAAGCCAACAACAGGTATATATAGCACATCATATGACTAGCCTCTAGCCTAGCCTTTTCCCAGCTACGTTGTTGTCGGCTTCCAGTCTAACCGAATGCAGCTGAATACCAGAATTTTGTGTGAGCGACTGCCTTACCGATACCGCCATTGACTACCTGTAACGATTTTCAGAATTCACAAATGACAGCTTCAATCAACGGCTTAACGTGTTTTTCCAAAGAACAGATGAAACTCGGTATGGATGGTCACCCATCCACTAACCAACGTTAGCAAGCGCTGCATAACCTTGAACATCGATTCGTGTGGATATTATTATTTAGCCACGAGCTAATACAGCACTGTTCACAAAAAGCTTTCTACATTCCTGACAAAGAGACCTAAACAGGCCATTATGACCTCCAATTTATAAAATTACCCAAAACATTCATCCTAGTCATGCGTAGTACGCTCAAGTCGAGTTAAGTTACGCGTACAACATAACTTATGCGCATGATATTACCATCCGATTGAATAATTAGCGAAACCGACAGTTTATTGGTACTACACGGAATTAATAAAGCTTACGCAATGTAATTTTGAAGTTTTACATGGTTATATTGAACTTTGTTTTCAGTGAACAGCTGTTATTATGAGCCTTTGAGTTGAGAAAAATTTTGCCGTTTTAGAATGTCGTCTTTGTCGCACATCTCTCTCAAGGTTAAGTTAGTATTACCGCTTAATAACTCTGATTCAATTTCAACAAATATTTTAATTTTGATCGTTCACTTACTCATAGAATTATTTACATACACTGCTTTTGATTCCGTCTCGGTTTTATTTTAGCACAAGTTTTTGTACAGGAGAAATTATTTAACAAATAACTAGCATTTCGCCCGCGACTTCGTCCGCAAAAATTGAGATACCTCAGTTAATAAAGGGTGTAAATAGACCCTTAACATATCCGAAAGGCACTTGTTCTCCCCGTCTTTGCGATCATTTTTTGTTCTAGACCATACCTGGGAACCTTCTAGTTACGGAGATATTGGGGGCAAAGTTCTAAATTTTTCACAAGTTTTTTTTTTAAATAGGTACATGTTTTTAATGTAAAATTTTTACTTCATACACTTCCACGACTCCCATGTGCTATTAAATCCATCCGTCAGCACAATGCTTTGAGTGCTTTCCATCGAGTCCTACCGAAAAACGTGATTTTTCACCCCAAAAAAAAAAGTCCTTTCCCAGCACTAATTTTTGCGTAAAGTTACTTAGTTTGATGTACAGAATGCTTGATTGACGGCTATGTGAAGGGTCTTTTTACACCCTGTATGCATGATATAAATTTAATTTATATAACACTCACGAATAATGTAGCTTTCTGCCAGTGAAAGATTTTTTTTTAATTGGTTCATTCGTTCCGGAGGTTACCTCTGCATACAAACTTACAAACAAATTTTTCCTCTAATTTAGTATAAAATTAAATGTTTCTCCTCTTATTTTCTTAATACATTCATCATCTAAAAGAAACAATTTTCGCTATTTTGCAAATGCCTAAATCCAAGTGCATTACGATTAATAAGGTAATTAAAGATCTGTGCCATCAATAATATGAGTTTAGGAATAAACTATCATGCCACCCTGAACTGATTAACACCCAGCGTACGAGAATATCCATTCAAAACAAGAAACTAAAAGAAAAACCAATGAAATCTACGCTCTAATCTAGCGACCGAACCACTTTACAAGCATTAAGCGCCTTTACCCACATACATACAAATGATCTGCTTACGTTGCTTTTTTCTATGAACCTTTCTTTGCAAAGGTCGAAGCTAGATAAGAAAACCTACTTTTCACACGTTATTCGTAAACGACATTTACAATCACGGTACACAGTAGCATACATCAAGATTTAAGATTCCAATTTCTCGACTAGATATAATTTCCTACAAGTGCCTGTATAAATCTATAAAATATGTAACAAACTATCTGAATTTTTACTTCGAAAAAAATGTTTAGTTCAGATATTATACAACATTAGTTTTAGTATATACGAAACCTGAATATAGTTTGTTCAGAATAAGTAACTGAATCGATTCCAATAATTTTTAAACCATCTAATATTTTTTCCCAAAAATATTTAAAAAAGTTAAAAGTTCGACACCGAGCGACTTTGAATACCTAACGCACTAATTTAGCTACCTACTGCCAAATTATTATTATCAACGAGATCAAGACGACGCTGGAGGCACGCGCTGCGTGGTGACAACGTTTTTGTGCGGACAACTAGGTAACAGAACAAGCTTATAACTTTGAGATTTTTCATGATACAGTTTTGATATTTTGTACATAGATTCTTTACATAAAAATACTAGACACGTGTATCAGGTTTCGCATATACTAAAACTAATGTTGTATATTTAAATCTTCATGCATATTAAGAAAATTATGTTAAGAAAACATTAGACGTGGTTAGAAAACAGATAACCAATGATAAATTCAGTTTCCTCTCTCCCAAAATGAACGGTAAGTGTGAAACGAATATTTCCATTCATAACACTTAATTGGTTGTGCCTAAAATATTACGTAGACGGTCACGTGGGGTGCGTGACACCCCGATCATTACGTATGAAATACGAAATACATGCAAAATCACGATTATGCTCGATACTTGATCATAAAGGACACGTGTTTTTATGAAGCTAACGGGAACATTAGCGCTCAAAATTCAGAATTTAAAAAGTTCTAAACTTTTAAGAATACGCAGGGGTGTGTAACACCCCACGTGACCAATTAAGGCTTTATTTAATTGTTCAACTTAATTTTTCGTTTATTTCGCGCGTTCGTGCTAGACCGAAAGTAATGCTGGTACAAAATACTCTGATTATATAGATATTTCGTCCAATCCTTTCGTAAAAATATACACGAAACCTCCGATCCAATTTCACTGATCGTTTCATAGAATATTTTACGTAAAAGAAAAAATATTTTTATCAATTTCGTCATCTTTGAATACTTTATAATTTCATTACATACATGGCTTGTAGCAATATAAAATAGATACCCATATTTTACATCCTAATATTGAAAAACCAAAACACAATAGTGAAAATTTTAACGCTAAACAAACCAATAAACTAATTTACCCTCCGTTAAAACTATTAAACTCACACCCTTCATAGAATTCCTTGCACGAGAACATTGAAATCCCAAACATTATACACGGGTTTGTTAGAAAGGACAAAACCACGGTACAATTAAGCCGCTTAAGTACTAAAATCTGACCTAAAATCGACGCGCACCCCAATACAAGGCTACCGAAATTGCTCATCACAATCAGTAGCCATAGTAATAGTTAGAGCCGACAATGCAAGTAGCACACGGCCCGGTGCAACTGGAACTTTGGCAAACCTTGTTCGAGCGCGCGCTCTCCGGACCGTCAGTAGACAGAAAGGCGCCGAGCAGACCGCCCACCAGTTGAGTGCGAACGCAAGTTCAAGTTCGAATAAACATTATCCGAAATTCTATTTTCGAATTTCAAATCGAACTGAATCCGAATCATTCATTTGTTTTTTTTTTCGTTGACGCGAAATTCGTGAGTGTGTTTTAGTGAAAAAAAAAGTGTTAGTAAAAACTTTTTTTTCAGTTCGTCGCGAAGTTTTGTAAGCTTGGACAATTTGGCAGTTCGCAGGTTTGTAAATCTAATTTTGCTTATGAATTTAGTTTAAGGGAAAATTGGAATGGAAAATGGAATCCGTTTTTTTTCCGGGATTGCCTTGAGGGCTAAATTAAATGTATTTTAAATTACGCTACGTTTGCGTATGTTTTCTTAGATTTTCTTAAAGCAATTTTGCTTTAAGAAAATTCAATTAGCTTAAAATTGAACGTGATTACGCTGTCACAAATTTAAACCAACAAATCGTCGTTTTAAAACATACATAACCACAAACAATAAAATTACCCTGTTCAATTATTTATATCAAACACGTAAAGCGTTAACACGATTTCCCCGAAGCGAGACAGACTGAATTTTATTTACTGATGCAACAATTAATTTAATTATTGTCATAATACTGGTCAACATGTAATCCCTGCTTTTAATGAAATTGAAATTGGAACACCACTTTCCGAGTTTATATCGGAACGGATAACTATTTTGTCATTTGTTTTTATGATTCGGATTTTGAATGTTCGATTTTAGTCAGGTTTGAATGATTCTGCTATAGAAAAAAATCGTCTTTTTTCACACAAATCTCAGATTAGCCAACTTAATAGCATTAAAATAGCAGCAGGATGTAATTCAGTAGGTTATATGTGTAATAGTAATCTAAATAGACTATGGATTCATAACTTCTATTTTGCGGAGCCTACCTACATGTATTCCGCGAATACATATTACTTTATGCATAATCTAATGATTATGAAATGAACTACTACTACGAACTATTTTATCTAATCAGGATAATTTCGTACTTGGAAGCTCACATAAATAAAACCAATTAAGCTTGTCTCAATTGCTTTCAAACAGGCTTAATTGTAACAACAATCTTATTTATAGCTAATTTCCTCTCATTGTTTAATATCGCCTTTCCTTCTGAAATTACTGAGAATTAATTAAAGTGTTGAGAAAATACTGAATCCCAAATATTTATTGTAATAAAGGTCTGAATATTATAATTCATTGGCCGGCCTTATAGACGATAAAAATATTCGAACATGAAAAATACGACGCACTCAGCGCGATTGGCAGACGGATTAGTGTGTCCAGTATGTTAGCTAAGCAAAATGTTGTTCACAAGCTTTCTTCTTATTGTCAGCCTGTAACTGTCTCAATGTAGGGTAAAGACCTTTTTTCATACAGAAAAACAAAAGCAGTCCATAGACATAATACGAGCTGATTCACCGAGAGCTTCCAATTTCAAAACATCACTTTGAAGATAGAACGAAGTCGAATCAGTCATGATTTACTTTAAAACAAGTCTGAGAATGTTGTTATAATGTTTGGTCTCCTTGAGTGTAGGTTTGAATTTCGAACGATGTCGAATTCTCGAGGATTTACTTTAGAAACAAATGACTTTGTCTGGAACAATTCACGCTTGTTCATGTCTACTTTGCAATTTAAAAAAAAACAATTTAAATTTCGAACGGTGTCGTTAAAACCACTACGTTGTTCTACAAAAACAAATAACAAAAAAAAAAAATATTGTGTGCGGTCACTTGACTGAAGGAAAAACAAAAGTGGTTACCGTGCGATGTTTTTTTTTCACAAGAAACCAGACATGAAAAACAATACATTTAATTTCATACAATTTTTGTCTCAATGGACTCTCAATTTGCTGAAGCCAACCTACCTGAAAGTATATAAAGTAGACGACACTTAATACCGAATGGTACCTGAAATATTAACTATTTTCTCGGGGAATATTAAAAGCAAAATACGGAAAAGCGTTTACCATTACCACAGTACGGCATGAATAGTAATATAGTGCTTAGACTTCGTAGAAAATAGCGTCGCATTGGACTTCATTCTGAATTGATTCACCAATAACGCTTTGTGGTTATTTTTCTAGTCAATTAATTCGTGCTTTATCAATTAAACACTTTAAACTGCGTTAATTTGAGTGTGTTTCGATAAAAACGATATATTATCGTTTTCAATTTGGACTAGTATTAATGAGTGTTTATAAATTTTAATTAATGTGCTAGTAATTGAGATTGATATTAACAAATATTGCAAATATATTTTGATCATATTTTCGAAATATTCACACAGTCTGCATGCATGACTAAAGCCCGATTCCTGAAAACCTATTTAGTCCTCTGTTCACTGTAATTCTGGAAGCCATTCTCGTCTATGCAAATAAATAAAATTGAAGTGTCTGTTTGTAATTTCAAAATAACAGCTTTTTACTGAATGCATAATATGAAAGTATATACGGTAAGTACTAATAAAAAAAATTGTCTGTCTATCTATTTGTTCCGGCTAATATCCGAAAAAGCGAAATTTTTGACAGGATTTTTACTGGCAGATAGCTGATGTTATAAAGAGTAACTTATCCGACTTTTATTTTAGAAATAGAATTAAGGTTCCGTGCAAAAAAATTAAAACACTTGAAATTGTTAACAAAATCTGATTCAAATGGAAATCATATTTTTATAATAATTTCACGCACACGAAGTGCACGGGCAACAGCTGGTTCTTAAATAAAGTTCAAATTCAATGCTCAACCTCAATGCCAAAGCCAAAAAATCTGTCAAAAATGTAGTTAAATAAGACGTTTTCTTGACAGATTGAGACCAAAATTAAAATCTTAAAGGTCTTGAAAATACGGATTTTCCTTTTTGTTGTAGAAAGATAGATATACTACTCTCGAATATGTTTCTGCACCATACACATATGTATAAATTTTACATAGTATGACACAATGTTATGTCAATAAACATTATGATTGGTCGTTATTTGGTCACCTAATCACTATATACAACACACTGTATAATTCACCAAAAGATGAAATATATAGGTTTTTATGATTCTGTTATCTTTACCTCTCATTTGTTTTTATAAATACCGAATGGGCCAAACGTTTTCAGTTTTGGTTGATTGTTCAAAAAAAAAACAACTTTTTTGAAAACTTGATCGTATAATATAGACAGATAATAATATGACTTATTCCTTATAACATTAGGTGGTCTTTATAATACTGCGTGAAAGCAATTCGCACCACAGAACGCTTCTGAAGGATAAAAAGGTTCATATAATAAGAAGACTAAGTACTCTTTGATATTGCGAAGATACGAACATTAGTGTCAGGCTGTCAGCCAAAATGACTGTCTTCAAGAAATCGAGTTGTAAAATTATATTTACGTTTCTAATAATAAAGAACTGGGTTATGGCTTATCATCTGCTTCTCAAAAAGTGTAAGTAAAACAGTTTTCTGTTCATCATTCATCATCATCATTTCAGCCGAAAGACGTCCACTGCTGGACATAGGCCTCCCCCAAGTGTCGCCACATTGACCGGTCCCGTGCGACTCGCATCCAGCGGATCCCTGCAACCTTCACCAGGTCATCGGTCCACCTAGTGGGAGGCCTTCCAACGCAGCGTCTTCCGGTTCGCGGTCGCCACTCCAGAACTTTTCGGCCCCATCGGCCATTCGTTCTGCGAGCAATGTGCCCTGCCCACTGCCACTTCAGTTTGGCTATTCTTCGGGCTACGTCGGTTACCTTGGTTCTCTTGCGGATGTCCTCATTTCTGATTCGATCACGCAAGGAAACTCCGAGCATAGCCCTCTCCATTGCCCTTTAGGTGACTTTAAGCCTTCTGATAAGGCCCATTGTGAGCGACCATGTTTCGGTCCCGTAAGTAATCACTGGCAACACACACTGGTCATAGACTTTCGTCTTGAGACACTGCGGTAAGTTGGACGAGAAGATACCACGCAACTTCCCGAACACTGCCCAGCCGAGTCGGATTCGACGATTGACCTCTTTCTCGAAGTTAGACCTACCTAACTGGATCGTTTGTCCAAGGTAGACATAATCGTCTACAACTTCGAGTGTAGAGTCTCCGATCTTGATAGGAGTGGGTGTTACATAGTTTTCTGTTATTTGATGGAAAATATTTAAACCGATGCTATTGTTCAAATGCTGCGATGCTATTTTTGGAGCATAATTTTTCAAAAGCATCGTTACATGAGTTTTTTTTTAAATTACCGATGAAAAATTTATATGTGTTGGCTTCAGAAATACATACTGAATACACGTAGTAATCGTTTCTTCCACCCTGATAATACCCACTACTATTATAAATGCGAAAATTTGTGCGATGGTTGGTGTGATGTTTAATCTCTTTTACACAAAAACACACTGAACGGATTTGTATGAAATTTGGCACACAGTAATTTATAACCTTGATAGTACGATCCCGTGGGACAGTTACCGAACTCCACGAGGGCGAAGTCGCTGGCATAAGCTAGTATAATAAAATATTTATATTAAATAGGTGCAAAAGAAATAATAATAAAAAATATTCAACAGCCGCTCGGGTTGATCTTAAGGTCCACGCCTGCCTAGGTTGGTCCGTGGATGGGTGACCACCCATTACGTACCGAGTTTCCTCCATGCCTCGAAAAGCACGTTAAGCCGTTGGTCCCGGCTGTCATTTGTACATCTTTGACAGTCGTTACAGGTAGTCAGTGGCCCGGAAATCTGACAACCAGTCTTACCAAGGGGTATCGTATCACCCAGTACTAACTGGTTTGTGGAGGTCAGATAGGCCGTCGCTCCATGTAAAATACTGGTATTTAGCTGTATCCGGTTAGACTGGAAGCCGACCCCAACATAGTTGGGAAAAGCCAAGGCAGATGATGAAGTGCAAAAGAGCATTTAAGAGGACTTATCTTCCTTGATCATTATCGTATCTAAAGATGGTTTAAGTTGCATACAAAATAATATAATAATAATAATATTCCACAACTATCACACAACGCCGTCTAGTCTCAAGCTAAGCAGAGCTTGTGTTATGAGTACTAGACAACTGATAAACATACTTATATATTTCTAAATACATACATATATAGATAAATTACACCCAGACACAGAACAAATGATCATGCTCATCACACAAACATTTGTCCTGGGTGGGAATCGAACCCACGACCTCCGGCATAGCAGTCAGAGTCACTGACCACTAGACCAACAGGCCAGTCAAAGATGGTTTTAAGCCAATAAGGTAGTACTAGTACTATCTAAGTACTAACTAAGTACTATCACTAAGTTCCAAGTAGGTAATAAACAAGAATACCTACCTATCGAGTCGACGGTAGCCATGCATACGTAATAAGTTACAACTTCAGTACAACACACTAACCTATTTCTAGTGTTCCCCGATGCAACTCTAGTGCTTCGATAAGAGGCTCAGCTGTACTATAAACTATGTTCTACTTTCATAAATAATACATTGACTTAAATATGATGTGAAATTTTCAATTTTTACTGTGAAGATTATTGTGAAAGTCTTCTGAAACATTAGTCGTATTTGTGTTTCGATAGGGCAAACTTGGATTTATAATAGGTCTTTAACTATGAAATTGCCATTTTTTTTCTCACATTTTGTTGTGTTTGTAACTTTGACGTATAGTTATATTTTTCCTAATTGCATTTTTATTGGATTAATAGTTGTACTACGTACAATTTAGAGTTTAAAAACCGCACCAGTAGTTGGAGTACCTCATAGGGTAGTGTAAAATGTGACGTCGGTTTCACTACTTCAAGTAGGTATATTTTTGTCATAGACTTTTCTGAGAATTTGAGATACGCAGTGCAGCGGAGCTTTTTTCACTCTACCTATAGTTTGCAATTGCATCATAATCAGTTCAGACGTTTACAAGAAACATAAAACAATGTTATGTAAAAAAATAAATGAATGTTTGCATACTAGGAAATATCACTTTTCACGAAATCGTCTAGAAAAATCGGCAATTTCATACTTTAAACCCCAAATATTATTTAATACTATTGCCACTACTTCTATATCGTTACTCTACTTTTTAATTCTTTAATCCATACATAAAGAAAACTTTTATATAAACCACATCAATTCCAATATACAATATAAAATGTGGTGAATAAAAAGACGGGCACGGCAGAGATAGTACCTAATGAATATTTTTAACCGATTTATAAAAAAAGGAGGAGGCTATGTAGAATATCATTATCTTTTTTTCATGTGTGTACACTGATTCCTCTGTGATAACTGATCCGATTTTCGTGATTCTTTTTTCATTTGGTATAGGAAGCTCCCGCGGTGGTCCCATTCTTTTTCAATGTTTTGTGTTTTTTTGAAAGTCGGTTTTTTATACAAAAATATTTTTCTGAATAATACCTTACTTAGAAATTCTTGCATTACATACTTAAAAAGCCTTTTACGTCTACATTTAATACAGCAAAGCAATATGAAAGAAAGGACATAAAAAGTGATAGGCGACTACCGTTTAAGAATACCCACTACAGAGGTAAGGTCCTCTCCATTACTTAATATCCTACATTACCACTTGGAAGTTCACGTGAATCGTTATAATAATTTTGTTTTTCCTTCTGCTTTCGCTTTGGAACACTGTAAGCCATATGCGTCAAAATTTGGATCAATCACAAGAAAATATTTAGCATGGATTTTTGTCACGAAAAATTAGCACGGCATAATCGTGTTTACAAAGTATTTCCAGTTCTAATAAAAAGCGAGGAAAATGTGTGCTGAGCCAGAAAGTAAACATATTTCAGAAACATTATCGATACTTCACTACATAGTATAAAACAAAGTCGCTTCCCGCTGTCTGTCTGTCCCTATGTATGCTTAGATCTTTAAAACTACGCAACGGTTTTTGATGCGGTTTTCAGTAATAGATAGAGTGATTCAAGAGGAAGGTTTATATATATTTATGTGTTGCACCTGTGCGAAGCCGGGGCGGGTCGCTAGTTAGTAGTATATTGTAAAGCTGAAGAGTTTGTTTGGTGGAACGCGCTAATTGAAAATAAAAGAAAGAATTGAAAAAAATCAAGAAAGGCTAAAGGTTATATAACATCACGCTACGACGACTAATAGGAGCGAAATATGGATGAAAATTGTGCATAAACGGGGAAAATTCCGTACGAAGACGAAGCTGCGTGAGTCAGCTAGTTGGTAAATAATTAGTTTTTATTTTATGTTCGGATAACCAGATTATTAAAAAAAAATTAAGCAGAATTTTATGCCATATGAATTTTATCCGAACACCACGAAACAAGCAAAACACGATAAAACGTTATTTCGAATTCTTGGTATCTTTTAATTTTTCCTGTAGTTTAGAAAATATTTTCATACGACGCTGCATCATGTTATCATTTACGTTCAATCAATTTGAAAGTTCAATTAACATAAAACTCTCTCTTTATAAATCCAGGAAAGCTTAATTACTTTTCAATCACATTATGAATTTCTGATAGGAAAGCCCACACAGATTTTTTAATTGAGTTATATTTTCTTCTTTATTGAATCTACCGACATTAGTATGTGTACATACGGATGCACATCAAGCTATACATATCCAGTACAACCTGACCTCGTTTAGTTTGAGCTATCCGTACAAAGAGAGATCAGTTTAATTTTACATAGCTTGATTGGTCGTCGTGCGTACCGAAAATGTGGTGAGACAATTTGTAAGTCACCGAGTGTAGTAGGACTGATAGAAAGCGCTTTTCGTTTTTTTTATGTCGTCATTGTAGGTGACGGTAAATGCACCCCGTAGGTGCTTAAACAAATGATGATAAGTATTTTGACGTACATTGCGCGAGAACATCGGAAGATTTAAGTATACTTTCCTTTCCAATCGCCTATCTGCATAAAGCGAGTGCAGTGATCAGTGAATATGCCTTTTTAATTGAGAATAGGCCTTTACCCCACACTGGGACAATAATAGGCTGATGTAATTTCTAAGGCGGGAAAGCTATCTTTGAAATAATATAGCACACCCATTAGTCGATATAGATTCATGTCGACTACGGCGTAGCTGCTACGAAATTTGCTACGCCGTTCCAGCTACGCATTCGTAGCCGAATATTTTGATTGAATTTCACTTTGACTGTGTCTGTTTTGTTATCAATGTGCGCGTTTTGTTATACGCGTCATTGCTTTCACAGAGCAATAACAACCTAAATGAAGATAGTTTTGAGTTAATGTATTCCATTTTCAAAAGTTTTGACTCAGATCTTGGAAAATGCTTTAGTACTTAAAAAAAATATAATAAAATTCAGAAATTTTCGTTATTTTTTCTTCAACTTATAAAAGTTCAAGGCCGTGTCTCTATTGTGGTGTTAACAATAGAATACATTAATACAAAGAAATTATTGCACAAAGGGCTGGTTGTGTTCTATTTTTGGGTTCAACTTAAAGTTCATGCTGACTCACCAGCCGCAGTCATGGCTCAATCGTTATAAATTGACATGTGTCGGGTATGGTGTCTGTCATCATATACAGGGTGTAAACGGACTCTTCCCGAAGCCGTCTACCAAACATTACGTCAAACTAAGTAACTCTACGCAAAAATTATTGCTGGGAAACTGCTTTTTTTTGGGTGAAAGATCACTTTTTACGGTAAAACTCAATGTAACGCACTCAAAACTTAGTGCTGAGAGATGCTTTGAATAGTAAACGGGTCATGGAGGTAATTAAAGTAAAGTTAAAACCTTTAAAAGTAGGATTTTAAAAATAATTTCTGATTTTTTTTAACTTTAACCTCCAATATCTCCGTAACTAGAAGGTTCCCAGGTATGGTCCAGAACAAAAAATGATTGCATTGACGGGCAAACAAGTGCCTTTTGGCTTCGTTAAGAGTCTTTTTACACCCTTTATAATGAGTTCGATTTTGCATGCAACAATTTTTAAAGGTTACCAAACCACTTGACCTTGAGCTCAAGTGTGCGTGAAGCGACTGTGCAGGTAACAAATTAATGACTGACAGTCGGAAACAGTTGAAACGTTGTCGTTTGATGCAAGTTCAGCATGGAACTTATGACGTTTGGTAGACCTGTGCAACTCCGGTGAGTCGTAGCGATTGCCAGAGACACATTCTATCAACGAAAGCGATGCTGAAAAGTAAAAAAAAAAATCGGAAGGCGCGCTTGCCAAGGTCAGTCCGTGGATGGCTGACCATACGGAGGTTTAAAGTAAGCACGTTAAGTCTTTAGCGGGATCAAAGACTTAACGTAGTTTCTTTGAAACTCGGTACTAATGATGAAGCCGAATTCGACTTCAGCGAGGGAATTTGATGTTTTCTTAAGGCAGTTGAGAGCTTTCGGTCATGTGTCTAGTACATAATTAAATCCAAGTTTAGCCGAAAAATTCCGAGCACAGAGCACGGTCAGGACGGGATTCTAACCGATTCCCAGGTCGAATAAAGTGTTAATGGGTTTCTCATTCAGGAATTTTCAGGTAGCAGCCACGGAGTTTTTTATCTGTGCCCGGTTGATGGCAATAGGCTCGCCCCCTATCACATGGGACTTAAACATAACTGGCAAAATGTGGGTGTACTATTAGGTACCGCTCTGCCTAACCTATCGGGGATTACAGGTGTGATGTTACGTATGGTAGAACTAAAGTGATTCAATCAACCCGATTCTATTTCTGTATTATTATTGCTCTTTTAACTTGTATGGTAAAGTTACTTTGTTTCAATGTTTTGGTAGTAAAAAGCCTCTACGTAACGGGGTTAAAAAATACAGTGGCTTTTCCAACTAAAATTGATCACTTAACTACAAAATAGTTTTAGGAACACTTTTTCAGGACCGCATAGTGAAGTTTACTGGTTATAACTGGTGCTTTATAGGGTATTACTAAGCCTTCGCTATCCCTCCATCCGTCCGTCCGCCTGTCTGTCAGCGGGCTGTATCTCATAACCCATAATAGGTAAACAGTTGAAATTTTCACAGAACGTGTATTTTTTTTTTTTCATTAAAAATAATATAAATAAATTAAAATTAAAGGAGGCTCCCCTACTACGATGGTACGGAACCCTTCATGCGCGAGTCCGACTAGCACTTGGCCGGATTTTCTTTTTTGTAGTTGTAGCTGTACCATTTGAATGAAATTGGTGTATTCCCGTTGTCCCCACTGCCATGGCCCCACTGGTGAGGCAAACGGAAAAAATTAAAACCGTCGTTTCGTTGGCCCTACTACCCTGCCCATACATGAAACAACCCTTAATGATGTCAGTGGGAATTAATAGATATTCCGATCCATACAGTACGACAGCTCAGAATTGTATCAAAAACATTTCATGTTAGTATCGTAACAAAACGACTTCTACCCACTGTTATTGACACATTTCACAACACATTAATTCTAAGTGATATTTGTGTACGGTCTGAATTTCAGTATATGAAATCAAATTTATTTTTGGCATAATGATATTGCTCTTGTCGATTTCATTTTGACTGTTGGAGTGTGAGGTCATCAATTCTCAGGTCATGCTAAATGCGTTTGGTTTTGATGTGAATCAAGGCAGGAAAACCGACTCGTATGCCGTGACGGAAGATGGCATGACGCTGTCATGGCATGACTCCTTGTCTATGACACAATCAACCTTTTCCCATTAGAATAAAGTTTGTTTTGGAACGATTGTTGATCTACATACCTATTTCGTTTTGGAAAGTTCCACTGTACTCAATTAGTGATGTAGTCATTAGGTAGATGCATGTTTGATCGATAGATATCGTTAAAAAAAAAACTTTAATAAAATGTTGATTTTTATTTTATTTTACTCCATAATTATCTCGTTATTGAATTCTAATATTAACATAGATGTTTCACATCTGCCGGGCGTCCCGTGATGGCCATTTTTTCATATAGTTTCTAAGTGGAAGCCTGGTGTCCGATTTGTGCCCAGTTGACGACAATAGGCTTTAATTACATTGGACTGAATCATACCTGGTGAAATCTGAATGTACCTATGTTCTATAGCTAATCAAAGTAACCCCCTGATATAACGTGTTTTAACGCGTGAATTTACTCGATTTATTGCGCGAATAGTGGAAAACCTTGAATGCCAAGGTCACTTGATGTTTCTACCTATCTGTCAAAGATCTAAGTCGCCACACAAGTCGTGGAAGCCGACACTTATCTTGGGGATTACCTTCGCTTAGATGCTAGATATAACATGAAATTATAAAAGGAAAAATGTAGGCTTATATACGCTTGGAGGCATGTTTTATAATCTACTTTGAGAAACGCTGTTCGGCAACAATTAAGAGTTTTCAAAATAGAGCTTTAATGAAATTAATGTTTATTATTTTTATGTTTTGAGCAAAAAACCAAACGGCACGTGATTATAAAGGGTGTAAATAGACCCTTAACGTTGCCGAAAGGCACTTGTTCTCCACTACCTGGGAACCTTCTCGTTACGGAGATATTGGGGGTAAAAGTTTTAAATACATGTTTTTAATGTAAGATTTTTACTTTACACACCTCCACGACCTCTGTACTGTTCAATCTATCCATCAGTTCAATGTCTTGAGTGCGTTACATTGAGTCCTACCGTAAAACGTAATTTTTCACCCCAAAATATCAGCACAATACTTTGAGTGCTTTCCATCGAGTCCTACCGAAAAGTTTTTTTTCACCCAAAAAAAAGTCGTTTCCCAGCAATAATTTTTGCGTAAAGTTACTTAGTTTGATGTACAGAATACTTGGTTGACGGCTATGTGAAGGGTCTGTTTACGCCCTGTATAATTAAGTATGATAATACAATATTGTTTTTTTTGTGTTCCAAGTCTAGGGTAAATTTCACCAATGTATCAGTCTCTCAATATCAAAGCATCATTATTGTTTAGGAATATAGTTATTGACAGTTCTTGAACGCGGTTTAGATAGTATTGATCACGTTCAGTTTCATTTCCCTAGACTTTTACTGTACTTAGAATATAAATCTCATTATTTACCATACCAATGTCACGGGATACCTTTAAACTTGCTATCTTTAGTACCTAAGTTCAATTACCTGTTAACTTTGAGAAAATTCAAGTAAACATAAATGTAAACACAAATAGAAAATCTGCAGTAAATATTCGTAAAGTTCTATGTTAATAAATCGTTTAATAAAACAGTACTTAAACATTTAATCCCTCATGATTCTTGTTTGAAAGTTTTGATCAAACAAAACTAGTTGCAACAAATATCTATTTCACGGAATAACTCATTTACTGCAGACCGTTCACCGTTTCATTTACCGCTTCATTTAATTAAGTTTCTAGAATTTTGGACTTAGTGCAGACCTACCGAGAGCTCGTGGCTAAATAATGACAGCCACTCGGGTCGATCACTAGGTTAAACCGAGCTTACTTAGGTCGGTCTGTTGATGGGTTACATATCGAGTTTCCTCCTCGGAAAGCACGTTAAACCGTTGGTCCCGGCTGTCATTTGTAGATCTTTGACAGTCGTTCAAGGTAGTCAGTGGCCCGAATCTGACAACCAGTCTTACCAAGGGGTATCGTATTACCCAGTACTAACTGGATTATGGAGGCCAGATAGGCAGTCGCTCCATGTAAAGTACTGGTGTTCAACGGCATCCGGTTATATTGGGAGCCGCCGTTGATGCAAGCCTACCCTTTGACTAATACACACTATACACATTGAGGGAATGTAATAAGAAATATAACACAACACAATGTAATGGGAAAACAAGCCGTTCAGACATAAGACTGAACAAAAAACTACTACTAGGCGTATTTTTTTCTAAGTGAATTACAATGCATGTTACGTTAGACCAACAGTACCAGCCCCCGTAGCATGACCACCGTAGACAAGAATTTCTTTGACGGAAGAATCGACAAAATGACAGATTGTGTCTACACAATGACAGATTTCTTTGTACTATCTGTCATTTTGTCGATTCTTCCGTTAGGCAGGAATGAGTCAGGCGTTGCAAGACTTCTGTCATTTGAAAACCACCCTCCCGCACCGCGCAGCTACAGGTACATAGGTATAGGTAATCAATTAAGCTGTAAGCCTGTAGTTTCAACATGGGTCACATCAGCGGCTCTAACATTAACATTTAAGTTTTTTTTTATTTAACATTGACTAGTCTAATGATTTCTTCACCTCTACAAAACAATACAACATTGACAAGTGAAATACAGCCGTCTTTTGACTTTCAATCACAAGAATGACAGACCGGAATATTCTTTCTACCAGCCAGTAATCTAAAAAAAAACAACAAATAATTATAAGGCTCCGGACAGACCATAAAAAGACTCTTGTTCGGGTACGTCCCGTCTGGTAACTCTCTCGTTTCGCCAACTAAAAAGTCGGTTTCATAACTATTTTGATCTTCATACATTGAGTCTCGTTTCGTCAACTTTTTAGTATGCGTATATTCATTCCCGTATGGTAAACTTTTTATTCGGCAAGTTAGGACTACTGATTAAAACCACAATTACTATTTGGCAAACTCTTATTAATTATCCTTGTCGATAAATAATTATTATCATGACAAAATACAAAGATTTTAGTAAATTCTTACTGTAGTATTGAAGGCGGCGGGACCAACATCTTCACGATTCTGTTCTCCTAGTACTTTCTGTTCAAATTCCAATCAGTACTTTAAAGGCTGGTGTAAAGGCTAGACCTTTTTTAACAACTAGTTATAACTAGTTATTATTACTATCCTCCTCGAGACCCAAGGCTTAATGATAAGGCTAATAACAGACTTGCCAGCATACCTCTGAGCATTTAATTTCTATCGCCTAATGAACTGCCGACACGTAATTAGTGCTCAAAGACTTAATTATAGCTATAATAATTACTATTATAAGAACTGGACTGAATTAAAGATTGTCAATTAAAAGATAACATAATTACTTTCTTGCTATTATTCCCTGAAGGGGAGAAAGAGGGGTTTATTACACTCAGATTTTGCCAATTATGTAATAACATAATCATTATAATATAATGTTCGCTGCTAGGAAACAGGGGGGTATCAAGTGTGGGAAACAGATAGCGCTAGACGACCTGTATAGCTCTGTCTCTTTCCCACACTGGAATTACTCCAGCTGTAAGACGTTATGGTAGGCCCCCAGGCCTCCTAGAGAGGAGGCAAAGAGGAGTGGGCTGAAATCCACCACCTGGGTCCAGTGTTTTGTTGTCACTTGTATTTTTGGTTCTAAGTCATGCCGGTTTCGGCTCGGGGGTTATATTAGACGTCGCTCCATGTAAAATACTGGTATTCAGCTGCATCTAGTTAGACTGGAAGCCGACCCCAACATAGTTGGGACAAGGCTAGACAGATGATGACTTTGTGAAGTAATAAAAATCGTGCAAGGTGAGGCTGGTCGCTAGTGCTAAATAAAATGAAAAAATAATATTGTATTTCAATTAGTTTATAATACTGACAGCTTTAATCAATAAATATTAACACTTCAACTCTCAACCCTCATCATCATGAGGGTGTAACGCAATTATCCTATTATAGACTAAAAAGACAGTAAAATTAAAAGCTAATTTTAATAATATTACCCAGAGACATAGTCGCTTGTCTTGTCAGCTTTCATTCGTTTCTGAACTATAGACTGACCGCTTTATTGAGTCCTCAGCCTTGCCCCATCAAAGGCACATTAAGCGTCTAAAAAGTCCTAACAATATCCCACAGGTTATATTTACTTTAAATTTATTGAACCAATACGTGATCATCATCATCATCATTTTAGCCGAAAGACGTCCACTGCTGGACATAGGCATCCCCCAAGTGTCACCACATTGACCGGTCCCGTGCGATTCGCATCCAGCGGATCCCTGCAACCTTCACCAGGTCATCGGTCCAGCTAGTTGGAGGCCTTCCAACGCAACGTCTTCCGGTTCGCGGTCGCCACTCCAGAACTTTTGGGCCCCATCGGCCATCCGTTCTGCGAGCAATGTGCCCTGCCCACTACCACTTAAGTTTGGCTATTCTTCGGGCTACGTCGGTAACCTTAGTTCTGTTGCGGATGTCCTCATTTCTAATTTGATCAAGCAAGGAAACTCCGAGCATAGCCCTCTCCACGTATACGTGATCAACTTTCAGAATATTCCATTTAAATTGATACCTTCGCGAGGACTTATTAAAGCGGTCGGTCCATAAACGATAGTGAGATTACCTTACAAAAGCATTGTTAGACTGGCTTTAGAAATTTTTCATGGAAATAAAGAATTTTTACTCAATTTTATAGTTGAAAGCAGAATAGGATGAAAAGACGTTATCGCAAGGCATTTCTCCATTTTCTGAAGAAACTTGATATTTTATTTTTATTTGAACTCTCTTAACTTGCTTTTCAAGAATAACTTGTTTCATTTTTATGTTCAAACTATACTGCACCTAATTTAAATTCAAAGGCAAGTTTCAATTCGATTGCTTTACTTCCCCCGCGTTTCCTCTTTGTTTCAATTGTGGTCACGAATGGGCGATTCCACCCTTTTCATTTATCAGGGTTGTGCCCGCATAAACAATAACGCAAGTTGCCCGTGGAGTTAGTTTAATCTCCGTAATCACCTTAGAGCTGACTGAAATAATTTTATCAAACTTTTGAAAGCCCCGTCGTTGCTTTTTTATTAGTGGGTAGGTTGTTTAATTTCAAAAGTTTTAAAATAAAACTGTCGTAAGAATTATGTGGAGGCTTAAAAAGAAAATATTTGCTTTTTGTTTTTAACTTTCAAGAGTTATGACGACGATTCAACCTACACTTTATAACACGCTTATAATAGGTTCACCTTGAACCACCAAACCTACCAAATACCAAACCAAACCAAGTCAAACCAACCTACCAAACCTACCTACCTACATACTACCAAATTAATTAGGTATGTAAAAAAATTTTAGAAGTTAAATTTGAGCCTCTTCCTGGTTTTCGATTGAGCTGAAATTTTGCGTACATGTTTAGTTTGGATGACAATGCATGGTTAGCTAAGTGGTGTCATTTTAAATCCAATATGGCGGACTACCAAAAATAACGGACTTTATTCATTACTATCGACCCGCCCCGGCTTCGCACGGGTGCGATATACATATACACCTTCCTCTTGAATCACTATATCTATTGCTGAAATCTGTATTAAAATCCGTTGCGTAGTTTAAAAGATCTAAGCATACATACAGCGGGAGCGACTTTGCACAATCATTAATCAGCCTATAATGTTCCCACTACTGGGACTTAGGCGAACCCTCTGTTAGATCAGCGGGGCCATTATCTATCACGCGGGCCCAGTGCGAGTTACTGGATGTCACACGACTGACTTCAAATTCGGTGTATCGGGTCTGGGACAGATTTTCTATTTTCAAAGACAAATTATTCACTCAAGGATTATATATGTGTTAAAGACGTAATAAAATATAGAGTACTTATTAAGCAATCATTAACAAAATCACGTACCTACATATTTCATTTCACATAGTACTCATATAATATTCCAGAATTACAATTTATCATAATTGAAATCGAGCTTCGAACCGTACAGTGCGATAGCACGGCTCAAATATTAAAATAAATCAGTACAAAAGTAGCAAGTGGCCCAATTTACTTGTATTTCTATCTGAAACACGTAACGATATCATTACGGCGTACAGTTGGACGCTTCAGTCCTTTGGGGCTCTAGGGTGTAAAGACACGCATTTGTCACGATTTCTCTTTTAAACCCAAGGCTTTTTGGTGACAATTTTATGGTGAAAGAAAGGTGGTTTTGTTGGCAACACCAACAGAGTTTTTTTGATACTTGCAAAATTGCTTTGGTAGTGTCATATTGACAAGCAAGTTGTTTGTCCTACAATTATTATTATTATTGAGAAGAAATAACAATTTACATTTTCAGTCGCCACACACACTACAACCGACGCCAAAACACATATACAGTCCACTCATTAAGATTCTAACATTTGTAACCGTTCTGGGTACTGATAACTGTTGAAGATGTACACTTTAAATTATTTATGGATTTTAAGACACTGAAACAAATCTTTACGACCTCAGGCGATTCGGCTTCGAATTAAAACAACATCACTCGAAACAAAGTTTGTAGTTTTATCTTTGAAGACTTACCCCCATTCATAATCATCATTTCAGGCTGGAATCAGTCACTGCTGCCTCCATTTTCCTCTGCCATACTTCTCAGTTTCTTCAAGTGTCCTTAATCACGGTGTTTCCCGCGACATAACCCCAGATTTCTTTACCCTAACTCCAAAAATGACAAAAGAATCCTAATTTTCAGCATTGATTTACGATAAATCAAAGCCAATGGTTATCGATTCTTTCGCTATTTTCAATATATTTTTTTAAAGTCAACATTTACTTTCAACTTACTTTATAACGATGGATCATGTCAGCTTGGTATTCTACATTTCAGTAAACAAAATCCCTGACCAGTACAATTGGGAACCCTTTCTGACTCGCATGCATATAAAATACGAGCTACGATCTGTTACCCTACAAATCCTGAACATCACAATGGTCATAGCAACAAAGGCATAAAGTGCCAATACGTTTGTACGACCACAAACTAGAAACTTTCAGAAGGTCAGCTTCACACAGCAAACGAAAACGCACGCACACATAGACACGGTTCACGTACAGTGAGTGCAAGTGCACTCACGACAAGCATTCGAACAATTGCGTAAGCGATACAATACTGAAGTATCTGTCAGGGTCCGAGGGCCCCCAGCAGGGCTGCTATTTGTCGGTACCTGTTTAGCAGAACCTTAAAGGTCCTAGACATAGTGACATTCTATCGACGATAAAGATGATGGAATACTTATAAATGTATTGGATTGACTTAGGTAGTTATTTAAGCTACGGAAAAGCAATTGAAAGTCGTTCAAAAAAAAAAATTCTTTGAGAATGATTAACTCTTGTCTAGGCCCAAAGGTACGTGTATGAGTGTGAGTGAGCCTGTTTTCGCTCGAAGTATAAAGTCAACACATTACCAGATGTATGAAAGTTACCAAGAACAAAGGAATATGTAAGAATTGAATCAGTTTTCGGTGGCTTTCGGTGGCTTTCGGTGGCTTTCGGTGGCTTTCGGTTTTAAATATGTAAGTAAATTCTGTGGTATGGAACAGAGCTTCTGTACTATTCTGTGGTATGACTGACAACGAACCGCTGTGGAAAGCATTGATTTTCAATTTACTGTATTCGTATATGTACCTACCAGCTTCCGAATTTGATAATAAGCCGCCAGAATCCTCTTCATGGCGTAATTCGAGGAAAATCTGCTACTTTATATATTAAAGATAGAGATATTTCTTCATTATGTCCCTGATCGCTTTACTGGCGCAAAATCTATCGAGAATATGAAAATACCGATCAGACATTATGCCTTCCAAGTATTGTTAGTAGAGAAAATAGATACAGTATTTATTGGTATTTTCTGTTGGTGTTAATATCAATATAGCTTCGATATTTTTGTTTGTTTTTGTTGTAGATATTAAATATTGTAGATATTCTGGCCTTTGTTACAATGTAATAATCACCAGTAGCGAAGGGTTAATTGTTTTAAGAGGTAAGCCGGAGTACATGTCCTCAATGTGATTGCGCCCGTTTTCAAAGGGAAGCCGGTAGGAATCGAGTTGTACGGAACCTTCGCCACTGGTAATCACTTAATGTAAAGGATAAAGCAAGCGTGCTGGAATTCAAGTTTTAACAAATAAATGTACAGCCTAATTCACTGACGGTGTACACCCTTATGCTCTAAGTATTAAGGTTGAAATGTAGTCGACCGTTAGTGAACTCGGTAGTAAATACATACTTAAGCTCACGTCTTTGTCCGATGGCAGAAAATACACAACGCCACATGCTACGATCCTAACACTGCTTTTGCTTCGTCTACGTCCTTAAATGTATCCAATATGTTAAAAAAACCCTGTCCGATCAATGAGGGTATATTATTGATTCTATTTATGTAGTCCTTTCTGAATAATAAGTAAAAAAAAATACCCCGACAAAAATTAAATAAAATGTACTAAAATGAGAAAACTTATATGGTAACACAGCAGCGTGACACTCCGGTCGCTTTTTGGGTAGTGACGTCATAAACAAACAACTGACGATCGAACATACTAATGCCAAAGATGGTGTTGTCACGTTTTAAAAGTTTGTTGAATTTCAGGAAAATGGTGGTAATTTGGGCACAAAAATCCGGGTTTTAAAATTCATTTAAATGTTTACTTTCATGAATATTTTGTTTCTTATTTTATTTGGTAGTGCGGTTGGGATACCTATACGCCCCTTTCGGATCAGACAGCGTTTTTTTAACATATTGTATATTTTAAGAAATAAAAAATATATTTTAGAGGTAATTAGTTACGTTAGTCGAGTGGTTGCAAATGCGACTGCTGAGCATGAGGAATTGGGTTGATTTCCCGGGTCAGTCAAAGTGTTATTCAGTTTTTCTATCAGAAAATTCTCAGTTTCAGCCACGGAGTCTGGATAGGAGCCCGGCTGATGGCAATAAGCTCCCTCTTATTACATGGGACTTAAAAACATAACTGGTGAAATGTGGTCTACTATTAGGTACACCTCTGCCAAACTCTTCGTTATGTTATGTTTTGTGATTAGTTACTGAAAACAGAATCCTATTGATATGTTTACAACAAAGCTTAGCAATGAATATCTTACTAAATCTTACTAATATTATAAATGCGAAAGTTTGTGAGTATGGATGGATGGATGGATGTTTGTTACTCTTTCACGCGAAAACTACTTTTATTTTTATTTATTTGGAAAAACAAAGAATTACATAATAAAGCATAGGAGAGACATATAACTTAAAATTAACAATGATGTTATCAGCAGCGTTATTCACAGAATATATAAACAAAATACTAATAATACTAAACGGATTTGGATGAAATTTGGTACATAGATAGTTATAATCCAATGGGACAGTTACCGAACTGCACGGGGGCGAAGCCGCAGGTATAAACTAGTTAAATAATAAACATTATTAATGAAAATTTATTATTTCACTATCTTAAACAATTTGTAAGTTATTATCAAACAATATTAAAGCTATTTTGTACAGAGAACAATAATTCTATCTCAGAATACAAATGTCTAATACTTTATTGAATAAGATCACAAATTGATGTAATTTGTTTGTGGTTTATAATACTCTGAGGGATCATTTTGTGGGATCTCAGATAATAGCTGAAATAAATAATGTTCCTGTCTAGTTCCGAAATTTATTGGCTTTTGTTTTATTTTTATTTGTCGTGTGCTTTTTTTTCCATTAGTATGACTGCCTCGTTGGTCCAGTAGTCGCTAGCACGACTGCTGAGCGTGAGGTCCTGGGTTAGATTCCCAGGTCGAGCAAAGTGTTATTGGGTATTTCCATCAGGCATTTCTCAGTAGCAGCCACGGAGTCTGGATTTGTGCACGGTGATGGCAATAGGCTCGCCCCTATTACATAACTGGCGAAATGCTAACCTAACCTAACCCTTTGGGGATTACAGGCGTGATGTTATGTACCTTAGTATGTAGTGTTGGGAATGTAAACGGAACTTAATCGACTTATGTTACTTTATGGTTGGTTGTCTATGGAGTCTTTTTCAAGGAGCTGTCAACGGTCTCTTTCTATCTGTCACTATCCAATAAATCCCTTAGACAATCTTAGTCTTCGTCAGTCTCTCATCATCGTAGTCAATCTTGTCTTTTCTTTACATTAAATTCATCAGGTTATGGCCTCAAAATGTTTCCCTACGATTAATGAAAGTATTATTTTTGAGTTCAAACAGTTTGTCATAGTTTTTTCGCAGTTCGAAATTTATAATCTCCAAGAATCATGGCGGATACCAAAACGACCATTGAAAAATTACGCGGTGACGTCAATTACTGCACTTGGAAGTTTATAACAAAGATGTTCCCAATAAATGTACAATAATAAATATACATATATCTACAACTTTTATTTACAGACTAAAAAGAACTAAAGTAATGATAAAAATAAGACTAAAAGTAAGAAAATATAAACATCTAAACAACGACGCCAATAGGACACTTAGGCGTCAAAGTATTCCTCCGCATCGCTGTCACCTGGAAACGTGCCCAGAAGACTGGCAGCATTGCCACGCAGAATAGCAATGCTAATTCTTTGGCCAAAAAAAGAGCCAGCCCTCTGGTCACGCGAAGTGTCGACCAGTCGGCGAGAGATTTCCTTAAAAACAAGACGCGCACTCGGTCCCCATGACCCGAGCGTTTCGACCCCAAACGGCTCAAAACTGTAGTTACCAATAAGGTTACAGTATTTGCGCCGCTTATAATAATTATATTACAATGTGGTTTAAAATGTGATAGCACTATTTACTAATAAGTTTATATTTCCAAATAATAAACATAATTTATTCATTAGAATACCTTGGTAAACAGGTTTTTTCTGTTACACTTTTTCTAATTTAAATGTTCGGATTTAAAGACATGGTTTCGGCACAAAAATACGAAATTCTTTGAGGAATAAAAATATGAAGGGAGCAGCAATATATATTACAAAATCGTGTGCCCCACAGTGGCCCAACAACATATGTCACAAAGCATATTATGTATCATGCCTTGTGCCTTACTCTTTTATCCACAAATATCTGTTTATTTTTACTTCATACGACGAACTTTCTCACGAGTTGTAATATTTCTTTTGGCACAAGTATTTCAATATACGTGAAACTTGAAAATGTACGAAATATTTGCTATTAATTATCTCAGCGTACAAAAATACTCTACTGAAGTTTTATTAGTTTTTATTTTTGTTGAAGATCAAAGAAATTGCGATGTATTCGATACTTAAGTAAAGAACAGAGGTATTTGACCTGGTGTTGTAAGCTAAGGAAACATGGCTTTATTTAATTAAAGTCTTGTTAATTGTGTGTAACATGGTTTTTAAGACAAAGGTTTTTCTTTTGAGCGAGTTTTTTCTTCCTTTTTATTCGGGATGGTAAGTAATAACGACGTTCTTAGCTATTAGTTTTTTACTCAACTATATTTTTGTTCAAGCTATTAAGTACACCTCTGCCTAACTCAACGGGAATTCCAGGCGTGACGTTATGTCATGTTTTATATTTTTTTGTCAATCGAATGAAATATGTTGAACACAACACAATGTCACGTGTCCGAGATATGAGCTATCAAAGTTATGCTGAAGATGCCATGACTGAGTGGACTTTAACTTAATAAAGGTTTTATGTATGGCCGCCACTTAGAAAAATAAATAAAATGACGGAAGGTAGGCCGGCCATTCAATTCACACCCCTTTTTTGGGCCCAGTTTGTGGCCATATTAATCGCGGCGTCAGTGGCGTTTTTAAGGTCCTTTAAATGGAATTTGTTGGGACACTTCGGAAACTCCAGTAAGTGGGCCATCGACTAGCACATGATGATGGCCATAAACATACTTCTTGTAACAACAAAACTGCAAAGTAATAACAAATTGAAAAGCACTTTCAACTTCCAAGACCAAGTTATATACCATCTCGAAGGCACTAGAAACAGCTGTTCTCCAGCCAAAACGCTCCACTTCGGCTGAACAGAGCCATAACACAATACCTGACAACTTTCCAACGTGTTCAATAACATTATTGGCAAAGTTTTCCGGAAGCGACCCACATGGCGAAATGTTTGCTGCAAATGACTGCGGTTGTGTGGCGGTCACATGTGGCTGTAGCGTAGCTGTTGCCCGGACAGATACCGCGTTTTCGTGTTGAAGATAGGCTGTTTAGGAAAATTGTTTTGAAACGTTTGTGGTTTAGTTTAGGTGGGAGTTCTTTTTGTTGAATATTATTTTGATACATTATATTTCGGATCCGGATATAAGTACGGACATAAAATGAATCACAAGAGCGCCATTGGTAACATCACGCGACCTACTTCCCAGTCTACCCACACCTACAGCTACTACAGAGTCGTGATGTTCTGAGCTCGCAGAAAGGACTACAATTAAATTGTAATTTCAGGTAAGGTAGTTTAATAAAAGCATTGTACGCGAAACCCATCTTCGGCCCAAATGATGTCCGAGTCTAACTGAATAAATCTTCACCTTCCGACATATATTTGGGGCGAAATTACGTAATTTTTTCCCAGTTTTCGAAGTACTTCAGCCGCCATCATTTACAAGATGAATTAAGAATCTTTTAAAAAATGTGAGGTTTAATTTTAGCCTCTCTTCAAAATACGAATTGAAAACTTTTTGTCAAAGTCTTTCAGCATACATATAACAGTTATTTAATTATAGCCTTTATAACTATTTTAACACTTTATTTTCAGGTAAGTAATTAAATAAATAATTAAGATAATTGAATGATAGATAGAGACAGGTAGGTCCTTCCTAACACAATATTTTCATGTAATAATAATTTGTAAGAGCGAACATAGAGACTTTATCATGTCCTCTAGCTTTTACTTTATTACTTTCCTACGCTCGTGGGGTAAAGCTCCTTGACGCCAGGTTTCCAACGCCTTCCCGTACAATATGAAGAACTTACTTTACGAGACTATTAAACGTCACCCATTTAATATAAAATACATTGCACGGCAACATACTTTTTTATATTAAAATAAACAAAGTATTAAAAGAAAAAATTACACATGTTTAAATCGTAATATTCAGCCTTGTAGCAGGCTGTATAAAATAAATAAGTGTAATTTTATTAATATTTTTATTTATTTTATTTTTATATAATAATTTTAAATGCAATTGTAATCATCCAATTTCCGAAAATTAATTCAATTCAGTTATGTAATTTGCTTTCGCATCTTGCCTGAAATACATGAATTTTATTTATATATTTTATTTTATTTTTTTAATGTGTGCTTGCAAATATCCAGGCTCACTTGATGAACAGATAGATTCTGATGTATACCTATCGAAGAGTTGGTCCCGTCTCTTCATCTCACAAGTTAAAACCCTAAGAATTGGTGAAGTGAAAATGCATGTCAAATGGTTTTGGGGAAATGGCTTAATTAATGTTGATGGTTAAAAAGTGCTCATTCTATTCTGACAGCCAGTCTTACCTAGGTGTATCGTATTACCCAGTACTAACTGGGGTATGGAGGTCAGATAGGCTGTCGCTCCGTGTAAAATATTGGTATTCAGCTGCATCCGGTTAGACTGGAAGCTATCCCAAACATAGTTGACATTGTCGAACATAGTTGAGAAAAGACTACGCAGATGATGGTTCAAAAAGTGCTCATTTAAAATGATCACTTTTTTAATTGATGAAGAGGTCAGTTGGTCACCGGGCCGTCTATACAGATACGTCAAACTAGCCTCTATAGTTGGTAGACATTCTACAAGTTCACATGATTACCCATTCCTGTATTAACACTGAATTGGTGAGACATTTACACTGACTGACAAGCAGATACTTGAAAAAGGAACAGTTAAAAATAGTAATATTGTTTATTTGGGAAGGAACCTTTCACTCCATAGTTACGTTTTACCCAACTACATCGGGTTAAAAAGAAGGGCTATTGTGGACCAACGTTTGTAAATATTAGTAGGCAACAAGGGATGACAAAACTAATTTAAAAGTAAGTCAAAAGGCCGCAATAAATATGGAAAGTTACTCGCTGTTATCATGTTGCTCTACAAAAAGTTACTTCGGTGGGGATGCACCTTTAGGCAATATTGTATAATATTTTGTTCGATATTTGATTTTGTATTTTTTTTTCTGTGTTGTTTAAAAAGTCTGACAACCAGTCTTACCAAGGGGTATCGTATAACCCAGTACTATCTGGGTTGTGGGGGTCAGATAGGCAGTCGCTCCATGTAAAATACTGGTATTCAGCTGCATCCGATTAGACTGGAAGAAGACTCCAACATAGTTGGGAAAAGGCTAGGCAGATGATAATTTTGTTCGATATTGAAAAACAACTGACACAAAAGGGGATTGAACCCGTCACCATTAAGCTACCATATCCCATTACAACGATAATTGAAATTTTAATCTGCTTTCATATAAGCTTCTTTCGACTTCAATCAAATTAAAATTGTTTTTAAATCTCTTACAAAAATTTTAAAACGTAATTTGAAATTGTATTTTAATTCTGATGATTTCTTTGAAGCATGAGTTTGTTTGCGTGTGAATCAATATTATCAGAATTGCTTTTACGAAAAAATGGAATGGCTACATTTTACTGGTATCCATGCGTGGAGAATAACTTCTTGAGTGTCTCACAGCGAGAAGGCCTGTGTCCCAGTAGTGGGAACGTTATAGGCTGGTTATGCATGCAATGAGAAAATTAAGGAAGAAATTAAATAATAATACGAATACAGATACATAGAAAGACTGCTATTCAAGCAAGATATTATAAATCAAAACATTTATTTTGAGCCATTTAAAAGCAGTTTTTAATGTCAAACAAGGAATTGGAATTGAGTTTTGACTGCCACCTGACCATAGGAACCAAATCTTTTAATTCTTATTTGAAGAGTTCAAAAGATAAATTACATAACATAACATCAAGCCTCACGTAAACCTCCGAAGTGTTAAGCAGAGGCGAGCCTATTGCCATCAACCTGGTACAAATCCAAACTCCATGGGTGCTGCTCAGAACTGATGGAAAAACCCAATAACACTTTACCCGACCTGGGAATCGAAACCAGGACCTCGTGCTCAGCAGTCGCGCTTGCACAACACTAAACGAAGCAGTCTCAAGTGAAAAGAGAAATTCAGTATCAAAATATTTATATACAGGTTGTTCCTTTTCTATCCGATCTCATATTCAAGCAAACATCCGAAAATTCCAAGTTTTCTTCAGACAATAAAGTCCGTCCTAATACTAGGTATAACATATCACCCACGAATTTGTTTCAATACCTTTTCTCGTTCCCTAGCCTCGGATTAATGTGGCCCATTCGTTTCGCTCTGTCACTGGTCACTGTTAATAATGTCCACGTTTATATACCTAGTGATATAGTGGAGAAGTGCCCTTATTGAACTTGTGTCTTTTGTTTTCCGTTTATTTTGGGTAGATGTTCAATGTGCGTAGTAATATTGGGTACTAGTAGGTAATGTTATTATTTGGCAACATATAGTTTGTCTAATTGTATCATCACTATCTCACAGAGAGGAATCCTGTGTCCAGTCCCAACTGTGGGAACATTATAAGCAGGTTATGTCATTCGTTTCGTTCTGTCACTAGTCACTGTTAATTATAATAATATTTTTATCAATTAATTCAATAAAAATTATAATTGAATTAGTCCGAATTTCATAAATGGAACATATCGCGATCAAGCACACTGACAGCTGGAATGTGTTAAGGGATGACAGTGTCAATATTTTTCAACAATTATTACAGTTCCGCCTGTTTAACGCAGTTCAGATGTGCCGAACGCGTTCAGTTACATTGGTAACTCATCCAATTAAGCATACAATATAACATTTAAATTATTCACATCACGAACTACACATTCCTGACTGAATCAAACCAGCCAAATTAATATACTAATTTCATTGTATGTACACTGTATATATAACTATGTAAATTACAATCACAAATAAAATTAGGTTCCATTATCTATTTTGCGACTCAAAATTCAGCACCAAGCGTCAATTTCAAACTATTTAAATTTCAGCACTAATCTAGCGTAATTTTAATGGGATATGAGACGATTCACATTATCTAGTCAAAGTTTGTACTAAAATGAAACTAGATAATATTAACTTGATATCGGATATTAATACGGGATTCGTCTGCTTTGACACCTGACTGAGGTCTCGGAAGTCGGAGAATCAGATTGTGTTACAAAGCGATTCATATTAAGGTCTGTTCAGTATAACACTGAAGTAGAAGCTAACATTAACAGCATCTAAACTAGTATAAGATTTTAAACTATCATGGTCACTAACATTATTACTTAGACAGGAAACGGGATATTTACCACATTTTTTTTTTTTTTTTTTAATTTCTCGAGCGGACACAGTGAGTTTCGTATGTCGGGAACAGAATCGAGTTGCGAGTGACAGTGGTAGCGGTACTGAGTGCAAAAAACGAACAAGAAAGAGGGTAGACCGATTTGTCTGCTCATAAACACCCACCCGCAATAACTTCAGTTTATCCGTGATCATGGTGTTTGCAACAGCGTCGAAATATCGGGAACTCAAATAAAACAGGGAAAAAAAAAAAAAAAAAAAAAAAAAAATTTTTATGGGCAGTTGTACACTTCAACTAGAAAGCCCGTTGATACTCTAGCTAACGACCCAAGAGCTAGACTGACCCGACACTATACCGAAGACATTCCGGATGTCAGCCTGTACGAGATTAGGATGGCTCTTAAACAGCTTAAAAACAACAAGGCACCGGGTGATGACGGAATTACGGCCGAACTCCTGAAGGCGGGTGGAAAACCGGTACTTAGGGCCCTTCAGAAGCTGTTTAATTCCGTCATACTCGAGGGGAAAACGCCGCAGGCATGGTGCAGGGGTGTGGTGGTACTCTTCTTCAAAAAGGGCGACAATGCCCGGCTGAAGAACTATAGGCCCATCTCACTTCTAAGCCATGTCTACAAGTTGTTCTCAAGAGTCATCACGAATTGTCTCGCGCGCAGGTTTGACGATTTTCAGCCTCCCGAACAAGCCGGATTCCGAAAAGGCTTTAGCACCGTAGACCACATACATACGCTGCGGCAGGTTATACAGAAGACCGAAGAGTATAACCTGCCCCTCTGCTTAGCGTTTGTGGACTACGAGAAAGCCTTCGATTCGATCGAGACTTGGGCTGTACTGCAGTCTCTCCAACGGTGCCAAATCGACTATCGGTACATCGAGGTGCTAAAGTGTTTGTACAAAAACGCCACCATGTCAGTCCGACTTCAGGACCAGACCTCGGAACCTATCCTTCTACAGCGAGGTGTGACACAGGGAGACGTCATATCTCCGAAACTGTTCACCGCTGCACTGGAGGATATCTTCAAGGTTCTGGACTGGAGAGGGCTAGGCATCAACGTCAATGGCGAGTACATCTCTCACCTTCGGTTTGCCGACGATATAGTGGTCATGGCTGAGACCATGGAGGACCTCAGTACAATGCTCGATGACCTTAGTAGAGCTTCCGAAAGAGTGGGTCTTAAAATGAACATGGACAAAACCAAAATCATGTTGAATGCCCATGTAACACCCACTCCTATCAAGATCGGAGACTCTACACTCGAAGTTGTAGACGATTATGTCTACCTGGGACAAACGATCCAGTTAGGTAGGTCTAACTTCGAGAAAGAGGTCAATCGTCGAATCCGACTCGGCTGGGCAGCGTTCGGGAAGTTGCGTGGTATCTTCTCGTCCAACTTACCGCAGTGTCTCAAGACGAAAGTCTTTGACCAGTGTGTGTTGCCAGTGATTACATACGGGACCGAAACGTGGTCGCTCACAATGGGCCTTATCAGAAGGCTTAAAGTCACCCAAAGGGCAATGGAGAGGGCTATGCTCGGAGTTTCCTTGCCTGATCAAATCAGAAATGAGGACATCCGCAAGAGAACCAAGGTAACCGACGTAGCCCGAAGAATAGCCAAACTTAAGTGGCAGTGGGCAGGGCACATTGCTCGCAGAACGGATGGCCGATGGGGCCGAAAAGTTCTGGAGTGGCGACCGCGAACCGGAAGACGCTGCGTTGGAAGGCCTCCCACTAGGTGGACCGATGACCTGGTGAAGGTTGCAGGGATCCGCTGGATGCGAGTCGCACGGGACCGGTCAATGTGGCGACACTTGGGGGAGGCCTATGTCCAGCAGTGGACGTCTTTCGGCTGAAATGATGATGATGATGATGATGAAATAAAACAGTAAACATGGTAAATATCCCGTTTCCTGTCTAAGTAATAATCTAAACTAGTGTTATGGTTTTCATAACAGTCTGCAAAATATAATTGAATTATGTCATAACATGCCAGACAAAAAGGCGCGTAAACAACTTTACGGTTTAAAAGAAAATGGAGTAACCAACATTGAAAATAGAATTTTAAATGGTTAGGTCTTGTTGAGAGAATGAGTGAAAAACGACTAACAAAAGGTATTTACAAGGCAGATGTTACTGGCAACACCAAGACGGGAGACGCCCTAAAAGAATATTATCTGACCTTTATTGGTGATATTCTTCAGAAAGGTCAGGGTTCTCACAACCAACGTGCCTGTATAACTAGATGTGAGAAAAAGAACGTGGATGAAGCGAAAAGAGAAAAAAACAATCTGACTTTTCCAAACATCCTGTATAAGGTGTGTAATTTTTTTTTGCCAAACCAACACGAATCGAATCCAACGTCAAAGTGATGATAAACCAAACTGTCAAGCTTTCCATCGGCTTTTACTCAAAACAATTTGATGGGCACTCTGTAGTTTGCTTTTTGTTGAATGTGAAAAAAGTAGGATAGTATCTGATATTGAAATCCATTTTATTAATTGTTCACAATATTCGGGCTGTAATTGGAAACTGCAAATTAGCTTATTGCGATACGTCTGTAAAGATTATTGTAAATAATGAATCGGTGAATAATTTCAGCTTTGGGCTGCAAAATGAACCATCGTTTATTTAATTGATTGATTAAATAATTACTTTCAACTTTCAAGCTTTTATGCTGCAATATATTGAAATTGTGATTTTCATCTACACATTTTAATCAAATTGAAGTCGCGTTTCGTGTCTGTCTGTGTGCCCACGTAGTACTTCTACACATTTTGATACGTATAGCACGTTAAGCCATTGGTCCCGGCTGTCATTTGTAGATCTTTTTACAGGCGTTAAAGGTAGTCAGTGGCCCAAGAAGCCTGACAATCAGTCTTACCAAGGGGCAATACTAGGGGTATTACCCAGTACTAACTGGGTTGTGGAGGTCAGATAGGCAGTCGCTCCATGTAAAATACTGGTATTCAGCTGCATCTGGTTAGACTGGAAACCGACCCCAACATAGTTGGGAAAAGGCTAGGTAGATGATGACTTTGTGAAGTAGGAAAAATCGTGAAAAGCTGAGGAGGTCGCTAGTGCTGAATAAATTGAAAAATTTGAAATTGTATTTCAATTAGTTTATAAATTATAATAGTGACAGCTGCAATCAATAAATATTAATACTCCAACTTAAAGCCCTTACTAGTTACTGAAACAATTGGCAAGCGATTATCATAAGCAAACTTTTGGTGGTATTACAAAGTCCCTGAATATAAATGAAATTTAAATTAATGAATGTCACTGTAATTCCAGTGTTATTTATTAACTAAACAAAGCTGATAAACAAGAGTAAGCACTTATTAATTCTGAGGAATTAGTTTTAATGTAAAACAGTGTTTTTATTATATATTGGATAAGTTTAATTTTAATGAATAAAACTCATTACATGCGTAATTAAACTTAATCTCGTGTGTTTAAATAGTCAGATAGCCAGTCGCTCCAAGTAAAATACTGGTACTCAGCGGCATCCGGTTAGACTGGAAGACGACCCTAACATAGTTGGGTAAAGGCTAGGCAGATGATGATGTGTTTTAAATGGATTCTAGTAATTGAAAACGTTTGCTGGTACGACGTTTGACGTTCAACATTTTGCCAATGAAAGATGTAAGAAATCTTTTCTTTGGTTTGCCTCTTTTTATAGCCATCTAAATTTAAACTAACTTTTGTCACCTATCGTCGTTCCTCCACATCACATATCTATGTAATCACAATCGGCTACTCTTCAACTTTTCAGGCACAAGCTAACTTCTGTACTTCTTCTTCTGCTTTATGTTCATGCTGGCTTCGCCATCTGCGAGATAAGGAGTGGGCCACAATACACAACGCGGGCCCAGTACGGGTTGATAAATGTTACAAATCTCTTCGGGTTTTTTTTTCTAAGATACGTTGTTTTCCTTACGATGTTTTCCTTCACTCTTTTGAGAACATTGGTGATGAAATAATCAACACAATTTGAGAACCTGGTCGAACTCATGACCTACAAATTCGTGGTCGTTCCCACAAAACCACCACAGCACTCATACTCCTTCTACGAATGTGTGAAAGTATCCTTAACGAAACCGATAGGGACTTGTTGTCCCCATCATTGCGATATTTTTTTTGGTGAGGACCATACCTGGGAACCTTCTAGTTACGGAGATACAGAAGGTTTTTTTAATACAAGTTTTTCATGTTATTATAACTTTACTTTAAATACCTCTGCAACCCTCGTACTATTCAATGCATGCATCGACACAATGTTTTGAGTTTGTTACATTGAGTCCTACCGTAAAACGTGACATTTCACCCAAACAAAAATGACGTTTTCCAGCAATAACTTTTGCGTAGGGTTACTTAGCTTGATGTACTGAAAGTTTGGTAATTTCCTTAACTTAGCCATACACATCTCACATTATCCCTAAGACCTCAACTCATTACTACTTACATAACTAAGTAAATTACATTAAAACGATATACATACTCGTACATACGTGCCCTAGAATCTCAATTAGAAACCACTTAACTAATACTACAATAACATATACCAGAAACAAACAAACGCTTAGAAACGCGTTAAACAGTGTTACCACATAATTAATTTTATACAATAGTCTTTATTTGCTGAAGGAAACTATTACCATATTAATGGGGATGGAAGATAAGCGTAATGTATTAGTAAAGGTATAAATTATTATTTGTTTAAGTTCAAATAACGAAGGTTTTTATTCAGCGTCGTGGTGGCTAACCTGGAAATATATCTAATTCCTAAAAGATGAAATTTGTGACGTAATACCCGTAGACTTCTATGAACTCATCAATAGGAACTATGGTTTTGGGATACTGTGTGAAGTGAGCGTTCACTATCCCTTTTTAAGATAGAGGAAGTATACGTGCCATCAACAAAATTATTTTTTTACCAAAAATATCACCACTTTAGTATGGGCAGTGGTACATAATACTGCCACCAAATTTTCCACTTATGTTCCAGGGACTTAAAAAAAATCATAAATATCATATAAAAATATTCTTCAACTAACTTCAATAAATTCTGCAAACTTTCAAGCAATACTGGAAAGATTTTAGATTCTCGTCTAGCCCAATTCATACATATACTGAGTGAAAGTTGAACGGTTACCACGTATTCAGGTCATCATTCTGACCCCCCCCCCCCCCCGCCGCCCCCAGTTACAATTTTTTTTTTCAGGTTAGGTTTTTCATTTAAAAAGTAATCTGCTGTTTCCTACAATACCTGCACAGTTAAATTGTATATACAGTTGATTTTTAACTGTGTATAAAGGTCTTAGGTTCGATTCCCAAGTCGGGCAAAGTGTTATTGGCTTTTTCCATCGGGAATATCTCAGCAAAGCCACGGGTGTGAATATTTGCCCGGTTGATGGCAATAAGCTCGCCCTCTATCACACGTGGGACTTGAATATAACTGGCAAAATATGGGTGTACTATTAGGTACGCGTCTGCCTAACCCTTCAGGGACTACAGGCGTGAAGTTAGGTACGTATTTCAACAAGAATACGGCTCACAAAACAATTACACTTAAAATATTGCAGTCGTTCATTTCATGGAACAACCAACATTTTTCGTGAAACAAAAGTAGTAACCCGTTATAAGCAAAGCTGACTTTTGCCGCAGCATGCAACAAGACTACCGAACCTTCCCGAGCGGCTCTGAAGTGAAGTATGAAACTGTAATACTGTGGTAAGAATAAATCCACCAAAAATAAGGCTTTTGTACTAATCGATACCAAAATGTGATTAATTTTTTTTCATTTCATTTATTTCTGTAACGATTTTTACATTGTGTTGAAATTTTACACTAAATTATAAAATTAAAAGAATTACAATAGAAAGCATTATTTACAGTGACCAAATGAATTAATTTAAAAGTAGAACATTTGCAATTACCGTGTATGTTAAATAGCAAAATAAAAAAATACAAAATCAAATTAAGATTGCACTATTACAATTAATGTCAAAAGTATAATATAATGTAAATAAAAATAGTAATGTTATTAAATAATGTATGTCTAATAGATAATGTAAAAATCAATTACATCAGTAACATCTATTAAAAAATAATAATCAAAAAATAATAATGCATGATGTGAAATTATCAAACAGTTAAAACATATCAGCAGCCAAGAGGCGTTGCCTGAAATATTTCGACACCGATTTGCCGATGCGTAACAGATTTTTAACCATATTGTCAGACTTGCCTTAAAATGCACTGTCAAAATATTTGAGTGATTTTGATACTTAGGAATTGCTTACTGAGAAATAAATGCTAGTGTTGCCTACGGATTTGTAAACGTCAGGAATTAACTAAATTAGCGTTATACAACTTGCCGATACGACTTAAGAAACATTACCCGATATTTTGGCGCTGTTGCAAGCGCCATCCATGATCGCGGGTTGAATATCGGGAGCTCAAAATAATGAACAATCACGGAAGATATCCCGTAAGTGACAGTATAAGTTTAAAAAAAAGATGTTGTTGCTGCCCCACTAATGTTTACGTTTACATCAAAACTAAACCTAAAGGCCTTAAAAGCTCAGTATAAGCATGACTTCTGTCGTGTACTTACCGCTGCTATGGCGCTACATTAACCCTATTGCCGACCTCAGGGGATGCAACATGCGTCAAGCCACACGTGTGCGTTACTTTATTCTTCGCGTACGTAGTTTTGCGTCGCAAGTTGCGACACGGTGGCATGCTCTAAGTTATTTATTTCATTAATTTACTTTCTCCACAGTCGATGTTTACACATGTATCGTTTGAGCGTGAAAGTCGTGGTCAAGTGGAAAGTATCTATGGAACAAGGTACAAAAGCTTTTACAAGCTTTAGAAAACGTATTATTTCTAACATAAACCCGACTTTTATAGCCAACTTTTAGCCAAACTAAATCTGGTTATAAATATGTTCCAGATTTCATTTCGAAAATAAGAATGCGATTTTGGCTGAGAAAAATATTGTGTTAACAGAAATTCAAACGTAGAATAAAATCTTTGTATGTTGTTGCAATTTTGCGGATGCAATTTCATTATATTATATTGTACTGTATAAAGGGTTGGATTCAGTTCAAAACTAGACCGTTAAACATGGTAACTTTTATACTACATAATGTGTTAAGCAAGCAGGCGAGGCGGCCCAAAGAAGGCATCGTTTTTAAAATACCACTTGTTCCGTGTCCTACGAAAACGGTTTTGTGGGGCACAGTACCTACTTAGGAACTGTTTAAAGATTTATATAAACAAAAAAAACCGGCCAAGTACGAGTCGGACTCGCGTATGTAATGTTCCGTACCATCGTTTTAGGCGAGCCGCCTTTAATTTTTAATTTATTTTAGTATTTGTTTTTATAGTGGCAACAGAAATACACATTCCGCACAGTCATTCGATTTTTAAAATAAAACAAAACAATAACAATGACGAACGGGTTCAGAGTGACAGAAGTTTTTTAATCTCTTTGCTGTGGCTTTGTCGCGCGACAATTGTTCAGAATTCTGTCGACAAAAGTCCGCTTTAAAGTTTCTCACAATCGACACTGATTACCTTATGTTTTTTTCTTATTTTGTTCCGTATTTTAATTTAATGGTTTACAGAATGGATAGCAGAGAGGGCTTTTTGTTTTTATTTACTGTGTGGTATGGTTGTTTTGGTCCTCGAACGGCGCTGTTGGTAATCGTTCATGAAACTGTGTGAGGAAATTGTAAAAACAAAATGGCGGATTTTGTTTTTTTAATACAATTTCTCACACAGTTACACCCGTATCTATAAACAAGTCAAAGTGATTACTTGAGTAAAGGTCATTATTTGCTGGCTTGAAGTTGAGCTGTCAAAAGTTAAAATTCTAAGCTTTGCTTTCTTTGACAGTTCTTAATTCGTTTAAATTCGTGTCTATGGCATAAAAATGTTTGCATAAGTAATTACTTAAACTCAACTTAAGTAATTAGTTTAACTTGACTATAAGGTCTAACTATTCATACACGAAATATTTTCAGAGAATCATCTAACGGCTATAACGAAGCCATTTCAAGGATTTTTTTTTTATCTGTTTAATTTTTTTTTTTTAAATAAATAATTTAAAATTACTTGACCCACAAAATAAATACTGGCTCCTTATTTTTAAACATCCATTACGCTAGTTTACTACATCGTATTTACCTGCTGTCATTGTTAGAATATGGGAGTACAGGTTTTATGCAAAAAAAAACGACAAAAGACTTAAAAAAAATTTAGAATTATAATAATTTCGTAAAAAAGCACATTCAGATATTTTTTTTTTCGTTGCTATGGCGACTTTACGATTTATAGAAGTTAGACTTAAAATATTTCGTGTATGAAAAGATAGACTTTATATAGATACGAATGTTAGTGTCGAGTAACACACGCTGACGGATCTGTGTGATAGGTACTATTGTGCCGTCTGAACTTTTGTGGCATTTGTCACGATTTCTCACGTCGTCGTGATTTTTCTATTACTTACAACAGTTTCCATACCTTGAGAACACGTTAAAGCCATTCTTTTTTAAATTTTTTAATTCGTCTTTTATTTTTCATTTTGTATCTTTTTTATTCTGTGTGCTTGATGAATTGACGTCAAATAAACTTTATTCTTTCTTTCTTTCCATTAGTCCGGTTGCCAAATGAAGAACTGTGGCAATCGTAACACGTACCCACTCAGGGAGACTTCCAACATCGTAGTGCTGTCTTCTTTCTTTATCGTGTGGTTAATACCTAACCTGGTGTCAGAGTTTTTATGCCACCCATGGGCCTCTTAGCTGTAGTGCTGTAAAATATTGACACTGAGAATGCTTTTGAACGCTTTTCAGATGTAAGTATTGATCGCTTTCAGTTTTGTTGATGAAATTCACCCTTATGAACAAAAGTTTTAATTTATTTTTAATTATTCGATGTAAGAATTTAGATTGCAGATATTGTAAAATATCTACTGATTGTTTTTAAAACGAATTTGACTTTATGTTTTACTAGCTGTGTCCTACGATCTTCGTTCGCGTGAAATTATTATAAAAATATAATTTCCCGATTTGAATCGGATTTTGTTAACAATTCCAAGGGTTTATTTTTTTTGCAAGGAACCCTTATCGTTTTTCTAAAATAAAAGTAGTTAAAGTTACTTCTTAACACACCAATAACAGTCCTGTCAAAATCAGTCCAGCAGTTTCGGAAATTAGCCGGTACAGACAGACAGAAAAAAAATATTTAAGTTTTTTTGTTATGAGTAACGTAAGTATATACTTAGATACATAATTATGCATTTAGTAAAAAACTGCTATTTTGAAATTACAAACAGATACTTAAATTTTATTTGTTTTTATATATTTATAAAAAGACTCTATGGTTATACTCAGCTATACTCGTACCACACCACTAACTAGGGGCTAGGCGGTAGATAACTCCCACTGGTCACTGGAGTAGCATAAATACACGTCCCACTTGATCGTACCAATTAGATCGAGTTTACCCTATCTTAGCAGTAATTATTCACACATATCGCGACGGCATGTTACTGGGGTTCATAAATCAACACCTTGTTTTGACAACTTGAGGCATGTACTCGTAGGTTTGATTTTGTCTTGTCTGTCTGTCTCTTTGTCTGCCACAGTGATCTTTGTGTCCAGTATAAAACTAGTTGAATTTTAACAGCTTTAGAAGTAGGAGTGCCTCATTGGCCGAGTGGCCGCGGGTTCGATGCCCGGGTCGGGCAAAGTGTTATTGAGTTTTTCCATCAGGAATTTCTCAGTAGCAGCCACTGAGTTTGGATTTGTGCCCGGTTGATGTCAATAGGATAGCCCCCTGTTACTTAAACTATAACTGGCGAATTGTGGGTGTACTATTAGGTACACCTCTGCCTAACACTTCGTGGATTACAGGCGTGATGTTATGTTATGTGGAAACTAGGATTGGTGTATATTATGGTAAATAATTATAATTATGTTACTAATAATATTCTGCCTTGCATCGTCTAAGGTCTTGCACTTGGTCCGTTTTTTTACTAGGTATGTTCTGTTTTGTCTTCCTATCTTTCATCTAAATCGAGATTCCAATATCTTACCGATAATTATTCACATACATCGCGGTACTTCAGGGCGGCCATGTTACTGTGCTTCATAAATCAACACCCTGTTATGACAACTAGACGCATCCATGTTATGAATGCAGATTTGATTCAAAACCAAATGAAACATGTAAAAAAAAAATAAAGTGTTTTTTCAAAATTAAATACTAATTTGTTTTAAGATAGAATTAAATGACTTCCTGGTGAATAGACCATATTATACACTGCATGAATTTTTGTCCGACAGATTCGTGAACAGTTAGAGCCAAACTGCCATTTATGTTTTGATGCAAAATATAATTAATATAATTAATATGTTTTAATTTAAGTCATCATGAATGATGATGACTTAAATTTTATTTGTTTTTATATATTTATAAAAAGACTCTATGGTTATACTCAGCTATACTCGTACCACACCACTAACTAGGGGCTAGGCGGTAGATAACTCCCACTGGTCACTGGAGTAGCATAAATACACGTCCCACTTGATCGTACCAATTAGATCGAGTTTACCCTATCTTAGCAGTAATTATTCACACATATCGCGACGGCATGTTACTGGGGTTCATAAATCAACACCTTGTTTTGACAACTTGAGGCATGTACTCGTAGGTTTGATTTTGTCTTGTCTGTCTGTCTCTTTGTCTGCCACAGTGATCTTTGTGTCCAGTATAAAACTAGTTGAATTTTAACAGCTTTAGAAGTAGGAGTGCCTCATTGGCCGAGTGGCCGCGGGTTCGATGCCCGGGTCGGGCAAAGTGTTATTGAGTTTTTCCATCAGGAATTTCTCAGTAGCAGCCACTGAGTTTGGATTTGTGCCCGGTTGATGTCAATAGGATAGCCCCCTGTTACTTAAACTATAACTGGCGAATTGTGGGTGTACTATTAGGTACACCTCTGCCTAACACTTCGTGGATTACAGGCGTGATGTTATGTTATGTGGAAACTAGGATTGGTGTATATTAAGGTAATTAATTATAATTATGTTACTAATAATATTCTGCCTTGCATCATCTAAGGTCATGCACTTGGTCCGTTTTTTTACTAGGTATGTTCTGTTTTGTCTTCCTATCTTTCATCTAAATCGAGATTCCAATATCTTACCGATAATTATTCACATACATCGCGGTACTTCAGGGCGGCCATGTTACTGTGCTTCATAAATCAACACCCTGTTATGACAACTAGACGCATCCATGTTATGAATGCAGATTTGATTCAAAACCAAATGAAACATGTAAAAAAAAAATAAAGTGTTTTTTCAAAATTAAATACTAATTTGTTTTAAGATAGAATTAAATGACTTTCTGGTGAATAGACCATATTATACACTGCATGAATTTTTGTCCGACAGATTCGTGAACAGTTAGAGCCAAACTGCCATTTATGTTTTGATGCAAAATATAATTAATATAATTAATATGTTTTAATTTAATGTAATTAATAATTTAATGAAACTAATAATTTTTAACTTAATATAATTGATAATTTAGCAATTAATAACAATTAATAATTTTGTCACAATTATTGTATGCCTAACAAGCAGTGCAAGAGCACAACAACCTCTAGAACAACATTTTAAACCGCTGTCTCACAATAAAAATCTTTGACTTTGACTTTGAAAATTACAGTATTTTTTCATATGCAAAGGAAATTTAGTTTGATTTAGACACACCGTTTGTCATTCCTTTGGTTTTTTCTTTCAATAAGTTCCACATATTATATTACAGTAATTATTCACACACATCGCGAAACTTCGTGTTACTGCGATGTACATAAATCAACTCTTGCGACAGTTTGTCCCATCCTTGTGTCGAGTTGTTCGTGATGGGATTTAATTTATTCAATGCACGGCCTGTGAGTTTCAGTTTCCGTAAATTTTAGTAGAATCAAGACTTACATCTGTTTAGCCTTAGCATCTGTTTATAATACAGGGTGTAAACGGACCCTTCACGAAGCCGTCTACCAAGCACTATGTACGTCAAACTAAGTAACTTTACGCAAAAATTATTGCTGGGAACCGACTTTCTTTTTTGGGGTAAAAAATCACGTTTTCGGTAGGGCTTAATGTTACGCACTCAAAACATTGTGCTGATGGATGGATTGAATAGTACGGGGATCGTGGAGGTGTTTAAAGTAAAAATCTTACATTAAAAACAGGTATTTATAAAAAAACTAGAAGGTTCCCAGGTATAGTCTAGAACAAAAAAATTCTCGCAATGACGGGGAAAATAAATGTCTTTCGGCTTCGTTAAGGGTCTTTTTACAGCCTTTATAGTCTAACTAGCTTATGCCCGCGACTTCGCCCGCGTTGAATTCGGTAGTTGTCTCACTGGATCGTACTATGGATAAAAATATCCTAACACATAGTATACTTTGTATTGTATTGTATAACGGGCTGCTGTCCGCAACTCCACGTCCAAAGCGCGTATTTTGCTTAGTATACTTTTTATCCGTATCCACGTAAACTATTTGTGTGCCAAATTTCATGCAAATTCGTAGTTTTTACTTGAAAGAGATATTCTTAAAAAAATATAATAGTACTAAGATCTTAAGCAGTAATTTTACATGGAGCGACTGCCTTTCTGACCTCCATAACCCAGTTTCCAGGTAACACGCTAACACATTGGTAAGACTGGATGTAAGACTAGGCTTCCTAGACTCGAGAATGTGTGATAAAAAAATCTATTTAAATTAGTTGTGTCAACAAACCTCAAAAAATTCGTTTACACAGCCAACACCAATCAGAATAATTAAAATCATCCTGTACCTAGACTAAACTACCAAAAAAATAACAATAACTTCAATTCCTTGGAGCCTAAAGATAAAGTTAATTAATCCAAGCCACATTGACTAAGGATCGTCATCTTCATGCCCTTATGCCATTCTATTTGGGGTGGGCGTCACGGCATCATTTACTCCTTTCTCTTTCATATCAGTATTCACTCAATCCATCCATCTTTTCTTTGGTCTTCCTCTCCCTCTCCATCCATCAACATCCATCACTATTTTACTCACATGCGTTTCATCCCTTCTCATTACATGTCCATACCAAGACAAACGACTTCCTTTAATTTTTTCTGTAACAGGCGCCTATCTCTATACTAAGGATACCCAATATTTTTATTGAGTATCGTTGTCGTACCAAGTCAATGACCAGAACCCATTCAGAAAAAAAAACAACAGATTTTTTTCCTTGAAAAAATAATAAGCAATAATATAGGAAACGTATTAGGTAGTATTGGACCTCACTTACGATACCGTTCAGGATAAATAAATCGTCCTTTTCCATGTAACTGACACTGTTTCCACTGAATTCTATTTTTGTTTCGTTGTACTAATATCATTGATGTCTGATCACACTTGATTGTGCTTAGAGACGGCACACTCATCATCATCATCATCATCTGCGTAGCCTTTTCCCAACTATGTTGAGGTCACCTTCCCATCTATTCGGATGCAGCTGAATACCAGTATTTTACATGGAGCGACTGCCTATCTGACCTCCACAACCACTGGGTTGGGGAGGTCAGATAGTCTGATAGTACTAATATGATACCCCTTGGTAAACCAGTCTTACCAGTCAGACTTTTTGGGCCACTGACACAGAGAGACAGCACACTAATGCATAAATAACATCACACCTTTATTTGACAAAGGATTGGGTCAAATTAAGTGCTATTTAATTAGGAGGATACAATTGCCATCAACCGGTCAACTCCGGGATTCTATTGAAAAAAATATAACTGAAAATCCAATAACACTTCGCCTTTTCTGACGAAAGTGTCTCACTTCTGGTGAATGATTGGTGGACCTATCACGCTTTTTTAACAATTTTAGTCTTGTGGTCGCGAACGCGACTGCTGAGCATGAGGTCCTGGTTCGATTCTCACGTGAGGCATAGAATTATTGGGTTTTTCCATCAGTAACTGGAGTCTGGATTGCGAGTGTTGGTGGCTATAACGTGGGACTTAAACATAACTGGCAAAATGTGGGTGTACAATTTAGGGTACACATCTGCCTAACACTTCGGGGATTACTGCAGGCGTGATTTTATGTCTGTTTAAATCTTGTTGTTGTTATTGTTTCCCACAACAGCAAAACACGTGCTCCTGAAACACTTTTTAATTGACATACGACTTTATGACGTCACAAAACAGTGAAAACACTCGCTTACAGTCAATAAAGACCCTTATTGCGGGTCGAATCCTTCCTAAGAACCGATAAAACACAATGGCGGACTATTTACACGTTTGATATATTAGTCGCTTTCAATGGTTGTTTAGTAACCATTGGTGAAGCTGGTTGAAAAGGAATTGAATTGTTCTGATTTACATACATCTGCATCTATACAAATAAATAAGATTGAAGTATCATAATAACAGCTTTGTTCTGAATGCATATGAAAATATATACGGCACTTCTAACAAAAACACTTTTTTTTTTGTCTGTTTGTTTGTTCCGGTTTATCTCCGAAACTACTGGCAGATAGCTGACGTTTTGAGGAGTAACTATTGCCACTTTTGTTTTAGAACAAGAGAGTTTTAGGGTTCCGTGCAAAAACATTAAAACCCTTGAAATTGGTTACAAAATCCGATTCAAAAACAGAAGTAATATTTTTTTTATAATAAGTTCACGCGAACGAAGGGTCACAGCCAACAACTAGTTTTTTCATAAACTCACACCTATTTCCCATGGGGGTAGGTACAAATTACAGAACCACCTGCTGCGATCCACATATTCCTTGTGCTTCCTCCACGTTCATAAATACATTTAATCATACACGTGTACGCCGCCGATTGCGAGTACTACGCACCTGTATTTTTTGAAGAATATTACCAGCGAGATCTGTGTATCCCCCTCCAGCGTTGCCACTCAAATAAAAACCTTGTGCCAGTGATATCTAGAAGAATAAGACCTTATTTCACACAGTACTTAATTCAGGTAGCCCCACATAAGGAGGTTGGAGTTACATCCTCCTACTTGAGTACGGAAAACACACAGCAACAGCAGCGGGGTCTGGTTGTGGAGCTATGTCGCAAACCATGCTCCACCTCCTAACCTGCCCTCTTAGCCCAGAAAACATGCAGCCGTAGTGACCTTTGCGCTGCCACCGACAACGCGGTGGAAGTGGCGAAGTTCTGGGCTAACAAAATATAATAAACTAGCTTTTCCCGCGGCTTCGCCTGCGTGGATGTCAAAAAATATCCGATTACTTACCTTCATCCCTTTAATTTTCAATCGTCAGCTTAAACACAAAATTTGAAGATCCTAACTTCAAAACTGACGGACTTTCATATAAACTTTCATCGCCTCTTTTACCCCTTTCGGGGTGGACTTCCCAAAAATACTTTCTTAGTGAATACTTAATCTTCACAAAGAACACACCTTCCAAGTTTCATGTCTCTAGGGCCAGCGGTTTGGGCTGTGTGTTGATATATCACTCAGTCAGTCAGTTTACCATTTTATATATATATATATATATAGATATCGTGCCGGCAACACAAAAAAAGAAGAAGACAGTACTTAATCCACCAACCAGCACTGGGCCTTCGTGTGGGATCACGACCCACTCCCTCTCAAAGAGGACAGAGGAGGAGCACCTTATTAGCTAATGCAATACTGCAGCTCAGACAGTTCCCGGAATATGATATGCAGGATAAAATAAAAAAAATCTAGGAAAAGTACTTATAATAAAGTTAAAAATAAAAGTATGAAGAAGATATGAGTGGCTTTATTAAAAATCCTTTTTATAGAAATATAGAATTGCAGATAATTCAGTACTACATAATATGAATGTTCTTTAGTTTTTCAGAAAAGAAATTCAATTTTATGGTATGCTTTTTTCTCTATTTATGAAGAGTTTTTTTAAACTGCATGCTTTCATATTTTTGCTCCAAAACATAATGATAGGTATCGGATATTTTTTATAAATATTTAAAACTTGCAAACTGAAAGGTTTCACTTTCTGAAATTGAAAAAAAAAGTACGGCATCGTTAATAAATTTGAAAAAAATAACTGTAACAAAACTTTACTTATTTACATATCGATAGACGAACAGTATTTTGTTTTTCAATTAAATACGAATGTGTCGAGTTATTTGTTTAACAAATAATATTTTTTTTTTAAGAATTTTTTTTTGCTGAGGCACTGTTTTATTTCCAATATCACGAAATAAAAGTAGCTTCACGTGCATTTATCCCTGTTCCAGTAACTTTAAAAAAAATAACGCTTCCATGACAAGTCATAGATACCTGATAACGTGTAAGTGCTTTTCATTCTGAACGCCTGGATGGGTGGAATCGCATTTCGTGTTTCTACAACGAATTTCAACGGGAACAGTAACTTTTCAGTAGCCAATCCATTACATTTTTTACATTTCAATCATATATAACATCGCTGATAAAATGTCACTATGAGTCGCTTCTTCTTCTTAGCGTGTCGATGGCAAATTTTTAGTTAAATAACTATGTCACTATGAGTCGCTGACTGTCATAGTGACATTTTATCAGAGCGCTTACGCACCCGCGCTTACGACAGAGCCTTATTTGTAACGCATTCTTGTACAATGACTTACATTGAGATTTTGTACTTATTGAAATATTTATGTACAAAGTAGTTGAATACAGCTCGTATTCAACTACTTTGTTGATTGGCTAATATTTTTACCACAACATAAGCAATACTCATGTGGAAGTTCACGCCAATACAAGCAAAGAAGTAGAACAGATTAACCAATATCCTCAAATTGAAGTTTTTCCCAATACGAGTAGGAATAACAGATCAATTTATTCAGGAAGGTACAACATTGATCCCTCACTTTGTAAGATATAAAGGTGAAAATATGTTGCGAACATTCATAAATAATTCTTCGACGGCGAAATAAATCTTATTTACTTCAAATATATGTGCATTTTTCTAACATCAAGAGTGAAGGGAATCCTTTACAAGTATGTTGGAAGATGTAAGAAGATTATGGCAGATACTCTACCCTGGTTTCCGGATAGACGTTAGGCACAAATTTATTTATAAGAAGTTTCTGGTCTACCAGAAAAACAAAAAAAAAAATCTGATGAATTTGTTTTAAACTATAAACTAGATAAGTTAATAATTTGTAATCTGAGCCCTTTTAAATATAATCTACACAAATAACTAAAATTGAAGTCTGTTTGTAATTTTAAAATGACAGCTTTTTACTGAATGCATATGAAAGTATATACGGTACGTAAAACAAAAAAAACATTTATTTTTTTTTGTCTCTCTGTATGTCGGTCTGTCTGTCTGTTTGTTCCGGCTTATCTCCGAAACAGCTGGAACGATTTTACTGGCGGATAGCTGATGTTATAAGAAGTAACTTAGGCTTCTTTTATTTTCGAAAAAACGATACTCAATACTCAATACTCAATACGTTTATTGCATTCCACAATGTGAACTTAGGTGGTAGGTACATAAAGACATACATTCGTTTTGGAGCTTTGTGGGCCCTGTCGGGCATTACAACATAAAAATTAGGAGGAGAGCTATTATAGATATTTGTTGTTTTTTCTTTTTATTTGATTAGGGTTCCATGAAAAAAAAATCCGATTCAAATAGGGAATATTATTTTTTATAATAATTTCACGCAAACGAAGATCACGGGAAACAGCTAGTTGATTATAAAATTACAATATTGTCACATTTCCACGACAGATGCAGCATTGCCTTTGCCTATCAATGCTTATGGCATAAACTCCGCCTCTGAAGTATGTGCTAAGTGAAAATAAATATCATCATCTGCCTAGCCTTTTCCCAACTATGTCAGGGTCGGCTTCCAGTCAAACCGAATACAGCTAAATACCCAATTATATTATAAATAAAAAGATAGAAATATCGCACTAGCGCGCGCAAATTGTTGCAGACAAATTCATACAATTGGCGTAATTTAAGTACTTCAAGCGCAATAGCTATCTCTTTTTGTATCATACGTTCCGTATTATCTGTCGCAGTTGTAATAACGCAACGATATTCGAACGCCGCTCAGTATAAACGTAGCGTATCTTTCTTTATAATATCATTGTGAATACCAGTATTTTACGTACCTATTTGACCTGAAGAAACTTGTGGCCACTACGCCAATTTCATAAGTTTATTTATTAATTTTCTCTTTCAAAGAAAATGTATTTGTTGTTTATCGGCAATTGTATTTCGAAACATATTTTCTCTTTTGACGTTTTCATTTATAATGTTGGTAATAGATAAAAACACGTCTAAACCATAATAAACTATGTAGTGTCGACTTTTCTCGAAATTCTAGCGAATTCAAAAGAACACTTCAATTTGTAAATTCAATGCTTTCAAATACAGCTTTTAGTGGTTACGACTCAATTAACTCGCCGTCCAGTTACAAAACATTCCAATTAATCAAGTCCAAATACTAACAAACTCAAGCTTTGTCTTTTGACCAGTCATTTTCATAGAGGACTAATTTATTCATGATATCATCCCATCTCGAGGCCATCGATCGATCTCTCGGCTTATATAAATAGATGGCCACAATACCCTCTTTTCACACCTATAAATATACGTAGTATATACGTGGTAATAACGCATTAGGGTATGCTAGCTTATACCCAAGGCTTGCCCTTGGTTTATCTCAAAGGAATCGTGCATTTCTGGGGATAAATATTAACCTATTGCACTGTTTAACATAAAAACTATATACAGGGTGTAAATAGACCCTTCACGAAGCCGTCAACCAAGCATTCTGTACATCAAACTAAGTAACTCTACGCAAAAATTATTGCTGGGAAATGATTTTTATAGGGTGAAAAATCAAGTTTAACGGTAGGACTCAATGTAAGGGACTTAAAAGATTGTGCTGATAGATGCATTGAATAATACGGGGGTAGTGGAGGTATTTAAAGTAAAGTAAAAACATTAAAACTTGTATTTAAAAAACTTGTGCAAAAGTTGGAACTTGGACCCTCAATATCTCCGTAACTAGAAGCTTCCCAGGTATGGTCGAGAACATAAAAATGATCGCAAAGACGAGGAGAACAAGCGCCTTTCGGCTTCGTTAAAGAATAGAGTATACTTTATTCTACATCAAAAAAGAAACACAACTTTTTTACAATATTACTAATTCTTTGGTTAATAATAGTCATACATACAATAACATGAATACGGAACCGCGAGTAGCAGCTTGTGCGTATTGCCTAATAATTTAAAATTACAGCTACCTACATCAGGCCAGATTCGCACATTTTAGAAATTAGCAGATTTATGTTACTATTTTTTATAGCACGCTATGTAATGATTATATTATAAACATTCTTAAAGTTACTTTAGAGACCTTAACCTTTGTGGTAATTTATGATTTAACTCTGGCACGTTGTAAAGAAAAAGGAAATAAACAATAAGGTTCAAATTAGAATAAGAAAAGAAGAGAGCGCTTAGACGTCCGTCAAAGTATGACTATGTAAATTTCTAATTTTCTTTAGAATAGTTAACTGAGTTCAACGTCTAAACGCCTTTTAATTATTACAATAAACATATACTCAAATATAAAATCTCTACATCACACAGCCGTTCCTTACAGTTCTATACAATGATATTATAAATAAAAAGAGGTAGATATCGCACTAGCGCGTGCAAATTGTTGCAGACAAAAACTAAAACAATTGTCGTAATTTACGTACTTCAAGCGCAATAGCTATCTCTTTCTGTATCATACGTACCGTATTATCTATCGCAATCATACCAACGCAACGATATTTGAACGCCGAGGAGTTTGAAGGTGTAGCGTATCTTTCTTTGTAATATCATTGGTGATAGCACCAAGAATTTATAAGAATTTGTGACAGCCAAGGACGAAACTTGTCATCTTGTCCAAACGGTTGGCCTGAAACAGGTGCCTACTTTAACATTCATGATTACGACGGGCAGTTAACTTGTCCCTCAATCACCATTGAAGTTTGAAGGGTAAGGTTGGTGTCCTTCAGGCCCACTATGTCTTATTAGGTAGTTACTGTAGAGACATAACATAACGATTAGTACTATAACCGTCTATGAGGACAGGAGTGAATGGGAGTTTTTTCCGTTCAAGAGAAATCCTGATTTTTCATAACTGCACCATATACAGGATGGAAGGGAAACCGACGCGAAAACGGTTACCACGTATTCAGTACATCATTCTGAGCCCCACAACATATAAATTTTTAATTGGTTATTAAAAAAACAGCTGTTTCCTACAAAAGCGCAATACCTACACGGTCGAAATGTATGGAACAGCTGTTTTTTTTTAATTACCGATTTCTTAAAAAAATTATAAGTCTTCATTTTTCCAGCCAAATTACTTCTGGTGTCATATTTGACCATAGTAATACCAAACAGAAGCCATTTTGAGCCCTAACAACACTTAAAAGTTATCTGTAAGTCTTCGAAACGCGATTTTCGATCCAGTGTGCGCCATCGCCTTTTTTACCTACCGCGTCACACTCATAGTTCATAGTTCATAGTTCATTTATTTGTCAGAAACATGAGTATGCACACACAAAGCATGCAAGATGTTAAGTACATTGCAGAAAGGATCACAGTCATGTTTTACCTTTACGGCGTACAAATATGTATTATAATAACATTTGATCAAATATAAAATGAATTGTAACTGATAATTAATATACACATAAAAAATTAAAATTAATTGAACTTCATTTGTCAACGATTGCATTAAATTACATTTAAATATAATATAGGTACAGCATAAGCATTTCAAATATCAATTAAACAAAATTAGAAGACCAATTATTAAAAAAGATAAAAAATAATAATAATAATAATTTAGATGTCAAAATTGGATAAAAATCTAACAACAGTCAATAGAACCAAACATCGCCCCCATATTAGAATTAGATTAGAATTAGCATGTTTTCTCCATTAGAAACTCAGCAATACTATAGAAACATTTGGCTGCTAAATACTCTTTTAGTTTTTTTTTTAAATAAGTTAGTGACAGTTAAATCTCTGAGTGCCTGTGGAAGGTGGTTAAATATACGTGGAGCCATACAGAAAACACTTTTACGCATTAGTGCTGTATTGGATGGTCTCCCACACAATCTATGTTTATATTTATCGCGCCGGTTACGGTTATCCATATCTGATTGTTTCTTAAAGAGATGCGGGTTAGATTTTACGAACATCACAATTTCAAAGATATAGAGTGATGGGAGGGTAAAAATTTTATATTTCACAAAGAATGGCTTGCATGAGTCGGTTGTTTTTAAGCTGAACATGGTTCTAATACATCTCTTCTGTGACCTGAATATTAACTCTTTGAGGGTTGAGTTTCCCCAGAAGATAACACCAAATCTTAGAAGAGGACCAACTATTCCATGATACGCCGTGAGCTTGGCATCCACACCCAGAACAGGAGCGATTTTGCAGAGCATAAAGGCTGATTTACTCAGTCGCTTGCTTAACTCCTCCAAATGTGGTTTCCACACTGCCCCGTTGCTTCAATTTTTTTTTTTATTTTAAATTGTTTGGCTCAACAGACATCATTATCATCTGCCTAGCCTTTTCCCAACTATATTGGGGTCGGCTTCCAGTCTAACCGGATGCAGCTGAATACCAGTATTTTACATGGAGCGACTGCCTATCCGACCTCTGTTTGGCTCAACAGTATTTTATCAAAATCAATGGCATTAGGAATGTGACTGTATTACTTGATTACCTAGACAATTTACAGTACAAAACACGACAACTATCCGTTTACCGACAAAACCAATATAGAAACTTTTTTATTATGTATTATTCGGTAAAGCCTTGGAATAGAAATCTAAAACACCTCGAGTTCGTGGCCACAAACAAACACGTTACGTGTTATCGCAATATATTTACGCATTTACTATATTTACGATACTTTCGGGTCTTACGTGGGTCGAAAAAAGGTTTCTAACACTTTTATGCTCTTTAGTATAAGTAACTGTTATGGTGGTTAGCAACGCAAACAAAGGTGAGTACTGGCCGCTAACATGCGCATCATGTTTTTTTTCAGCTGCGCAAGTTTTTGTTACACGACAAACGTGAAACTAAGTTTTGTTTGCGAGCACATACGCAAATAATTGTAATTTTCGCGTTCGCGTCACTTTACAATTTATTTAACGTTTTGAATTCAGGGAATGGGATATTGAAGGCTTAAGTACAATTTATACCGGCCGGCACACGTCAGACCGCACGCAGTTTAAAAATGTGTTTATGTTACGGCTACTAGCTGAAGTGCGGCTACACCTAGTTTTAGCCGAGTACAACTAGATTCAACCGGTTAAACTTAGATGTATCCTACTTATCTTCGGTTAGAACATGCAACTAATTTGGATATAGCGCACGCCGGCCGGTTTTGTCACAGTTCTAACCTAACCTAATTAATTTGGTCGGTGTGTCCTAGCAATAAAAAGGATACACAACTGTTACCGGCCGCACCTAGGTATAGCCGGCTAGAACTAGGTGTAACCTTACTTCGGCTTTTAGCCGTATCATTTACACCGTCTACCGGATCATGCGCGCGGATACGCGTTTCGAAGCTATGTAATTTTTTTGTCAATAATAGTCATTCAACTAATATATTAAAATGCGTTCCGAAGCGGCCCGACTAGTTCCAGGCTGTGTAAATTGTACAGACGCCAGCACATCAAGCTACTACAAGCTGTCGCATTTCTATAATAGATTTTCAACTTTATCACTAAAGCTTTAAGTTCAAGGTTGATTGGTAAAATTTGGCAGTTTGGGTAGTTTGATGTGCTGGCGTAACCGGGTAGTTAGGGGTAACGTACTCAACAATTTATTTGTTTCTGAACAGCTCACAGAACGAATTTTTGCAAAAAATATTGAAGCAAAGTGCTTGCGGTAAGTACTCCTACCATCCATACGAAAATAAGTCAAACCCAAATAATTGACCTCAAAGAAATCAAATGTTTCAGTCAAACAGTTAATTCCTCGCTTCAAACATATAAACCGTTTGAAAAGTAATTCTGTATTCGATTTATACGGAATCAATTACTTGACTCGCATGACCTCATTTGTACTCCACAGTAAATGGCAATTCTTAATGGAATTTCACTCTTCGTGAGTAATTGCTGTGTTTATTAAAATCGGAAACCCTTTTGCTGTACTTAGAGGTTTCTAGAAACCTATAAACAATCGATCAGGATATCTTGAAGTTATAGGGACTTTAAAAGAAAATATTGTGAGGATGTTCTAGAACTCAAGTAATAGAAATTCGTATATAAAGGGTGTAAATATACCCCGAAAGGCACTTGTTCTCCCCGTCTTTGCGATCATTCTTTTGTTCTAGACTATACCTGGGAACCTTCTAGTTACGGAGATATTGGGGGTTTTGACCCCCAACTTTTTCTCAATTATTTTTTTAAATACCTTTTTTAATGTCAGTTTTTTTTACTTAAAACACATCCACGACCCCCGTACTATTCAATCCATCCATCAGCACAATTCTTTGAATGCGTTCCATCGAGTCCTACCGTAAAACGTAATTTTTCACCCCAAAAAATAAAGTCTTTTCCCAGCAATAATTTTTTCGTAAAGTTACTTAGTTTGATGTACAGAATGCTTGGTTGACGGCTTCGTGAAGGGTCTGTTTACGCCCTGTATGTTACTTCTACCAAACCACACTGGGCCCGCGAAGTGGATTACTGCCCAATTTCCCTCACAGAGAGGAGGCCTGTGTCCCGGAATTGGAAATTAGGGTCAGGCCAGAACAAGCAGCATTTTAAAAAAAAATTGCTACAGATTGATGCTTATACGTGTTACATCTCCATTCATAACATTGCTAATCTCTCTATTGAATCATGTTACACAACCATGTTTTAAAACAAAACAGTAAAATAAAATGAAATAAAAAGAGAGCTAAAAAATTTAAAATAAAAGGACATGCCTAAAACTAAATTTGTCATGTAAGAGGTCAAAAAGTCCATATCTCAGCATGATGCTGTAACATTTTAATATCACGGACACCTTGTAGGCTTCCACTAGTTATATTAAATTACTATTCTTTAGGAGTTACACTACTGAAAAGTTTAGAAATACAGGGTGTAAGGGACAGCCCTCCACAAAATGATGGGGTGAATTCAGTATATGATACTAAGATGACCGGCACAAGAAATTGTTTCAGGAATGTTATGTGAATCCAATAAATTTGATTTGTTTTATTTCCTCATACGCAAAGTGTCGTTACCGTGACAAAAGGCACGTAGCGAACGACAAGCGCGACGACGAGTTCGAGTTTTGAGAGTTCATCGAACTCGTCGTCGCGATCCATTCATCCATCCATCCTCACAAAGTTTCGTATTTATAACTGTAGTAAGAATACCACGCAGACGAATAAGCGAGGTGAAGCTGAAGTTTTTTTTTTGGTGAACTTTTCAATACACGAAGTAGCTGTGGACTTCTTAAGAATGATAGATGACAACACTCACATTAAATGTATTTGTATAATATCAAATTGAACCATAGATACCTACATTTCCACGAATAGACGTATGTATGTGTCCCAAATACTTCTAATACATCACTCCAGTAATGACACCTGAGGCAAAGAACGACTGACAATAACATTACATTCGGTCTTTCTCGATCATTCGGTTGAGCTTTGTGTTTGATCGGGCTTTTCCGAGCGTGGTCGACCGACGATTTCAAACTGCCATCGCTGAATGACATGAAAATTGTTTTGTATTCCAATTTTGAATTGCAGCGTCTGTTTTTTATTTGATTTATAGATTACAAGTAACCCAGTCTTGTTTCACATGGGTGCATTTAGATTTGAATGTAACTAAGTTGACATAACCATGATCAGCCTATAATGTGCCCACTGCTGAGACACAGTGACTGGGACCTCCTTTCTATGAGAGGGACAGGGAATGTGCTACAATCCGAAACGTTAGCCCAGTGTGTGTCGATAGATGTCACATGTGTTGATAGATGTCACTTCGAATTTTGAGTGCAATGGTAATACGTGCAGAATACAAGGAGATTTCTGAGCCACATTCACATTTGTAAAAAAAAAAACGTTTTTTTCAATACAGTGACAACACATGACATGAACATGACATGAGTGACATGTGAAGATACAACATTCAAACTTCATGTTACTTAACAATTAAAGCCCTTTTAGATGCAACCTTTAGGTATAAAACTAAATGTTAGTCAAAACCGCATCATAATTGAGCCATTGCGAATTTAGAAGAAAAACACGGTCACACAGTAACTTTGTTTTATAATAAGCATAGATATAGAATATGAGTCAAACTCAATATGAATATGGATTATAATATTCAAGTGCAACGGTGGACACATTGGTTTATTATAGATCAGTTCGACTGCTAGTTCGATGAATTCCATGCAAGTATAATAGGTCTAGAAAGGTCATTTCACATTTGCTCTTTTCCCATATACGAATTCTACGAAACAGCGCGTCCGATAGAATCTAATTTTCTGCGAAACCAGTATAGCCGGTCACAGAGGAACAGAATACCTATAATTCCTACCACTATAAAACTATACTGACACTGTTTATGGCGGACGGGACTACTTTGGTCTAAGCCATAATACGTCGCGGTATTTTCCATTTGGGTTGTTCTGTGGATAGGTGACCAGCCATCACATACCGAGTTTCCCCCGTGCCTCTAAAAACACGGTTAGCCTTGGTCCCGGCTGTCATTTGTAGATCTTTGACAGTCGTTACAGGGAATTAGTGGCCCGAAAGTATGACAGCCAGTCTTACTAAGGGGTATCGTGTTATCAGTACTAACTGGGTTGTGGAGTTCAGATAGGCGGTCGCTCCATGTAAAATACTGGTATTCAGCTGCATTCGGTTAGACTGGAAGTCGACTCCAACATAGTTGGGAAAAGGCTAAGCAGATGATGATGATGACATGTGCTTCTAGGGCGTCCCTTAGTGTGGCTTCTCTGTGTATTATATTTGCGAATAACAGCCGCAGTTCGGCCGCATTCTATTAGTTTGCTACAGGCCTTATCCATTCACTTTACGACAAACACGCAATCAGTTAGCAGAACTCAATTTTGTTGCTTCGTAGAAGCTTTGCGGCAACATGATAAGGTTGTACACCTTAATATTAAAACCACGACAGAATTAACATATTTAGGCCCAGAATTAACTCAGCTAAGTCTCACGTTGTTTCAAAGTCTTTCTGTTTGTCGTCGCCGACTTCAGCTTAACCAAGAAGTTCATGTTACGTCTTAATAAGTTTAATGCGAGAAAGGATAAACTTTAGGTATTACTGTTATGTGCCTTAGCCGTGTTCTGGGTAACTATAGCGGCTATGAATATAAACTGTATGTATACTATGCTAAGGTGGAGTTTAAAGGAATTTGATGTAAGTAGGTAGTCAGTTTCCATGAATTGATTTGGGATTTTGGGTTTGTAGTGTTGAGTTTTATTAACATTGAATCGGTTTTGTTGCCCGATGAATGCAGTATACAAAAAAAAACTAATTTAAAATTGCACCAACATACTGCCGAGTAAAACTTTTTATTGTTGCGCAAAGTTATTGCTTTCAAGAGTCAATGAAATTGAACTGTGTTGTACGTCATCTGAAAATTTGAACGATGTTATAATTGTCGGATCCGGTTATTAGTATGGACATAAAATGAATCGCAAGCGCGCCAGTGGTAACACCACGCGACCTACTTACAAGTCTACCCACACTTAAAGCGTTCAGAGTCGTGATGTTTTGAGCTCCCACTGAGAACGACAGCTAGTGTCTGATCGCATTAATTATTCCGTCCCGGAAGTGTACTGGGTTCCTTGTGCCCAGAGTTCTTGTGTTAAATTGTAATTTCAAGCAATTTGTTAGTTTTATAAAAGTAATGTATGTATAATGTATGTATAATGAAGCTGAAATGGGACTGGGCGGGTCACGTTTTTAGGATGAACCCGAACAGATGGGCGAAGATGGGAGTCGTAACCGAGGCAGGTTCAAGAAACGCTGGCGTGACGATCTAGACTCATTCTTAACAGATTGGTCCGAGAGGTCAAATTGTAAACAGGATTGGAAAGCCATTGGGGAGGCTTTTGCCCAGCAGTGAGACAGAGCAGGCTGATAAGAAAAAAAAATAATAATGTACCCAGTGTGTTTTCATTGAACGAAACCCGTCTTCGGCCCACGTAATCTCCGAGTCTAACGGAATAAATCATGACCATCCGACATATTATTTTTACGATAAAACATACAAAAAAAAAGGACTCCCAAAAAAACACTAAAAAATTCTAAAATAACTTTACTTTTGGAAGTCGGTGAAAAAAAAGTCAATGAAATAAAAAAAGTCATTGACTTCCAAAAGTAAAGTTATTTTAGACTTTTTTAGTGTTTTTTGGGAGTCCTTTTTTTTTAGTTTTTTATGTTTGTTAAAAAATGTCTCGATAATTTAAGCAAACATCTTCTATCCTTACAAAATTCCAAAGCGAAAACATCCGTTTTATCGTAAAAATAATTTGTCGGATGGTCATTGTTTATTCCGTTAGACTGGGACATTATGTAGGCGGTTTTTTTTTCGCAGAAAGTTTTTATTTTACCCTTTGTAGTTGTAGTATACCACCAAATTCTAGTCATGATTTAATTTTTACATTGTAACTAGAAGTTATTAAGGGATCATCATGGCATCAACATAACCCAAGAATAAAAAATACGTATTTAACGCATTCATTGCCAAGCCAAAACGCTGAACTTACCTAGATGGCCAAAATAAAAAAAAAAACGTTGTATGTCTTCCCTAGTGTCCTGAACAAATTCCAGAACCCAATACGCTGCTGCCGCTATTTTATGGCTCGTACATAATTGTGAGTATTGTGAGGCACAATCACGTGAACGTGCAACGTTCGACGAGATCTGGCAATAAACGTGACGAAAAAAACAAAATTGCTAAACCGATGAAACTTCTATGGGACCAATCGGTTAATTAAATTAAAGTTTTACTGTTTTGTTGACCTTTGAATTAGCAGGTAATTTTCCAAAGTTCAAGATGATCGATTCAAGAAAAAAGGGGCAACCCTTTTATCCGAAATGAATACGAAGCGATAAAATATTCTTCCTAAAAATAGGTTTTCTAAAGGGGAAAAAAAGGAGCAAAGATATTTCAGGATCTAGCCCTTTTCCAATGTCAGCCGTATTTGTCTGGAATATTACTTTACATTGACTCTAAAGCTAATATTCCAAACAAATACGGCTGACTATTAGTATAGTACTTGAGGATAACTGGATTTTCCATAACCGAATTACTGAAGGGACCTGATATTCTAAGGGAAATTCTAAGAATGGAACTGGTTTCTCAGAATTTAGGGTTGATTTCCGAAATGTTAGTCCAACCGAGGCTTAATACTACACTTGCGCTTTATTAAATAGGTACGATTTATTATATTGTCTCCGAATGTTCAGTTCTAGGAGATGTCAGTTTCCTCACGATGTTTTCTTTCACTAATTTTCATAAAGTATGGCGTGATGAGATGGACTCCTGGTTAAAGGATTGGGCTGAAATAGCTCTAGAGAGAGAAGAATGGAAGAAAGGAAGGGAGGCCTCTGCCCTGCAGTAGGACTCAACAGGCTTGTAATAATATTAATAAAAGTGACATGCCAACCCGCGGTATGGATTACACTCCGCTCCCTCTCATAGAGAGGAGGCCTGTGTCCCAGCAGTGGGCGCACTATGCCATGCTATGCTTAAAGTACCTGTTTAGGTAAGAATTCTAAGTTGCGATCATTTCTACAGGGCCACCGCGGTCGGTTCTAATGGACTGTTTGTTTTATAAGCATTATCTACAGTTTTTGTTTTTCACTATAGACCTTACTCTTTAAAATCAGTATTTCAAACATTTTGACACCCAAATGACTAGCCTTTTCCCAAATTTATTGGGGTCGGCTTCCAGTCTTACCGGATGCAGCTGAATACTGGTATTTTACATGGAGCGACTGCCTATCTGACCATAACAACCCCCAGTTAGTACTGGGTAATACCGTACCCCTAGGTAAGACTGGTTGTCAGACTTTCGGGCAAAGATCTAAAAATGACATCCGGGACGGCTTAAAGTACTTTCCGAGGCACGGAGGAAACACACCACTTGACAAATTAATTTTGACACCCGAATGATACTCAAGAGTAATAATTTCGGGGTGAAACCGTGAAAATGTTTGAAAACAGTAGAGGTTATTGTGTTACGGAAGACTTTAAACTCTACCAAAACAAAAGACCAGTACTTTCTAAGTAATATTTCAAGGTACCACAGATCTCCGTGACTCATATGACGACAATGTATCTGCCACTTTATGACTAAGGCTTGCTCTAAAAGCTACCTCGCGCGTGTCCCGACAGATATGTGATAAAAATTGCACATTTTATGATGCTACGTACTGTGTTATGGTTTTATATGATAGTCAGTGGTTTTATGACGTATGGTATGGGTTTTTGGTTTTATTGACAGATTTTATTGTTTCAATATACACGGTGGAAGGGACACCGACGTGAAAACGGTTACCAAGTATTCACGTTAGGTTACTTTAAACCCTGCAGACAGATATAGGAGCCCCGCGTAGCGGGGATACGTCGACTACATTTTAATATTTATCTTGACGTTGATTTTATTCCTGTTTTATTTATTTTATAGGTTAATTCCGAATTTATAAGAAAATGACTAAGTTTTCGGTAAAACGCAATTTAAGCTGGTGGAAAAATAGTACGTCAGCAAATATTGTATTGATTTTCGGAAATTTTTGTATTTTACTCGGTCGTTTCTTTGTCCTTCAGTGGTCGGAAAATTAATATATAAAGCAGTAAATTTCAAATTTTGAGTATGCTCTATTTTTTTTTCGGAGTTTTGTTACTACCCGTTTAAAAACTTAAATTGATGTACAGAGTTCTTGGTTAATGGATTCGTGAATGTTCGTTTACACCCTGTATAGTTAATACCCCAATTTGACTCTCTCTGTCTGTTACTTTTTCAGTCCTTAACGGCTGAACGAGTTTCGATGAAATTTAGGACATAGGTAGATTATGACCTGGATTAGAACATAGGATATATCTAGGAATGCCTCGTTGGTCTAGTGGTCGCAAGAGCGACTGCTGACCATGAGGTCCTGTGTTCGATTCCCAGGTCGGGTAAAGTTTTATTGGGTTGTTCCATGAAAAATTTCTCAGTAGCAGCCACTGAGCCTGGATTTGTGCCCTATTGATGGCAATAGGCTCGCCCCCTATGACATGGAACTTAAACATAACTGGCGAAATGTGGGTGTACTATTAGGAACAACTCTGCCAAACGCTTCGAGGATTACAGGCGTGATGTTATGTATGTTATCTAGGACTTTTTATACCGGTACAATGTTTTCGTGGAATAATTACCTAATAGATGAAATAATAAGACATCACATTCGTTAACTGAAATGAAAATTACGTGTCCTTATTCTTCCTTATTTTTTATTCTATAAAATAACAAATCCAAAAGATTTATTCTTTCTATCGCAAACAGTTTTCAATCCCAACGTGTCGTGAACAACAGATTTCTCAATTTTATGTTGTGGGGTATAAAACTTGTGAAGACGTTAGGACTCGGACAGAGTAATAGACTGAAGCGAGTGCTAAAGCAGATCCGTCGTAAGCGTTCACAGTAAAACGCAGTATTATATTATCTGTGCAGTAAATGACGAACGCCCTATTAACAGAGATTATTATTTATTATAGAGAGAGCAGCGGTGGCCCAGTGGTGGTGGCCCCGACTTACGAATAGTAAGTCGTGGGTTCGAACCCAGGCAGGCGCATTACTTTGTGTTATTTATTTCATCACCACTGCTCTCAAACGGTCAAGGAAAACATCGTGAGGAAACCGGCATGTCGTAAAACCAAAAAAAAAAAATCGAAGTCATGTGACATCTACCAACCCGGGCTGGCGTGGTGGATTATAGCCCATTCCCTCTTATAGAGAGGATGCCTGCAGTGGAGTCCCAGCAGTGGGAACATTATAGGCTGATTATGCTATGCTAATGCTATTATTTATTCTTATTATATTATGAGCCTGATGTGTCCCACTACAGGGCAAAGGCCTCCCTTCCCTCTTTCCATTTATCTCTGTCTTTGGCATTTGGGCCCCATCCTTTTGACAACAGTCCAGCTTGTCACCCCATCTCCTTCTGGGCCTACCGCGTCGCCGGGTTCTGTTGTTCGGAACCCAATCTGTTACCAATTTGGCCCAATTTTGATGCGACATGCGGCAGATGTGTCCTTCCCAGTTCTATTTTAATTGGGCGGCTGTGTTGCAAACGTCTGCTATTTGGATCTTGGATCGAAGTATACTGTTCCGTATACGGTCAGAAATTTTAGCTCCTTGTATACTTCGTTCCATGGTTCGCTAGCAGACAATCCATTTTTTATTGAGTTTGCTATGGAACACCCTCTGAAGAAATTTCATGAATGTCAAAACTTTATAATTATTTTGTTTAATTTGTCATTTCGACATTGGAATTGCTGAGATGAGTCATTTGCACGAAGATAGGCGATCTTCGAAAGGAATTAAGCAACAGTCAAGGCTCGGAATCAGAACTGAGATTTACATAATTATACAATACAAAGTAGCTTTTGCCCACGGCTTCATCATCATCATCATCATCTCAGCCGAAAAGTCCACTGCTGGACATAGGCCTCCCCCAAGAAGGGGGGTTTTGCCATAATCGCCACGCTTGGCAGGCGGGTTGGCGATCGCAGTATGGTTGTTGTAGAATCAGAGAACGCTGCTGCCCATTCTCTGGTAAGTCCCTTAGTCGCCTCTTACGACACCCACGGGAAGATATGGGATGGTGCTATTCTTTACGTCCGGACACCATACAGAACACCACGGCTTGGCTCGCGTTAATTTGGAATTTGACAATCAGTTCAGGTTGTACTCTGCTTGTAATAATATAATTCAATCATCATTCGACAGACACGTGGTGCCATCGCCTTGCTCGCAGAACGGATGGCCTATGGGGCCGAAAAATTCTGGAGTGGCGACCGCGAACCGGAAGACGCTGCGTTGGAAGGCCTCCCACTAGGTGGACACATGACCTGATGGTGAAGGTTGCAGGGATCCGCTGGATGCGAGTCGCACGGGACCGGTCAATGTGGCGACACTTGGGGGAGGCCTATGTCCAGCAGTGGACGTCTTTCGGCTGAAATGATGATGAATGATGTGGTGCCATCTATTATCATAAGAACGTTATTGTTATTTTCCTTGGGAACAGTACCTTTTTCGGGATGAAAGGTACCCTATGTCCGTTTCTGTACACCTGACAACGTACATGAAAATTTCAGGATGATCGGTTCAGTGGTTTAGGCGTGAAAGGTAACAAACAAACTTACTTTCACATTTATAATATTAGTAGGGATAAGGATTATTAATTTCAGGCACTTTTTAAATCCGCTGCCGCGCCGCAGCCACCTTGGTCGTTCACATTGAACCAGATCTAAGTTTGGTCGTGGTTATTGTGTGTCGTCGTGTCGTTGAGCTCCTTGGATTATGAATAGAGCTATACGATCACTGACAAAATGCTTGCACTGTCTGAACAGGTCCACTCAAATCTGTGTGGTTATTTCTTCAAAAGACCATCTCAGAAATTAATCTACATGGTCCTCATATGACTTGAGCAATGTTTGGACTTTAAAAGAGACGGTGACCTCTGAATTTGTTTCAGATGTTTCTTCTCAGTACTCAGGTACGAAACACCGGCCCCATCTAGTTTTAAAACAGAACACATGACATGTAAAAGAGTTTTATAAACCAATTTACAGAAATAAATATGATTTATGATTTCAATGTGGAGTGTTCTGGAGTATTCCGTGGTAAATAATGATAAACAAATAAGTATGTAGGTATCCTATTATGGATAACGTGGAGGGACAGTTTGGTGTTTGTTTGTCTCCTTTTGGCGTATGAAATATTCTATTTGTACCTGGAAGGATTTAGGAACACATTCTAGTACGATGCTAAACCATCTATATTTCATGTCATTAATTTAAATCATCTCTACCCATGTCTCTGAAGCGAAAGCTAATGGACATGTGTATTCTCCCCATCTTGACCTACGGTGCACAAACTTGGTCTTTGACTAACATCCAAAAGTCCAAACTCAAAGTTTGCCAGCGTGCTATGGAGCGCAGTATCTTAGGTGTAAAATTAACAGATCATGTACGAAACACTACGCTGCACTCCAAA